>JAODUP010000608.1:95000-172500 GCA_025642065.1 Paralvinella palmiformis
CCTCGACGTCTGCGTGCCGTATACAAGGCCATAGGAAGCCACATGAAGTATTGAACATTTTACCATATTCTTTGACATGATTCATCACCTTTAGTACAAGGACAAATATTATGAATTTAGATTTCATTAGTTTGATGTCAATAAATAAAGGCATTGTTTTTTTTATAGTATTTTCACAGGTTCAAAAAATTGGCAATACAAAGAACAAAACAGCATTATTAGTAAAAACTGTATTCAATATTATTGAACATCATGTATTGACAATATAACATTACACCATGCTATGCAAAATACCACGAAAGGTATTGTAAGAATGCTCCAAACGTTTTCCTAGACTGTATATATTACATTTCTGACTCATCAAGTGATATAAGAATATAATGACCCGTTCACAGTTTGTTTAGTGACCCGAGAATATGTCATAATGACGCAATTGTCTTCATCATTTCATCTATCCAAGCAATTAATGTATTTCTACAGCAACGTCCATTTTTTCTATATAAAGAAGTTCATCGTAGACATAGCATATCATATATTAAAAACCTTTGTTACACTTCCCATTACTTTAAAGGCTATTCAAATTCTAATCATGTTTAGTATGATGGAAGCTAAAATGCAGACATTTAAATTCCTTTTATTGCAGTAATGAATATTATATTAGTATTGGGGTAATCGTCCATATATTAATAAACAAACAAATGTTTACTATTTTTTAACATTAACTGTGTGATACACAATATACAGGTAGTTGTTATTTTTGTACTAATTAGAAGAAGAAATACAAAGTAGTCAAATATCAACTGCTTCACATAATTGGATATAATGATATTATATCATTTCTGTGCTGCCCTATAAAACTTCTCCGACTCAAATCCATCAACTGCTAATTTTGTTCAATCAGATCACTAAGAGAATATTGCGTTGGATTATGATGGATTATCATCAATAATGAGAGTATAATAGGCAACTAGGTACAGGGTTCCGTAAAGCTTCAGTAAAGCTTCAGAGCGACAACAAAAATAAATTATTTCGGAATGGGAAAATAATAACCTTTCTTTGTCTAAAGCTTTGCAAAAGATCAGTGCTGCTTTATTGGAAATTGTCTTAGCATTAATAATATGTAATTTTCTGTTCATTTTAATTTTCTATAAATGTTTCATTTTGTTGTTTCTAATATGAAAAAGTCACAGGTTGACTACCAGACAGACAACATAACAGACTAACTAGAGCTTACTTGGCTTTCAAAAGTGAAAACACAGACACCTTAATATTCCATAGAATTCACATACATTAAAACTACGAGACATACGCCACGATAGCATAACTGTGATAGTGATTTGGGCGCCAAAAGTTGATAATCAGTGCAAGGATTCAGGATTTAAATGGTTACATCAGGTCGGTTATAATTATTCGTTTCATCATAATTGTGTAACTGACAATTAATATTTGCCAAATATTGATTATATTACTACAGGTACGTGGTAAAAAGCTAAA
Source organism: Paralvinella palmiformis (assembly GCA_025642065.1). Classification (NCBI taxonomy): domain Eukaryota; kingdom Metazoa; phylum Annelida; class Polychaeta; order Terebellida; family Alvinellidae; genus Paralvinella; species Paralvinella palmiformis. The sequence goes on from JAODUP010000608.1 coordinate 96,495, forward strand.
AACAACAAAAGAACACACTATTGTTCTATAGTAATATGATTCGAGTTAGAGTGAAACATCGGACATAATTGTTTACATTATTCGAAGTACACGTGGGGCATATGCCACACGCGGGACATATGGCCAAGGGACCACTTTAAGATATCTAAATCCCATACAAATATGCATAATCCGGATTCGAACCTATATCCTCCAGATTTGTAGCGCTCTATCCTAAAGATCGCGGCATTAGAATACCGTAATTTATTGTAATAAGTATTAATATTTAAATGGTTTGTTATCTCGTTCATAGTTGTTTCGATCCAGAAAATATTCTCTTATGAGACATTCTTTTTTCTTACCATAATAATCAACTTTTTAGTATAATTTATATTCAGCTCATACACCATCAAAGTGGATCATATTATCGTAGCATGTTATTCATTAACCTTATCATGTTATGACCTTACCATATTTTACGTACATTAAATAATTAAATTTAAGTCTATAGAGAGAACTGTTTTATTATTAAATGCTACGGATTGAATATGAATCATTTGCTCGATGTGTCTTATAGTTAAAATTAAAGAGCTAATTAAGGCAAATATTCAGGTATTGGTTAATGTATATCTATATATAGCAACTTAATATTATGATAACCACATTATTGGCTTTTGTCATTCTTGTCATCTATTATAAAATAACGACTAATTTATTGATTTGAAGTAAGAAACAAAAAGCTGAGGTATTACATTGTATATAATGTGTTCTCTTTATTGCTATGTAAGTTCCTCTACATAATGACCATTGAGGTTTGTGAGATAATATGGCACATCATGTACTTCACTCTGACTATGCTATATCGCTAACTCACCCATAAATGAATTTTAGATCCCAGTTACTATGGAACAGAAACTGATGACCTTATATGGACAACTAATTGTATGGATCATTAAATATCGATTATTGAAGTTTTTGTTTCTTCAGAATATTAAGGTCCCCAACCAAGGCATCGGCTCATTGGTCAAAGTGAAGATGGTTGATAGAAGTTGAGAGTTAAATAATTCAAATGCTGAAGATGACTTCCTTATATTGACATATGTTGAGGGTCTTCGGACAATATTTCTTACTTCTTACTCCATCGTAGTGTGACATTGTGTGACGTGAAATACATCGATAGCGGAGTTATATATAACGACTTTAGTTGCATATAAATTCACTTTGGTTGTATGTGGGAATAGAATTATCTTTCCTAGGTCCAGTTATGTCCAGTTTGTACTATGACATTCAAGATTAGCTCTAATCTGCTTGTCATAAATAACATTTAAGAACTACAATAGTTAGAATAGCAGACTTTAGGTCAGGTTTGAAAATAATTCAAACATTATCAAAGCTACGACGCGCTAATACGGTCTGCTTCAGCGCAGATGTCAGTCTTTTAATAGCAATTAAGCTAAATAGTTTTAATAGTAGTCGCTTCGTGACGCCTGCCCGTTGTAAAACTGATCTTTGAAGACAGTGACAATTGGGTTATAAAGTTTATATAATATTGCTTTGAAAAAAGATACAGCAATTGAAAAATAGCTATAAATAGAGCTGCTTAGATAATTAAGCTAAACATTTTCACTACTGCCGTGATCTGACTTAGGTGTTTTACACCCAAACTCCACGGCTGTAGGTGATTCGTATTTTGATTTTGCTTGGCGGCTTAGGGACTGGTGAGACATTACACATGTCTCAGCAAGAAAATCGCCACTCTGGATTCAGTTCCCAGAAGAAATGTCCAGAGTTTTGAATTCACAGTTCGAGATTCCCTGTGCCTGTGCCTTATTATACACAGCTAAAAACAAAACACACACACACACACATACACACACACACACACACACACAAACATGCGCTCGTCAGGGGTAAATAACTTTGAATATGTTTCCAGATGCCGAAGATTAGATGGAAAGGAACGTATTTGTCCCTTAAGTCAAACTGAATTTGTTTGGCTCATGAATGGGTTTTGCCATGTAGTCATGATGGGAACAGCATTGTCTGGGCTAAAGTCAGACAATCAGAAAGAAGCCCACTGGCTATTGAGTCACAGATTTAATGAAAATAAAACTTTGTAGAGCTTTTTCTTTGTCAAATAATGCAATTTCTGTGCAGGACAAGATTAACAGAAGGAAGAGTAACGTAAATCGAAGTGACAGGAAATTCTATTCCTGAATGGAGCTGCGAACGAGTTAAGCATATAGTGACTTCAGACAGTTGGTGAATTATTGGCGAGTTTAGTGCACATTCAAAATGTTGGAAGATTATTGACAAAACTAAAATAATATTTTACTAATTCCATTTATTTCTATTGATTGAGATATATATATATATATATATATATATATATATATAAACTAAAATATGTACTACTGGAATAACTAATGGACATAATCTGATAAAAGCCACGACATCATAGCAATGCCGTGACTGTTAACACGATTAAGTATCATCTAGAGATAGCATGTGTTAGTCGACAAATTTAAAGATATTTGATAAGAATAAATTCAAAGAAATCAAGAGACGTTTTATTTAGAAATGTACAATACATACTGATATAAATCAATTGGTATCAACGTAAAAGTAGCTTATTGCATGATGAGACATAAATGTTATTGGCTTTTGGAATTTTGTTTTGATATCATACATTTGTGCCTGTAATAGATCAACAGTAAAATAATGGTATAGATAATGGGAAGACCTCTGTTCAGATCCACCAGCTAGCTATCGAAGTTTCTCATACTCATTTGGTAGACTCAGATGGTAGACTCAGATTGTAGACTCAGATGGTAGACGAAAGATTACTTTGTTGGATTATGATGGGTTATTGTAGATCATGAGACTATACCTGGCTGATATATACACCTGACTCGATAGGTTTTTCATGATGACGCCTGAGTGTACAGGTTCCTACAAGCACTACATAGTGGGATAGATATTCTGGATTAGCAAACGTTTTGAATAATAAATATTTCTTCCAGCTTCCAATAGTGAGGTCTTCCAATCTCAAAATATATTATGTTTAATATTCAATGAACTATCACCTAGAAGTATTTGATTCTTGTATTGTAGCTGACTAGATTTCATTTATTCTTTATACAAGTTTTGGCACGGAACAAAAAAAAAAGTAATGGCCGATAAACCCATCTGCTATGGAGGAACAAATCAGGATTAACTACGCACAGTAGATTCGTGGATTATTTACGCACACTAATGTGATGCTATTCTAGAGGAAAATATCGGGTAAGACTAATTATATAATCTAAGTAATATAGAATAGTTTGAGTCAATAGACCGGTTCGGGATCCAAGCATCTTTACCTTAGAATCATGAGAATGGTAATATCAGGTTTTTTTATTGCTCGATGCTCACTAAAACTATCCCTCTGCATGGCTAATGTTGTACTATAGATATATCACTTTCTTTGGTTAATAACGTAAACGAAATTGTCCCGGATATGTATTATTATAATATTATTGACTTGTTCATACATGGTGTGACACTTAATGTGTTTGGTTCTCTTGTGTTTGGCTAATGGTTGAAAAGAATATGTTTGACAGACGTCAAATTCATAAGCGAGGTCTCCTCCTGAGATCGGTTTTAATTTAAGTGAATTTGATTAGAAGGAGTTTTTATTGTTATAATCGAGTATTTCTAGTATTGATGGGTACATTGCACGTAGAATATTTCCGAGTATAATTATAGCGGATGACTGCTATGTTATATTATTAAAGAAAACATAAGGAGTGGAGGCTGTTAACAGTCATGATACAATCAAAAGTATCATAACTACCACGTCTGGTACCATAACCACCGTATTTGTCCTGGTATTGATGATAGGAGTGATATTAGTGATTGTATTCGGATGGTTCTTGTGCTGGCAATGGTTACGGTTTTGGTGATGTTAGTGACCATGATCGTTATGGTGTCGATGGTGATGTTAAACCGATGGAACTGATGATAGTCAGGGTGGTGATGATGATGATGGGGTTGGATTATGATGTTGATGGAAATGATGTTGGCGATTGTCATGGTAATGGTGATGGCACAAATGTGAATGAAAATGTAAATAAACAAAGTTGAATATCTTTGTCTACTGACGTTTTCGATATTTATGTATTTTTGTATAATTTTGTTTGGTGTAAGGTCATTACTTTCTGTTCGTCAATATTGGGTCTTTTTTTCATATGATGGTTATAATTCAACAGCTACATGGCAGTTAATCGACCTGAGTTATTTAGCTGCGATGGTGGTGACACCTAGTATATATGGCTGAGTGAGGTTTTCATAGGGACACACACATCCCACAAATACAGCCACAAGCCCCACCCATAGCACGAAATAATTCGTGCAAAAACTAACTTATAACGATATCCCACCCCTATTAAAACACACCAACAACAATAGAGCAACGAAAATGCACCAACGCCAACAACAATAAATTAATGTAAGCAATTGGTTACAAAATAATTAATGTGCTAATTACGCTCTTTGTTAAATATACTGAAGTCGTCATATTGACGTCGTACATCCTGCTTCACATAATCAACTATACAGTGTGCAGATAGTGATATTTACAGCTAGAAAGCTGGTTGGTCTAATTAATATGGATAACATGGGATCACTTGATTCAATGTATTATTTGCATCTGAGCTGTGAGAAGATTATATAATATACATGGCAGCCTCATGAGCAAGAAATCAATGATGCCAACAACGGAAAATGTTACAGCAAACACTTTGAACTTAATTAAACCTATTTAATAACGCGACATGGGGGATTAACCATCTGTTAATCTGAAGTTAATCTTACGCTGTCGCTGTTGAGGAGGTGGTGCCATAGAACAGTTAATATTCATTAAAATAAGTTCTTACTTAGATTGATAAATATCCATTACTTTGATCTAAATGTGACATCACATTCGTATTTGGTGATATACATTGTTTGGTGATTGCATAAATAAATACTTATTAATGTATTCGTAATTGATGACAACAGTTTTTCATGCAATCGAAATGGAAAGCTTTGATCATTTAATCGCCCAAACCCTAATCTGTGAGAGTGTATGTGTTGTGTGTGTGTGTGTTATATATATATATATATATATATATATATATATATATATATATATATATATATATATATATATATATATATATATATATATATATATATATATATATATATATGTGTGTGTGTGTGTGTGTGTGTGTGTGTGTGTGTGTGTGTGTGTGTGTGTTGTGTGTGTGTGTGTGTGTGTGTGTGTGTGTGTGTGTGTGTGAGAGAGGTAGATAAATGCATGTACAATTAAACTTTAAATGTTCATCATTTTTTGGTGCTAAAGTTGAGAGAAGATCGTTTCGTTAACAGCCTAACTAGATCTCTAACCGATTAAGAATGTCAATTATCGTATAAATGACTAGCACATTAACCCTTATCTAATAAAATTTTAATAGTTAGGTTACATAACAAAACAAATATTTCTTTTGTACTTGGTCAAATGATAGTAAGCCCAAACTAACAAGCCTTCTCGTCAACATGGATGTCTTATTGAAACAGGTGAGATATATTAATAGATTTCCACGATTGTAGCCTTTTATGTCTGCACACCATTATAATGAGATACGAAATTTTTAAACTTTATATGCATGGCGGAATATCATATTAATATTTACAGGCCACCTGAAAAGATAACAACTTATTTATAATACTTAATAGTTAATATAATATTCCATCATTTTTCAAGTTATTCCATTGCTGTACGTATTTGCTAATTATAAACAATTCACGCTAGTAGGATTGGATAAGCTGACCAGTATAATATTGGTATACTTCGTGGCTTTTTAACATACAGTAGTCGTTTGTTAGTCCAAGATACAATGAATTATATTAACTACGTAAATGTTCCTCTTTCTTCAACACTGTCCACACTAATTTCTTCAAACAAATATCCTTGTTATGGCCACACCACTGATACGGTTGTGTGTGTATTTGTGTGTTTTTTGTTTGTGTGCACGCGCGAGCTCGCATTTGTCTTTGTGCGTGTCAAAATATGCACTGGCACAGAAAACCCCATCGATAATGAATATAACCTCTTTGTTAGGGTGCTTCACGAGAGAAGCAATTCTTTTTGATTATCTCATCAGTATCTGGGACGTTTTTCACAAAAACCTCAAGACGTAATCATCGAGGATTGTGGGATTGTCTAAGTTAATTGGCTAATCAGATATATTTATAGCTAATGTTTAATTGATATATAAGCAGCTTACCATGTTCCAACGAGGCCTAATATCATCGATATAAACTAGATGGTTAGAGTAATGGGATTTCATAAGATAGCCTCGAATAACAACGTATCGTGTGGACATAACCGAACTAGGGAAATAATTATATTCCCACATAATACTGAAGTCGATTATACATAATGAAAGTTGCTTAAAATAAATTACCAGCCAGACGTACTCAGCTTAATGTCATTGCTCGAGATATGAAACAATATTTTCTATTCTCGAATCAGGAGCATTTTAATATATCTAGAACGTATTCTGTTTGGTGAAAGTCTAAAACTGACACGAACATTTAGCACCGTTTATGCTAATTATAAATATACTTAAATATATCGACTCGTATCTAGTAGTAATATCCTTTTGGCTAAAAAAAAAACACCTATACCAGCGTCTTAATTATCTTTATAAAATACACACACACTCACGCATGCACACAAACACCCCCATCCCCCATACACAACACACACACTCATACACATACACATTAGATTACACTGATATAGGAAATTTATTAAATGTATAGCTATTATAATCCCGGTGTGTCATTCGCAGTATCGGAGATCTGCCTGAAATCCGCTGTTCTCGACCATGGGTCAAATTTATCAAGTGGATAGGCGCTTTAATTTAGATCCCACCACACCTAACTGCATATACTTAGGGACGCTAAATTAAGCGTGAATGAACGTTCCCTTAGTGATGAACGGAAACGTATGAGGTTTAGCTGTTAGGTTCGAGTAAATCATAGTATTTACTCAGGTTTGAGACGATATTTCGTTCTAGTCCAGTAATAATCCATTGTGCGGTATTGCAACTTTGTTTATATTTTAGTTAAATCGCTTCAGAGGGTCCACACTGAGTTAGTGTACATTCCCTTTGTTATGAACAAACTGCAATGTTTGTTAACACGCTGAGGCTATATATAGGGCTTGAATGTTCACTTAGGTTAGAGAAGAACTTCGACGTCAGACCAGTCGGACGTGTATTGATACACGGTTCATATAGGTAGGATTTATTCAGTTATTCGAACCCAGAATAAAACTGAAGTCAGCATCTGAGGGGTCGAAATGTTTTATATACAGGTTTCTTTTGTGGTGTCAAAATAGTTTATGATATGTATGTAGCAAGTCACCATTGAACCACACGCACGTGTTTGTTGCGAGCTGTGGTATCAAATGGTATGTTTTTTACGTGCTGCCGCTTTTTGTACGTAGCCTGCATGTAGCCGCTTTCCTGTGGGCGTGACATATTTGTCGCGTACGAAAAGCGAATTAGCTGGTTCCCACAGGCTGATGAGTAGACCAGACACATGCTTAGGTATACGCACACATTTATCAATATGTGGAAGTATGGAACATTTTATTTTTAGATTAATGTATGTATAGTTGTATTTAGATTTATGGAGGTAGGTTTCGAAGGATGTTTAGATATGTTGATGCTCTGTACATGTTGCCTCTTACTATGTACCCTAAAACACACACACACACACACACACACACACACATACACATACACACAGAGAAACACACACACACACACACACACACACACACACACACACACACACACACACACACACATATATATATATATATATATATATATAAAGGTAAAGAATATTACATTGAAATTATTGGTCTGATGTCGTCATTCATCAAAGGATGTTGGCAGCTAACGGATTAATTAAGTATTATAATCACTGCGAACAAATAACAATGATGAGTAGGAGTCAAGTTTCATCCATTTACAAACTATTGGTTCTCTAGTGTCATGTTCAAAACACGGCTTAAAAACCAGTCGTTGTTTTTATCATAGTCGCATAATAATCTCGAACCATTATCGAAGAATTCAATACGCCTATCAATACGCCGATAGTATATTGGTTAAAAGTATGGTTTAAATCCAACTCATTCCAATATGTAAACATATATGCGCTAATATGCGAAAACAACTTATTTGTTGATAATAGATAACATTTTACTATGATATATGTTCTAAGATGATACTGATTGTTTCCCTCCACAATTTCTACAAAATGAACAAATCCCACACATATGTAATCGTATGTAATTGTATACCAGACATGTCTTCTGTCAGTTGTAATTTATTATTTGGTGGTATTAACGATATATCCTGCTCAATATATGAGTTAGAAATATGTTCAAATAGAGTAACAAATGCTAAATTAATTGAACATTATTGGCGACAGATGGACGATGGTTAGTTGGACGGGAGGGGAGAGATATAGAGATAGAGAGAGAGGGCAGCACACACAACAACACACACACACACACACACACACACACATATATATATATATATATATATATATATATATATACATATGAGCTATAATTGATAGTAATAGTTCATCATCTATTGAGTCAATATTTTATGACTGGTTCAATAAGTGAACTCGGATATCATGAATATTAATGAATATATATATATATATATATATATATATATATATATATATATATATATATATATATATATATATATATATATATAATAATAATAAATTGTATAAACATATTATGTTAGAATGTTAGTAGTCGTCTCAAAAATTCCACATGCCCAAGGCAAGACGACCAACATATTTGTTATATTTAGAGAGATGGAGAGGGAGAGAGAGGGATAGGGAGGGAGGGAGGGAGAGAGATAGAGAGGGAAGGAGAGGGGGGGAGAGAGATACCTACTTGTTGCACTCAAAGGCTTTCCAGGAATAGATGTTTCCTTTTCATTTTTCTACGTCAAAACACATCTTGAGCAGTCCATTTCGTTTTGTCAACTGAACGACTATTATTCATAAAATGAAAATTGTTGTCATTTTGCTTTTAACTGTAGCTATTAGACACAAATATATTTTGTTATAATTTTCACAGACGTCGTATATTGCTTCTGATGACATCCATCAACAAATGGATACTCTTTTGTATAAATAACTAAACCAGATTAAATTGTTCTTTTCATAGATGAACTATAACATATTTCAGTCAAATCGTATGTTTTTTTCTTCAGATTCTCAGTATTATAATTAACATCATCCTTAATGATACACTGGTTTGGATATATATTCTACCCGAGCATCATATCGCTTAATACTCAAACGAACTAGTGTGGGTACCGGAGTGAGTTGACGAGTGAAAACACGAGTGGTATTTTGGAGGTAATTACGAATAATGTAAATGCAATGTCAAATATACAAATCCTTATTATCTACTCTTTATCAAACATATACATATTTTGCTTATAAATTGGTCATAAGAAAAATATGTAATACTAATGATACTTTTCTAAAATACTGATTTTAGTATTCTCGGTCAAATCTTCCAAGCGCTGAACATGTATTAGAAGCTGGTAGGTTAAACATGGGAATCAATTTGTGACACAATGTTGTTCAACGAAAACGATCCTAGAGCCGTCTGAATATCACATGAAATAAAAGATCAATCGAAGTACTAGATGGAGTCTTTTATGCCAAAACATATAGTAAATCTGACAACTTCTTGTGGCATCACCATTGTCACTCGTTTTTTTTTTTGCAAAAACCTCTTTAATGGTCTTCATATGGTTACTTTATTATATCATTATCATCTGTCAATATTTAGTCTAGTAAAATGATCATGCTAGGATATCAGGTTCCTTGGAACCACCTCTCAATTACCATTTACAAAACCCACAACCAAACAAAGTTTACAGTTTACAGCCTACTGATATCACCTCTATTTCGTACTTACGGTTAAAAAGATTAAATTTATAAAATTATTCCAGAACCTATATAAGTAATAATTGTCTTCTGTTCGATTTTTTAGATAGATATTTCATCTCGACTAGAATGATTTCTCTTTGATTGACACAGGAAATCAGAACTGAAGCTTGATAATATATATATATATATATATATATATATACAATTCTTCTAATGTATATGAAACACCCATATAACTTTGATTCATAACTCACACTCCATTGATTAGTTCGAAAACATACTCACAGATAGAAAGAACGCTCGACCAACTAATATTAATATGTTCAGCCCAAAATTCAAATTTGTTGTTCACGTAAATTCTGTGGAATATGCCATTAACAATGGTCGTGATGATGCTGGCTCAGTTGTAAAATGATTGACTACAAATTGAGAAGTCCTTTGTTCTAAATTATCAGCCTACATTGATTTCATTTAGCTATTGATTGACTAGGATATGTATTTTAATGGAAAAATAGTACATGTTTTATCATAGCTATGTTAATCAGGTTTAAATCAAACTTATGTCTTAAATGGGATGATATGTATGTATTGTCTACATATGTATCTAGATGAAAAAGAAGACCGAATTAATTGTTTGCTCAACAAAAGAATTCGTTTAGAAAACATATAATCTTTGCATTAAGGTAAGATCTAGTTATATAAATGAGTTCATGTCTGAAAGAAATCTAACGCTTATAGAAAAACCGGTGAATTATATATGTATGTCTTGTTATTGCCAAATAACAAGGACACGGATCATTCGTAAATTTACAATTGATGAATCATACAAGTCTTTTCTACTTCGATTACGGCATTTCATTGTTATAAAATATCGCTGTCTCCCTGACTAACCGCCTACAGGGAATACTAAATGGGCCCCACCCTATAGTAACTCACATAGAACATAAAACACACAGGATTCGTTCCAGCTGCTTTGGTTTCCTGTACGTTTTAGATCTTTATATCAGATCCTGTTTCGCATATTGAATTTACGGAGTTGAAAGGTACTACTGTATACAAGCAATTTGACAAAATAAGGAATATATTAGTGAGACTGGTGGGAACTGAATCCTGTTCTAATTTGAGGGTTCCAAAAGGCACAAACTGATATTATGACGCAATTTGTTTATAGTAGATATCTATTGACTGAGCGGTCCATCGTTTGTGTTGGATAGTATATTTCTTTGGTCTGCTGCTCTCTTTTGGCGGTGCTGCTACGATTCATTGAATATAATGGTATTATGTGTGACACTTATTGTACTGCGTACACTTGGTAGAAGCTATACATACTCAGTTATTCTTTGAAGCTCTCTTTTTTAGGCTAAATATTTGCGGGCGGCATATTGCTTGTGTTTGTTATTTTGTGAAGAAAGGTTGTTATTTATAGTAACAATACCAGTCTGAATGTATTTTACTAAAGCAAAGAACCTCTGTGGGTCTGAGACAGAAGTTACGTTGTCATCTATTGTGTCGTGTTATAAGTATTATACACATATATAGCGATGATTTTATTGTTCAGTGTCGGAACCAGTAAATAATAACAGATTAGTTGTTTTCGTGGGTTTGTCTGTCTTTAAACGAGGACAGTCAATGTTTAGTTCCTCTATGTTATAGATATCACAATAACCATCTAGGATCATCATGGTGATCATTCTCACAGAAACTACCAGGATGATCATTTGAGTGTGGATCAACCTTCATTAATAATTTGGAGAAACTGTGTTTGTTGTTTTGGAATGGACTACTGGGGATAATTTAGTGTGAATGTGTTTGAATAAGTATGCTCTTTGTGTGATAGTGATTTGACTTTCAACTAATATATATATAATTCTCGTGTATATAAACATGCCTGTTTATCTTGATTATTACTTTGTATGCATGTGCTATTTGGGTTAAATATATGGACTTGTACATACCAATGCATCAGGCATCAAGTACAAACATATATTTTAAGCTTATCAGAACTCATTAATTTAATTTTACCTACTAATAATATATCTAAACCTGTGTCTTTAAGTTAATATTGTGCTGCTGGCATTTGAGCCAGAACTTATTGTGTTTTCAGTATTACTAATTCAGTAATACTACCACTTCTACTACTACTACTATTATTATTATTTTTTTAAATAATAATAATAATAATAATAATAATAATAATAATAATAATAATAATATCATTATTATTATTATTAGTAGTAGTAGTAGTAGTAGAGCATTAGTAGTTTGTTGTCATTATTATTATTATTATTATTATTATCATTATTAGGTATTCTTCTTTACTTGTCTGCTGGATTTGATAGCGTCAACCATAAATTATTTTCCTCTAGATAGAAATATTTGATAGTTGGTTAATAAGACCAAGTACTTGAATTGTTTCAGTCCTATTTGGAACAACACTCCCAGAGAACATCCGTTCATGGTATTTTATCTGATGTTCAGTTATTATGTGGCATACCATAGGTGGTTTTGACAAATATGTTAAGAACTGCCTAGTTTCATGTGAAGAACATCCACAGCCTAAAAGCTTTTCGCACAAGAAAGACTTCTTATATTGGTACCTATTTTTGTTATATCACGGATATAGTATTATAACTATAAGTGGTGGTAAGATAATAAAGCTATCGCAACCTTATTCGGATTACCAGTGCCAAATAGTAACCAATCTAATGAAAAGAACAGAAAATCTTCATGTGCATTATTGATGGAAATGTTTTGTCCATAATATTTATTATCGCTGGGACCAATAAAAGAAGATAAGCTTGTCTATGATTCGGAATATTAACGCTAGACATTCAGTGTTTTCTCTTTTTCCTTTATCAAATCACCAATGTGTAGCTCAGAAGTAATCTTCGTAATTTATTGATAATGGATAGTCTTAGCGGTGAAAGATGGGTAAGGACAAAGAAAGCCATTTGCTATCGGCGCACAAACTAAATGTAATTACACATTTATGGATTTATTGATGTACACTAATGTGATTTCCTTGTGTTACATTGCTTCAAGAAAGACCTGTTACGTAAATCAAAGCCACTGAAAATTCCCACAAGGAAATGCATTCGTTCAATATGGGCAGGACAATTAGTATGAATTAAGAATATCCCAGTTTAATTTGATTTATTGTTTTAAAACTGAGTTATGCTGTTACAATAAACATAAATTTGTTGGTAAATTAAAAGTAGTTAATTTAGCGTACGGATCTACCATTAGGTAGTATTGTAACAACTTTTAAATATATCAGTGGCGAGATACCAGAATACGTATGTGTACTCATGTCCATTAGCAATTAATCCTAAAAAGTAGGTAATCCAGTCAGACACTATTGCAGGTGCGTGCCTATCTGTCGGAGTAAATTACAGGGATTGTGTATGTTTAGTAGGTATTTATTTTGGAGATTCAGTGTCTACGTTATTGACAAGTGAAAATATATTCTAAAGATTCGTCTGTTCAAGGCTACTATTCTTTTTGCATATGGTTTATTTAGTTTTAGAGATATATCTGAGATATCAAAGTACTGTGCCTTTGAATGACTTTGTTAGGGAGGGATCGTTATTAAGTCTATAATAATAATAAATAATAACAATAATAATTAAAAAAATAATAGTTTAATTATAATAATAATAATAATAATAATAATTAATACTAGTATAATTATTACTACTTATAACTAGGACTTATGTAATGCGATCGTGGACGAGGCAAAAGTTAGTATTATTTTAAGTAATCTATTTCAGGTAATACAATTAAATATTTGAGATGTTACTAAATTATTACGTTAAATATTTTATACTTAATCTTGCTTCAGCGGATTAGAACCATCCGTACGTTAGTTCGTCCATCCATTCACCCATTCACCATATCTCTTATTTAACCCCAATAATTATTATATATATATGCATCCTCATCATAATTCTTTATTATTACTACTAAGAGCGTCGAATATTGTTATTTATTTGATATACTTCTTAAACATATTACCACCAAGTCTTCATCTTGATATCTGTTCAGATTCCCAACTTATGTTATACTTTCTTGGGTATGGCATTAATTTAAATAGTTCAGAAAGTGGTTGATTTCATGTAGTAATTCTGGTGGCCAATAGTCATTTTAACAAACTCGAAGTTCCACTCTTAATAAGTGGCACGTTTATCATTACTTATATAACCAGAGTTTATTCAAGTATTATGATATATGCAAATAGTCTGGAGATAAAAATCTGATAACTTCTGACGGATATATATTAAATCAAGATGCTTTAGTTTAACACACACATAGACATACACGCACGCACGCACACGCACACACACACACACACACACACACACACACACACACACACACACACACACACACACACACATACACACACATGCACCAACACGCACACACTTATACGAATATATACATTCATACATAGATGGTAATAACTTAAACAATTAAACATAATGGCTTCATGCCTACTTTAGATAGCTGATTCGATGTAAGGACAAAGTATTAATGATAATGTGAATAATTCAAACATCTTAAATATATAGCTGGGTTTTTCCAGATGTCTTACAGCATGTCAGAATTGTGGTATATATAATGTAAATGTACAGAAGACATGATATTTTCTTCACTATAGGCTTAATTATAGGCAGTGATGTTATAATATGTCCTCTATGAACATTGTTTAGATTACCTTACGGTGGGCAATCATGAAGTAAATACTTGGATATACCATTTGATATATCTGTTTATGTTTTAATTCTTTGATATGTATTTGTATTATGTTTGATGTGGTATGTGTTAAATTACGTAATTGGGCTGATATATGTGTTTGTTTGTATGTGTATTCGTATCTGAGTAGATTTAGTTATATCAATTTAATTTTGATTAAAATGCCTTTATATATATATATATATATATATATATATATATATATATATATATATATATATATATATATATATATATATATTTATATCCTAAAGTATTCAATTACTAACACAAAATAAATTTCCCTAAATTCCACACATCATCACACTGCTAGAAATGTCTTCATAATGGCCATTGCTTCAGAGCGAAAGAGTAAAACCCCTGACTCTGTCAACTGTCATCAAACCAATAACACTTAACATATACTTAAAAGTAGTTCATTCGTGATAAAAACGATGATATATCAATATAAATAGTGTCCTCCTTTAAGCAAGCTTTTGTAAATGTAGACTTTATGTTGATCTCTGGTTATTACTTTATACAACACACATAACATTATTAGTAAACACAAGAACTGCGGCAAGGAAAAGTTCTATTAAAATAAAGCAAGTAGTGTGTTCTTAATATATGCACCGTGGGACATAATACTGATCCGATAAATATTATAATATAGATAAGACAACGAATCGACTAACACCACGATCAACAACAACTGGGTTTTTAAAAGTAATTCTGATTTATAGTTCAACTCACACTTTGTGTTATTTTTAGAAAGAAATGTGTTTTTGCTTTTATCTTTTCGCAAACAAACATACGATGCGGATATAATTTAATGTTATACTCAGTATTCACTTAATGTAGTATAAGCTGATTACTTAGTTATACATAAACTATCATTACAATGTCATGTCTATGACAACTCACATTAAACACAATCTGTCAAAATAAGTCTGTATACTTTCTCTGGCCGTCCTCTTCCCTCTATAAATATCATATTTAAAAACAATAACATTATCAGTGATCTTTCTTAAATTTGATAACAATCATACACATATTTATTAACGCCAATTGTTTTTAGATCTAGGTTTTATTTCAACCATCTTATCAAAGTCTAGTTGGATGGTTATAACGCCAGCAATTTGTTTTATTCAGTTTAGAGTGTCTACTGCTGCGACCAATAACAGAAACAATGTCTAGAACAACACCCATAACAACAATAATCACAAAATAACATTATTGTTTGATAATTTGTTTGTTTGTCGTAACATGGTATGGGACAAGCAAATTTACGTATCAGTTTCAAACTGCACTTTTAAATGCAATTTACTTAATAAGTTCACCTGATCTGTTTGACATAAAACAGGAATTATCCGGATTTGAACCCACATCCTAGAGATTTGTAGCGCCCTACCCTAACGATTGTACCAGCAGAATATTATCAATTAGTTTTATAAGAATTTCCATATCAAACGTATGTTCTAGCATTTTTTGTTTCTTTCGGGTCAGATTATATTCCCTGATGAGACAGCCTTTGTTTTTCGCTATTATAATAATTAGCTTTTTATGATGCTGCATCCATATCATATAAGATCTACTTGTATTTTTAAATGTTACGGATTGAATCTGAATAATTTGCTCTGGGTATAAAGTCTGATAGGTTTTAACTAAAACCTTACTGAAATTGGGGTGTACAAACCTAGACAAACCTACTACTCATATTCCGAAAGTCTTCATTCTATATGGGTAATGTATGTCCTGAGACACGCGACATATGTTGAGATTGTCTGTTGTAATCTTGTGTGGGAGGTTTATGATGGTAAGAACAAAATAACATTCTAAATCAGATAATTGCTGGTATAATATTACAATAATATGACAAAGAAAAGTGTATGGAAAATAACATCTTAATTGGAATGGAATATCGTATCTCAATTTGTTTAATTTATTTCTCGCAGTAACATCTTAGTGACTGATAGTCTTCTAAATGTTTTAATCCAAATATACATTTTGAATCGTGATGAATTCAGAACGTTCTTGCTTGTTGCTATTTGACTATTTAACAAAGTAAACGAGTTAGTGTTTGATTGAAGTGACCTATACTTTTTCGTGTGGATTATTTAAAACGACATAATTCACAATATTCACCTGCGATTCATCCAGGTACTTGTTCGTGAATAATAATTATTAATTACAAAACTTCTATTGCGCCAATATAATCATAACGAATCGAGCTCAGTGGCCCACGTAATAAAGGGGTTCGGCAAACTCATAGTCAAGGTACAATGCAAAGTTCATCAACAAATGATCAGTTGGAGTGGAAAATGATGAAGGATAAGCAAGTCTGAAAAAAGTCATGTCGTAACCTGTTCAGAGAGTGAATTCCAAAGAGTAAGGACATCAACTGATACAACACGAGTTCCACAATGAGTTTTAACTCTGGGAACAAACAACAAGTGAAAGCCAGATGAACGGAGCTCTCTGGGCTTGGGTGTTAAAGACAGCATGTGAAATAGATATGAAGGTTCTCCAGCAAGAATGTTTGATGTGCAATAGTGCATAGTTTGAAAATGATGCGAGGTTGAACAGGGGGACAATGAAGAGATTTTAGAAGTGAGACAAAATGGAAAAAACGGTAAGTTTAAAATGTTACGTGTCTGGATTCTAGACAGAGCATTAATATATAACTCTTGTTCTATTATGATTTGTTAAAATTAATTAACTATAAATGATAAATCCAATCATGGGTATGAACAGCAGGCAAAATTTATTATAATGTAATTAATACAATTTTCCCAAATAGGAAACTAAATCAGAAACCAAATAGACAAATTAGGCTGATTAAGGGAAATATTCTCAAAGGAGAGTTTAAAGAATCTTCATTCCTTATTTCAAGCTCTTGACGTATGATTGCTCAGTGATGACGTAATGCAATACTAAAGGGAACATCCTAGGTTTAAATCCTCAAACTAGCTGTTAATATTACTATTATTCATTTATTGACTCAACCTTATTCGACGATTGGCATTTCGGAGGTATTGTATAAATTTAATCAATACACCAATGCCTTACATTTACTTAGTGTATCAAAATGATTGACATTATCTTATCAATAACAGTAATACATTACCAGTAATGCATTAATAATAGTATTAATGAGAACAGCAACAGCTGGAAAGAACATTTAAAACAAATTTCATTATTCATATTATTTAAATTATTGTTACGGTTGTTATATCGTCACATTTCGTCCAATTTGCACTTTTTAGAGTATGGCAATTTGCCTAAATTTCACAGTAAAATTAGTTTTCAGAACAAATATTAATATGTATGGGATTTGGTTTCGGTTTGATATGCTGCTGGTACACATTAACCTGAAGGAATGGCGTTCATGTGTGTATCTTGATGTGTGCGGGTGCTTGTCGGTTTTATCTATGGCTGTGTATGAGGTAGATAGATAGAGAGGAAGATAAACACACACACGCACACACACGCACACGCACACACACACACACGCACTCACACATACACAGAGACAGAGAGAGAGAGTGTGTGTTTTAGGATACATATAGAGAGGCAAGAGGCACAGAGCATCAACATATCTAGACATCCTTTGAGACCTACCTTCATAAATCTAAATATAAATACAAGTACACCTACATTAATCTAAATACACACACAAACACACACACACACACAGAGAGAGAGAGAGAGAGAGTTTGTGTGTGTGTGTGTGTTTGTGTGTGTGTCCTACTTATTGCAATCTAAAGGCTTCCAGTAATAGATGTTTTACTTTCATTTCTCTATTTCATAAATATCTATAGGAGTTTATTTCGTTTAATCAGCTGATGCCCTTCATTCCTAATATTATAGTGTTGTCTTTCTGCGTTTAACCTTGCCGTTATACGGGAATACAATTTGTTATATTTTTACAGACGTATAAGTCTTCGGCAAATGATATCACAAAACAAAAGGATACCCTTAAAGTATAATTTGTTCCACATCTTGAGAAGAAGTAATAATGCAATAATTGTAAGATAACTTTCGCTTGGGTTGACGTTGTTTAATCATCATAGCAAGATCCTGATTATATATTTTAATCACAGGTGTTAACAATCAAACCAACTAGTATTGATGCAGAGTAAGTAATTAGTAATAACACGAGTGCTATCTAATCGGAGAATCATTACGAATAATGTAAATCTACTCTTGTGAAAATCCCATACTAAGCACAACCCCTATTTTACTTTCGATGGGAGTCAATACAGTAGCAATACTACATATACAAATCCGTATTGCTTTTGGCACTCTTAAAATTTATAATATGTCAATGATGCATTAGTCACACAGTAATAGATAGGATTACTTGTCTATGTGCTTTGATTAAGACTTGAAAAACATATATTTCATTTTCTTCCATATTCGAATGATAATTGTCACACATAAAAGAGAGCCCTGTTAAATGGCCAATCAATGATCACGTAAACCATGATCTGTATTCATATAATATATTTAATTAATAATTACATTAAATATTTTGCCTGTAGATACACAGCAGGAAGGCTATCTATTAGGTATTGATTGTCCTAAAATTGATAAACACATTTTAACAGAAAACATGCTATAAACTATATATGAACTCAAGCATATCGTTATCTTTATTAACCATGTACAGATGGATATTAATAATAACTGTACTTAGATATATGATTCCTTTCTTGAGCAATAATTGTAAGGTTATAATTAAAGACATAGATCAATTGAAACATCCTACCACATAACCAGAGAGATCCCGTTTTCTTTATCTACTAATGTTTCATATTCATATATGTGAGTAAAATTGTGCAGTTATTTCAATAGCAGAATAATATTTAATTCCTTTACTAAATGTATTTAGAAGAGTTATTTATGCTATAGGCCATTGTTATTTGTGTAGAAAAAGGCAAAATGATTAATAAATTGTTGTAAATATGGTTTAAAATGGTTTCACTTTTTTTCTGGCCCAATTCACTTAAAGTACAGCATGCACATACAAACACTTGGAAGGAACCTCAAATCAATTAATATTGTTTAGTCCTATATATACATTTAAATTAAGGTATGAAGTATGATTTTATCCTTTCCTTACTTTAATTAACCCAAAGGAATACAAAATATGACCTTCAAGGTTTAAAACCATCAACTTGCTGTTGAACTTAGGATGCAAAGTGGAAAACTGTACATGCTTGGCTCATTTCCAAACTAAAAGTATACATTCTTAGCTCATTAATAAAATAAAACAACATATTTGAATATGCTACAGTGATGACAGAATACGAAATATATTGTCAACTGTTACTTGATCTATAATAATGGTTCGAATGTATTCATTTGTTAGGGATGTGAACGTCAGTAATCTTCTCAAGAATTGCAGATACCAAAGGCAAGATGACCAAGGTGTTGTTGATTGAATTTACATGACCACTGTTGCTTAGCTCATAAATAGGTCTTATCATATGTATTCATTTGTTAGGGCTGTGAACGCCGGTGGGATTGAGATGGGCCAGGAATAACAACTCCATTCTTCATTTATGTGCTTTCATCTGAAATTATAAATGTCCATTATTGTTGGAGCAATATCTTGGCGATAATAAGTTGAGTAATACGCAGTGATTGAGAATGTCGTGAAAAAATGATTCGCTTAAATTGTATTATTTGATCAGTGTCGTTGTAGTGTTATAATATGTAAGAAAACCCGTTTAATTAAATATATTTCCAGTTTATCTTTCTACGACAACAATTTGCTGCCAACTGTATATGCTCATATAATAGCAGTAGACAATGGTTTCAGCGAAAGGGAACTTGTTCGTAACCCAAACACAAAGACACTGCCGAGCCGTGCAATTATCTATCAATAATTTAGTTTTTTATTATATCGACGAACAAAGTCTATGCCATTGCGAATCTGCGACTCTGAATACCGAACTCCTTTGTCTTCTACATAAGTTATTTATGTTGATATCGACTCTATTTATAAAACTATACACTTTTATTGATGAATTCAACATAATAATATATCAGCGGAATCACTAATTATAATAAAGTCAGTAAGCTTCCTTCTGTATCTACACAGTGTCTAATAATCAAAGTTTTAATCTACAAATGGTAGTTCTCTCTATAAATAGTGTATGTTCTCATAACGAATTTAATCGTGATGTTAGTGATGTTGCTGCTGCTGACGATGAAGATGATCATGATGATGATGACGTTAAAGAGTGTAATGATAGTCAATGTGATTTTATTTTCTCGGGAGCAACTGGTCCGCTATTGTGTCTTACTTTATACTGGCAAGCCTAAACAGTCCGTCCTGATCAGTTTGTGTATCTATTCTTATATCAGTCATTGTGTCTATATCCATTGACGCTACAGCACAATTAATCAGATATTCTAATCTTCTAACATGGCGCCTCCGTGGTCTAGCGGTAGTGTGTTGGACCACATATCGCTATCACCCGTGTTTGAATCTCGACGTGGGCACATGTGAAGATTGTTTCGTCTTTGACTTCGCCTCATTACTTTTGGATGTCGTTCGGCCCGTTTAGCCTAAATAGTGCACAAAAGTGGCCGTAAAACAACAATAGTCATTTGGCAGCTTGTCATTATCTTTTTCACTTTAAAATATGATCGCAACCCATAGTTCCGATATTGTACCTTCGACTAGACAGTATAATAGGTTATAAAACTGCATATTCTTTAGTTTTAGTTAATAATAGTTTTTTACCAGTAGCTTAACTATAAATATAATTGTAGTCTCCATACCGCTGGAAGGTTCCTAGATATACAATAGTCGCAGTTCTGGGTTGTCGCAGTACTAAGGTACCGGTATAATGGAACATCATGAACGACCTCGTGAAATATCGTCTGTTAAAATGACAATAGAATGGTGACATGGTAATAATACGTGCATTGTTTGTTAATAATGTCTCCCATTTATAGAATAGCAATGACGATATACATTTATATTATTTTGTCCGGTAAATGTGTTATCAGGGCCATAAATAGCCAACACACTATTTTGTTATGGCGCCGTAAGGCATTGATGGGAAACCTGGATGAGTCTAGCTAATTCTGGATCAACATAAGGTTAAATGACTCAACACCAGATTACAGTTATGACGTAAAACGGTGTTATGCTTTTCTTGACGATCATGTAGAATAATGGTCCGAAAATAAGTACATGTAATAATTCACATAATTATTTTGAAAGAATGTCGAGACATTTTCAGGTGATAGTTATTATGGTAACAGTAATACAGTCCACTGTTATAGTTTGTTACATGCCTATATTCACCTTTCCTTTATTAAAATATAGAAAACCTTTTCTAACCTAGCAGTTCTCTGTTTAAAATCTGGTTTATATTTATTCATTCGTACACGCCGATGGTAATAAGCTCATACTGAGGATTATATGTCAGTGCTGCTTGATTTCGGGGGTCCTAATTGTGGGACATAATATGTTATTCAAAATACCCATATTCTTAAACCACTTTTTTAATCAGTACGATTCATATTTTGACTGCTCCCATTATGTAGCAACTATAATTACGATTATATATCACGTATCAATTCAATTCAATTTGATATATTATTTTCAGAATATAAAATTCTATATACATATGAATTATCATACAGTGAAGTATATAATACAGATAACAAATTATAAACAAATTATAAATTCAGTATTTTAGTCCATCTAGTACAAGAGCTTGAATGATAATAAAACAAATGAGAAACAATACATTGTACTAGCAAACTGTGTTTTAAAACTATAAAATATTTGTGAACCAGCACCCCAAATGATTTAATATTATTATTGACATAAATTGCAGACATGGTCTCCCCGCTTAAAATACCAAATCATGTTCTGTATATATTATTAAAGGCTACTACAACACGATGATATGTATTCTGTTTTTACATTGACCCACAAATGACAGCCATAGGCATTGCAAAGGAATGATCTAAATAATTTAACTTTAATACTGGAGGAACATGTTTTGAATCGAATGATAAGCATATTCCCTTTTGAAGAAAGTGATTTAACATATCTCATGACATCAACATCATCCTGATGTCTGTCATATATGATTACATCTAAATATTTGATACACAAAAGTCAGATATACTTCATTAAGGCAGATAATAAGTAAAAATAAACCATTCAGTGAATTTGGTTTAAAACACATACACTTTGTATTTTTCTCATTAAAAATAATACATTTGAAACAGCAAATTCAGCACATATATGATGCAGTTCCTGGAGAGTGTAGGTGAGGGAACTATTATACAGGTATCATCCGCGTACATTAAATAATTTATGATCATGCCATTCATACTACAACGAATATAACTCCAATTCAACTTGCAACTGAGCGCATCCATGTATATATTAAAAACACAGGTTGAAATAATTCCACCCTATCTTACACCATTAGATACAGTAAAGAGTTGAGATAATTGGTTCCCCAACGTACACAAAATGTTTATTGGCAATACCATAATGTGAGAAGACGGATCAAAGTAGCATCAATATTACGTTTAATAAGGATCTTGAAGAGATATCAATGATTAATACGATCAAATGCTTTTGAAGCATCAACATAACAAATATATATTGGACTAGAGCGTTGATTATACTATTCTCTTATCTGTCTGAGAGTTTACACACACATGTCTGAACTATGTTTACTTTTAAATCCAAACTGATTACTAGAAGTTTCCGAGATCTTGAAAGCAACGCTAGTAATGGCAACAGCCCTGTAACTTGTCCTTTTCTGTAATAAGACCCTATTTATTCTTTATAATAGGAACAATAACAGTCTCCATAATCTTACACGATATGTACTTGTGAAGAAACATGGCATTACACAACATTGATAACAAACCAGTAACCTTAGAGTGTGCATACTTCACGTGTTCACTTTTCATCGAGTCAGTACCTGCAGTTTTACCCATTTTAAGTTTATTAATTGCATACTTCACATCTAGTGCAGCGAACCGAGAAAATACTGATTGTGAGTGTATAATATTATTCATGATAGATTCAACATATGATTGATTAGAAGTATTTCCATTTGAGTTCAACAACTTGTAATAGTGGTCATACCACACCTTATATATATCATATTCACCTGTAACACCATTTATTGTTGATGCCAGAACATTACTACCAGTACGGCTCGAGCTTGATATTCATAGGATTCGCAATAACGCAAAAATGGATTGAATCTAGCACGTGATGAATTCATGATATCACATATGGGTTCAAATATAGACTTTGAGTTAGACTGCCAAAGTAACCCTCCACCCCCGGGCATCTGAGTGAGCTGCTTTAACACAGTCATGCTATAGGCTGAAATGTTCCTTTTGTTCCCACAACAGGAATCAAATTGTGACTAGAGTCACACAGAACCTTAATGATATATAAATATATATTGTCTATAGACAATTTATTATCTGAATTATTACATAATATTTGTTGCAACTAAGCATGTCATAATCAGAGTAATATAACGCAACAACTGAGAAGTGTTATTGAGATATGCATCATTAGAAGGAGAATCGATGGCGGACCAATCAATACGTGGAATAAAATTACATTCATTATGTTCCATAACATGAAAACACTCACAGTAAAAAAAAACCATAGTGGGAGATGATCAGAAAATACTAATTTTATACGACATCAATATGTTCTATAAGATCCCGACGAGTACTGGTAGTAAATATATGATCCAACCAGCTCAGAGTAGTATGTGTTGAACTAATAAAAGAGTATGAGTTTTTAGGAAGGTAGTCATAATCAGCTATTAAAATACCTTCATCATTACAAAACGTCAATAAAGTTTCACCAACTTAAGAACTACACTTTTGTTGGTGGTTACATTGTCATTAAAGTCACCAATAACGCAATGTACACATATGGAGTTGTATATGTTTTAAAAATATCATTAACTATAGATAAATACTGTATGAAACCATCTGCATTATCTCCATATTCAAATGACATATAAATATTAACAAACAGCAGTTTAATTTCATCATCATCATTTTTAAAAACAATCTCAATACCCACAAGTCTGGCATCACCAAGATCCTCAATATTACAGTTCTCACCTAGAGATTTCTCCACAATGTACCTAGTCCACCATGTGGACGACCTGCAAGGAGATGTATACTGGAATCCATTGAAAAAATCCGTTACCTATGTTTCCTGTAAGAAAATAATATCACTCGATGCACATAACATTTGGATTTCTGAAACTGGTGTCTTTACATTCTTGACAGTTAAAAGAACTTAGATTCAGTGTGTTATGATTGAATTAAAACAATACAGCTATTCACATAATAAAATAAAGGTAGCAACATAAAGTGTTTAATCACGAAACAACTTGACCATGAAACCAGTGGGCAAAGATGATTGCTCGATTAAAGTGTTTCTCAGATTGTGTGCACATCTGACATAAAATGAACTGTAGGAGTGATATTTCGTTTGCAAATATTCGGGTTTGGTGTCCACTCCACAAGTGTCTTGAATTTGTGATGCTAGCTGATATTGGGTACATCGCGTCAGCATGCGTGTAATAAACACCACACTACATACTCTGCTTCTTGATGCAGCTTTTTTTCATTTGAGCCCTCTGTACTATAGCCTTCAGACGACAATGATTAACACTGCCAAAGATAACATTGGTATATTCTCTACGTTGGACATCTGTTGGATGAGAAATGTTCGCACTTATACTGTTTTCATGTCCATGATGAAGGCCTTTCTTTGCAACAACAGATCCAGTGAGATACTCTTGATTGTGTCCCCTCTGCGATTGCAACGCATAGCTATAAGAGTATGGTTTGGGCACCTCCCGAAGTATGTGTTTGTTGGTACGTGTGAATACCCTTGACTTCACTTACTCAGTGTGTAGGATTAAACTTCTCTCCTGAGCTACATCGTGTATGGGCCCTACTGTATTCGATGTGAGGTCTGGCACCTCTTCTTCAGACATTGTGCTAACAAATGAGGTGTTGGACTCAGTATCACCTGTAGCACAATCAGGGGTAATGTCACTGTTATGATCAAGTTTGCCATCCTGCAGATCACTGGTGAAATCAAGAAGCTCATGGTGAGCTGTATCAATCTGAGAACTAACACATGAAATTTCACTCACTCTTTTTATTACCTTTCCAAATTTCAAAAAGTTGACTAAATCAAGTTAACTGTTGGAAAAATATTTAAACTGGCCTTTCGTGTCCTCGGGTTCTTGATTTACATTGAGACAGTCCATATTGTCCATCTTCAGTGGTGGTAGATTAATAAGGTTATATATATATATATATATATATATATATATATATATATATATATATATATATATATATATATATATATATATATATATATATATATATAATTATTTAGTATATATATTTATATAATGTATGCATGTATGCATGTTTTTGCCTTCATTAATGAGCACATCAGATATAATTCCCCTGAGATGGTGGTATATCTAGTATGTGCAATATGTACGAAGCTGTAAAAGTATTGAACCCCCAACTAGTTACATAATAATAGTATATTATAAGGAAGACCTACTAATCATGTATGTTTAATTTACAGTAGGTTGAATAGGGTGTTTGAATTATTAAAAATCCTTACGATTATACTACTGCATCAGTTTAAATCAGGAGCAAACAGTTCACAAATTAAATAACCTTTGATAAAAGAAAAGAAAAAAGACAAAGAACATCATCAAAGCGCAACTTCATTAAAGTGCTTGGTTACAAAGCTTTAACCATAAAACTCCTACACAAAAGCTTACCAATATTATCTTATTAGAATATTATTCTTTAGATATTCAATATCCAAGGGTAGATAATAATAATATTTTTTATATTAAACATGTCACAGCGACATTTGTACTATTAGTAATATATGTATTTATTGTTTATTGTTAAAACGGTAAATGTATGCCACTCGTCTTTACTTAACCAGAATACGTCCTTCTAGCAAACGTCTGTAAGTGCTCAGTCAAGATAATGTCTTACTTGAAGATCCCGCGTTGTCTGAAACTGATATTATATATATATATATATATATATATATATATATATATATATATATATATATATATATATATATATATATATATATATATATTTAGTGGCAGGTGGTCCGTGATTCTTTCAGTCAATATTTTGGAAATAGAACATTCACTCGGGTAAAATCACCACATCAGCTTCTTGTCAATGGCATCCATAGAAATGTCTAGTATCTGGTGACTTAGTCTTTATTATTTTATTTAGGATTTCCAATGAACAAACAGACAGAGATAAATTTAATATGAGTATCCCGCTCCATAAAATGAAATTAAACAACAATAATAAATAAATTAAAAACAAACCAATAAAACAAAATAAAACAAGAGGAAAAATAGTTTTAATATACATGTAAGCGGCCATAGTATGGAGCTATGCAACTTATTAACTTCAATTCACCGGTGAACATAATGATTGAAGCTATCAATACAGTGGACACTTAATTTCATCAGACAGAACAGATCCCTAGATATGGCTAATTCAACTAATTTATGATTGTAACGTAGCCTAGGTGTACATTGGTTTGGCCTAGCCACTGAGTAAAGGTAAAACGACAGCCTTACAATTGTGATAACTGATGTTATTAATTATTCTCATTGCTGTGATTCTGCCGCACATTAGAGAAGATAACTGTTAAAAATACACCTCATAGCATAAACCTATGTCATCAGCTTCTTTATTGCCACCACACTTGTGTCGTCTTTCTTTCTCCATAACTACACGTTAAGATCTACAACTCATGACCGCAAATTATGATTGTTCAAGACGGAATAAAGCCACACAGTTTCGACAACGATCTTTGTAGTTATATGTCATAAAATTCATGATGAGATATAATTTCGTCCCCGATTTTAACATAGTCACGTCAGAATATAATGAAAAGAGAACATCCTCACGTAAAATTCAACCGGAACAGCGCCTTTTGAATATAATGGAAGACAATCTTTCAGGTGTAATGAAACGAGAATATCATCATCGGGGCATAATGGGGCTAGTCAGAATGCCAGCCTCGAATTTGGAAGCTAAATGACACATAATAAATACGCCGGAAGGAAAATTGACAAAGAAAACTCTTTATTAGCAACATGAGAGCCGTTGACGTGTTTGTCTTACACTCACCTTGTTTGTCGTTTGTTGGTATATTGGGGAGAAGGATCATTTCTCAATCGCCTTGTAATATCACATTTCTACAGTCGTCTTATTACTAGTGAACACTAAGATTATCGGTTTTAGTTAAGGTAATAGGCTCTAAGCATGTGTAAGCTTAAGTTAGTATGCTACCTTAGCTGCCAATTATCCACGCACATTATCCAATTAATCAAAACACAAATGAAACTATTGTAGAAACATGTTGGATAAGAATAGATAAATTTCCTATTTGCATTCAACCATTTTACAACTGAGCCATCATCATAACCATTTCGTTATTGATCCATTTGAATGTTTTATTACTGATCCTTTAACGATTGTTGATTTATTATTATTACATCAGAAGTTTTTATGATGAACATCTGTTGACACACCTGTATAGATTGACAACACAAATATATTTAAATTAAACATCAGACCTTGTTAAGACTCCCCTTTAAGCTATTGTATTTTTGGCAAGCTTGTGAAGCGTGGTCATCAGTTCAGCTTCTATGATACTCCTACGGAATAAACTCTGTGTTCAGACCTTCCGATTTTCTGTAAATATCGTGGTAAATCAATTGCCGAGACGATATTTGGCCGAAAATAAATAATTTTCTCCAATATCAAAGCCAAGATAATCGTTATTTACAGGTAAATCAGGTCATCAAACATTATCCAGAAGACACAGTGGAGCTGTTGTAGTCGTCGGTTCCGGTGCTGATAACCATATACTTCCAGATGTCGGAAATAAGGAAATATTCCAACACAAACACGAAAAACTGGCAATAGTTACCATTCCAGTTTATATTCTTTACCTTTGCCATTACCTTGACAATTTCCTTTGTAAGGTAATGAGTAATGAGCTAGCAATAAACTAATTTTATTACTACCGATTTCGTGAAAGTTTCTGTTCTCCAAAAGGTGTCTTGAACTGGATATATTGTCTTTCCTTCGACAGAACTTTATTTCATCCGTATATTGGGCACTTTCTCCCAGATTAAGCGAAAAAATTGGCTCATCAGGAAAATTATTATCCCATCATAATACATTCATAACAATGGATGTCCAGTAATCATTATTTAGCCTGTTCTCTTTGATTGATTTCTGTCAGATAATTATGTTCCCGGGAATACCTTTAGGCATGTTCTGAGCCCCTGAAATTATATCCCTAAAATTATACCTTCACTGGAACAAATTACTAACTGAATTCAGCGGACCTAATACAATCCATATCACCGCTATGACCTCCTTTCTGATGTAAGCCTGGATGAGGGCACTTTTCTGAGCTGTACTAATGTTGCTGTATCTTTACTGTAGAATATTGGAATCCCCTTTTACTTTTCGGTTGTTATTTCAACAACAACTTTAAGATATCCCCAAGACGATATTACGTATCTTTTTACTTCGCTCCTTTATTATTTTCTCTCAGTTTTAGTTATATATATAAAATTGAATCAGGAACAAATTTAATCCTATATAAGAAGTTTTGTCAGATATTTGTAATGATATAATAAAATTCTAGTGATCCAACTTCCATAGATCTGAATCATTTGACCAACGTTATAGTTAATCTTTTCATTTCAGCTTAATAAGGTCTTTCAGAAAGCTAAGAATTAGAATAAAAAACGCTACCTACCTTATCTTAATGTTGGGGCTTTATTAATGACATATATTGTACATATATTAATTTATAAATTCGAACAAAGTTTCTGATTATCGTGTTGTTTAATTTTAGAAGATCCAGTCGTTTACATATATACGGAAAGACAGACAGACTTACAGACAAACAGAAAAACAAACAGACATACAGACAAACATACAGACAGTCACACAGTAAGACAGACAGTCTCTCTCTCTCTCTCTCTCTCTCTCTCTCTCCCTCTCTCTCTCTCTCACAAACACTTACACATACACACACACGCATACACACACACACATTCAGACACACACACGCACACCTATGTCAAATCATACATACATACATACATACATACATACATACATATATGGAGATATTTGTAAAGCAATAAAACTGGTTTCTTGCCTAGGCTAGAATCCAGATTAGATGGAAAGACTAATTAAAATATAAATTTGTGGTTTCTTCAGGCTTACTATAAATATGTTATCTTTGTTATTATAACTAATATTATAATATATAATGCATAATATTTACTTTAATATAAGTTTAAAGATAGTCAGTGTTATTATAACATGTCCTTGGTGAGCGTTGGGTATATCACCTTAATGTAAACAGTCATGAAGTAAATGCTTGAATATACCCATTACTATCTGTATATGTTCGTCTTTATATGGTAATTCTTTCACGTTTTGTTTGTCTGTGTTTTATGTGGCTCGTGTTTTCTTACATAATTGAAATGACATACATGTTATATATGTATTCATAGGTGAGTAGCGGCCCATTTAGCCTACCATGTGCACAACAGTCTGACTGTAAAACATCAAACATCATCATGATCCCCATCATCATAAGTGAATAGGTTTATCTGTCTAAAGCGTTTTTATTTGCATTAAAATGTGAATGAATCGTATTTTGTGGAACATTACCTGATGACCTAAACCAGAAAACTAACTGTAGAAGTCATTTATTCTCATCGTATTTATCAAGTCTCATTTCTTTGATCTTTTAACAATATGCAATTGCATAATCTCCGAAAATCAAATTCTACTGAAATCTCGATGACTGTAGTTGATTATAGAAAATACTGATCGAATTTGGCAGTTAAATACTTAAATTATTAAAGATGCATTCCTTACACTAAAATATATTAAGGTTATTCGGCTGATGCTCCTTCGTTCTCACCTCATCGAAGTTAACGTCGTGTGACGCAAAATATATAGATATGGTTATGTGATTGGAGGAGGCCTTTCTGGAACTAATATTTATACCAAGATAATAAGGAGATAACAAAATAATTAATTTTGTTGCTAAATATAAATACCATAATTTTCATTGCAGAATATTAGCGATCCTATTAAAATATATTCTCATTATATCAACATTTTGAGGACATAAGAGTATTCATTTGTATTCGTTTAATTCCTTAACGGATACGTCTTTGTGTATGGTTTATTACTTTCTATCTTTATATTCGTTAATGCCATAATTATATATATAAATATGGATAACAGATTTATTAGAATGTTCACGATTTTAAGCATGCTGTGGTCATCAAGAATAGATAACATTGAGTAGCATCTAATTGGTCCTTTCTGTCAGGCTACATTTGTTTACATTATGAATGTTTTGTTTTGTTATTTAATGATAACAAGGTGGGAGCTTCTTAGTTAAAGGTAGACAATGACAAAGAAATATATTTACTAGCGAGTTACACGCTCGATGCAGATTATTAAAACACCCAAATGTAATTATCTTAGGGGACAACAGTACAATAAGTGACAGGAAATTCCATGCAGGAATGGAGCTAATAATGAAGTAAGCAAAAGTATTGTCAGACACTTGGTGAATTATTCTTGTCGATTTTAGTGCATAGCTTATCGGAATATATTCAGAATATTCCAATTATTCAATTAACTAAAAATATACCACTAAAATAGATTATGCATGCATATTTAATACAATTTAAACAAATAATGCAATACTCTACTAGTTCGTTTCTTTATGCTTGATTGCGATATTACTATCAATTCAACCATCTAATGTTTTAAAAAGGTAATAGACATAATCCGATCGAACCAACAATATCTTTAACATGTCGTGACGATTAACTTGATCAAGTGTCATCTCGAGATACGTGTGTCAGTGAAAAAATATAGATATTTAGTGATATTACACAGAAAGGAACTAAAAACACGTTCTAAATAGAAATGTAAATTGTGTTTATGACATTTGATATAAACGAAAATGTAGTTTGTTTGATGACGACATGTAATTGTTGTGAGCATCTTGAGTTTTAATTTACTATTCCCCATTTCTGCCTGTGACAGATCAGCAACAAAGTGATGGTATAGATACTGGGAAGAGCTTTGTTCAGATCCATCAGCTAGCTATCCTTTGGTAGACTAAGACCACGAAAGATTACTTTGTTAGATTATGAAGCATTATTGTAGATCGTGAAACTATAACTGACAGATAAATGCATCATACCTCGTGAGTATTTCATGACTAACATGGTGTAGATAAGCTAAATTAAGAATATTAGAATGATAAAGTTCAATATAACTTAGCTAATATAATTTTAAAATGTGTTAAATGTAACATCCCATTAATTTGAATCACCTAGATGTATCTGATTTTTTATTGTAGCTGACACTAGTTTATTTATTCTTTAAAATATGTTAGTCATGGAACAAAATGTAAACACATGTGTTATGGAGAAGTAAATCAGAATTAGATATACACAATAGCTTAGTGGATTATTAATCTACAAAAGTGTTATATGTTCTAGTATCAGATTATATTGATTACGTGATCAAATAACAAATAATAGCTCAACGGAATAGATCGGTTCGCACACTATCCATATTTACCTTAGAATCGAGACTATTGTAATATTAGCTTGTTAATTGCTCGATTTACACTAAAAATATATCACTAGCTATATATATATATATATATATATATATATATATTATTATTATTATTATACAATTATCGACTAACTGATAACTGGTGAGACACTTTAATTATATGGTTCTCTTGTGGTTGATTAACGGGTTAAAAAGAATATATTTGACCAACGACAACTTCGTAATAGATGTCTTTAATTTTAGTGAATTTAATTTGTAGAAATCTCTTATAATTGAACATTTCTAAAAGTGACGTATGAAACCATGACGATTCACCAGGAGTACCATCGGATTACCGTAACCAGCATCACCTCCGTCAGATACCGTATCCATCACCAGCACTATTACCATCACCACCTGAACACCATCACCATCATCATCAGTGTCAACACCATCCCGACTGTTGCCATCACTACCGCAATTACTACTACCAAAAATACAACCATCACCATCATAACCGTCTTCATCATCATTAAACCTCATGCCCCCAGAAAATCTACAAATCAAAGTTATCGTGTTTGTTGTGGATCAAAACAACAAAACGTAACAACAACAATAACTAAGCTCTTGCATTTTATCCTACATAATATCTCACTATGGAGATAGTATGCATTGGAATAGAGACATCATGTAAAATGGAAGTTACTTAATGAAGATTAAGACTTAAATGTCGTTTTAAATAACTCGGTTTCTCTACGATATATTCTATTTTTTGCTACGGTAATTATTAGCTTTTCATATAACTAGTATCCATCTCATACAGGATCTAAACAGATTATAGTTGTTAATTACCATTATCATGTGATGTCGATACATAATTTACATTATATTTATTGAAATAATATGTTTTAATATATTAATTTTAGATTTGTACATGCTATTAAATACCTGGTTTATTTTCGTTTTAACACTTTGTGGTGTTGAAGAGAACTTTGTACCATAACATAATGCTAAACATTATAAGTGTAGCTATAACAAGATAGGCAGCATAAAGTTAACAAGTGCACACTTTGGGTTTATCATGTTCTCTCTATTACACTGATATATACGTTAGACAATGGCTGTTGATGTTTATGACATAGTGTTGTATAATCAAGTACTCCATCTGGTCTACACAATATCATCAATACTATATATATATATATATAATATATATATATATATATATATATATATAATATATATATTTTATATATATATATATAAATTATATTATTATATATATATATATATATATATAACACTATACAATAACATGTGCATACAATATTGTTGCTTATACATATGATATATTGCTGATTGTGCTAAATTATTCTTCATTACTTAACCGTACTATGTCTGAGTATATATATATATATATATATATATATTGTCATTACAGACACTAAAACAGATCTGCAATTATGTGGTATGGATACTTCCAGAATATTTTTATTCTTTGTTTACTTTAATTGTAAACAATGTCCATTTTCGTCTTATTTCATACTAAAGCCCTAATACGTTGAAAAGCTTGAAATCTAATTCTGATATAATCTCGAATATTAATGCTGAATGCCCAAACCATGGCAACAGATTGCTCTATCAAAGAAACATATATTGGTCTTACATACACCCATAACACATACTCACGAGACACACACAAAATTAGCTGGTTCCCACAGGCTGATGAGTAGACCAGAAATGTGTATAGGTATACGCATACATCTATCAATATGTGGAGGTATGGAACATTGTATTTTTAGATTAATGTATGTATTTGTATTTAGATTTATTGAGGTAGGTCTCGAAGGGTGTTTAGATATGTTGATGCTCTGTGCCTGTTGCCTCTTTATATGTACCCTAAAACGCACATTGCCCGTGCCAGTCATCTTATCTATTTCCATCCAGATTCCTTATTACACCAATGTAAGAAAGTTATGTCGTTATTACAACATGTTTGAGTCTATTAGCTTTTTATGTATAATGTAGAATCTATATTGTTGTCCTCTTATGTGGTCTGGCGAAACGACCTATTAATTCATTCAATGCTGCTTGATGGATGTATACTCATGGAGTCGTTTGTTACTCCGGCAGGCATCTCCATGGGTATTAAGCTGCGGACAGAGTTTGTCCCATGTTATGAGTAATTAAGTTACACTGATATAGGAAATTTGTTAAATGTATAGCTATTATAATCCCGACGTGTCATTCGCAGTATCGGAGATCTGCCTGAAATCTGCTGTTCTCGACCATGGGTCAAATAGATCAAGTGGATAGGCGCTTTAATTTAGATCCCACCACACCCAACTGCATATACCCAGGGACGCTAAATTAGGCGTGAATGAACGTTCCCTTAGTGATGAACAGAAATGTATGAGGGTTAGCTGTTAGGTTCGAGTAAATCATAGTATTTACCCAGGTTTGAGACGATATTTCGTTTTAGTCCAGTAATAATTTATTGTACAGTATTGCTACATTGTTTTTATTTTAGCTAAATCACGTTAGTGAGTCCATACTGAGTTAGTGTACATTCTCTTTGTTATGAACAATCTGTAATGTTTGTTAACACGCTGAGGGTATATAAAAGGCTTCGATTTTCACTTAGGTTAGAGAAGAACTTCGATGCCAGACTAGTCGGACTTGTATTGATACATGGTTCATATAGGTAGGATTTATTCAGTTATTCGAACCCAGAATAAAGCTGAGGTCAGCATCTGAGGTGTCGAAATGTTTTATATACAGGTTTCTTTTGGACCACAGAAAATTACTGTTGAATGTAAACTGTGGTGTCAAAATAGTTTATGATATGTATGTAGCAAGTCACCATTGAACCACACGCACGTGTTGTTTGTTGCGAGCTGTGATATCAAATGGTATGTTTTTACGTGCTTCCGCTTTTTGTACGTAGCCTGCATGTAGCCGCTTTCCTGTGGGCGTGACATATTTGTCGCGTACGAAAAGCGAATTAGCTGGTTCCCACAGGCTGATGAGTAGACCAGACACATGCTTAGGTATACGCACACATCTATCAATATGTGGAGGTATGGAACATTTTATTTTTAGATTAATGTATGTATAGTTGTATTTAGATTTATGGAGGTAGGTTTCGAAGGATGTTTAGATATCTTACTATGTACCCTAAAACACACTACACACACACACACACACACACACACACACACACATCACACACACACATACACACACACACACACACATACACACACACACACATAATATATATATATATATATATATATATATATATATATATAATATATATATTGTTTTATGATATATGATATACAGCTAAATTAACACATGAAACCAGGTACACCGAAAAGGTTCCTCTTAAGGCGGTTTACGACTCTAAGAGTTAATATAATCATTCAAAACTTTTATATATTTTGCATTTCAAATTTAAAAGTTACCAACTATTCACCAATTAAAGTGAACTTAAGCTGTCATAACTAAATGTACTCACAAGATGACTGCGGCATATCCAAGTAAAAGTAAAATGAATGACTTTATTCCGATCAAGATTTATTAAATAACTGAATACAATATTAAAATCAATACTCTACCGGACACTATTTACTAGTATAAAAATTGCACAGTTCAATAATATTTGAGAAATAAACTTTCTGTTCTTTCTTCTCCGGATTTTCAATCATATGGTAACAAAACGCAATTGATTTATGATCGACTGTAGTACACGATAACAAGAGTCTGAACAACATACGCGTTAACGTATAATGAGACACGTATTTGGTGATAAGTAATTAGTTATTCAAACATTGTTGTAATATAATACATTTAATTAATTTAACTGAAACTAAACTTATAAAAAACACAAGGAGAAACATTTCGCCAACTCAATGATTTACAATGGAAACTTGTAAGTAAATAGATTTTATGATAATGTCGATTCACTCTATTTGTAACTTGACTCCGTAGTGAAAAGAAACAGAGGATTGGTTTATTTTAGGGAATATAGTCTAA
The DNA here is from genome assembly GCA_025642065.1 of Paralvinella palmiformis. NCBI lineage: Eukaryota > Metazoa > Annelida > Polychaeta > Terebellida > Alvinellidae > Paralvinella > Paralvinella palmiformis. The sequence continues at coordinate 133,041 of JAODUP010000608.1, forward strand.
GTCCAAATATCATTAATCCTCATTATTAAACAAGAAGCATAATGCATGCTAACGTCTACCCATCATGTTTATTCCGTCAGAATAACGAGTCTTGTTCGTTTCCGTTTGTCCCGAAAATGGAAATCCATAAATCGACGAAAGGCACTCTTCGGGGGTTGCTGAAGATTAGTTTTGTTATTCAATATTTCACCGGCATTTTGACCATGTATTTAATCATTATGTTTAATGTGTATTCTGTGCATTATTCTGACTAATTTAATATTCTATAAATTATTGCGTGTTATCATTAGCTATGTCCTGGTCTACATGTGACCAATGGCTAAATTAGTTCGAAATTAGTAATTTAATAAAATGTGAAAAATAACACACTTTTAATTAGGAGCCATAAATAGCATACTTCATGGAGAATTGACGATATCAACGAATGGTACAGTTTTATGCTTGATGCTCCATACATGTTTAAACTATATCAGATGATGTTGTTATTTATACTATTATTACTGTTGTCGTTGTAGTTGATGTCGTTGTTGTTAAATTCAGTTATTCCGAGATGAGCAGCACATAAGCCTGATGTTGATACATTGTTTAGACTGTCTAATCATTATGAAGAAGATGTTTTACGGCCAATTTTGTGCACAAGGTAGGCTAAGTGGGCAGAGCAACCTCCAAAGGTAATGAGACGAAGTGAAAGACGAAACAACCTTCAGATATGCCCAAGCCGGGATTCGAACACGGGTGGTAGTGATATGTCTTCCAGCACGCTACCGCTAAACCACGGAGGCGCCCACATTATGATGATAAAGATGATGATGATGATAACTAGAATATTCATGTTGATGGAAACACGACGATATCCATGATGACATAAGCTACAAGTTATTAAATGACGGCAACATATTTGCTCCTTCGGGTAAACAAATAACCTGAGATGAATGTCAACCTGATCCAAGATCCGTTAATGTTATTACACCTTAACCATGATTTTATCGCCAGTCTTCAGTGTTAATAATTTGTTATTTTTTCTTGAACATCCCCCCCCCCCCATATAGTAGTCCACGATAAATAAGATCTAATAAAGTCGGATTCTCCTTAATTACGGAGCTAAAATTGTTACAATTTCATAATTTAGTTATGTTTTTTCCAAAATAATGTTATTCTTGTCACTTCTAGAAATGCCAACTTACAGGATGCTTCTCCGCTTCACCATTACCCATGGTGACGTCATCTACGTCACATGACATAAGAAGATATGACAATATAATGGTAGCACGTCATAATATAACCTTATTTGCTTCATCAGAGTTTTATCCAAAACTCGTTTTCATTTTGTCTTCGAGATTTCAATAATATTAGAATTTCAAAGAATTGGTGTCATTTCGGTTTCTTTTTTACGTTTCGGTGACATTATAATGTTTTTCTTCTTTAACTGAATACTGTGGTAGCCAGTTGTGTGTGTGTGTGTGTGTGTGTGTGTGTGTAATTTGAGTGTGTAATTTGAGTGTGTAAATTGAGTGTGCTGGCTTTTCGAAACTACCCATAAAAGATGTCTACATGAATAAGATTTCTTGATTTTATGCATGCGAGGATTAAGCTATAACGTTCCAAAGTTTGCGTTATTCGGGATTTATTTGGTTTCATACGTACTCTTCTTTTTCCTAGAATTGGTATCACAGCAAAATAGTTTTGCGTTTCTAAATGTACCATACGCCATGCATGTTCACCATCATCAATCAACTCTTCCATATATTTGCTTTTAAACTAATTTTATTTTGGTAACAAATACCTTTTATGCAGAATATACAGCAATTTACATATGATTTATTTTGTAATTACATAGAATGCAATACATTGTCTAGCTGAAGTATCAAGCAAAGGAAAGACACAAAATAGAAAACAGAATTACCAGAAAATTACTAAAACATAATCGATACCAAAATATATCAAGAAAAGGAACAAATGAAATCGTTGTCATCTAATCTTAGGAATGTGCTAATCTAGATAAGATTATAAACCTTTGACTGCCACTGCACTCCTTAAAATCATGTAAACATTAGTAACTCTTAGTTAGCAATAAATCAATAGAATAGTTTCATATCTTATTAACAGACCAAATAACATTCGGCATTCGTAAGCCAAGTGAAACATGGATGTCCTTTTATAAGTCTCGCCTCTTGAGAATCATTAAATAATTAGCTGTTGTTTTTTTATGGCGATACTCTTTTAGTTCACTAAAAGAAATAACAAATTAAATGTGTCATTGCATAAACTTAGATATACTATAAAGAATGATGCTATATTTAGTACTTGAAAGGCTGGAAGGGATATATGTGTAAAACTTTCTGGAGTAAACAAAATTGATTCTCTGCTATAATTTCGTTTTTTGGTGAATTTTGGATTATTGTATTATCATCAACTTGGCATATAATATCCTCCTTCTAGCAGCTAGTTATAGGCTTACGATTTAATGTAAGTCAGCATAATACAACACACTACTTATTTATGGGCTGATTAAAAATGAAGAAAGAGCTATAATCTCTATGTGGATTTAAGTCAATGAGATCCGAGCTTCTATTCGTACATATTCCCAATGAGCTGTCTTAGTTCATGATTATGAAATAATAAAGGGAAATTACGCAAATACGTCTTTATTGGCCAACTTTCACAATTATGATGATATAGTTTAAATATATGATGATATGATGATATAGTCAAAATATATTTAATACATTGTGTCACATATTTTCGTTAAACAGGGATGTCTAGTTCCTATTATAACCTTTTACCAATATCTAGATTTAGTCACCCATATAACATATTTGTTGCAAACTAGGAAACTTCTTTCTTACACACTAATCATCACGGTTTATTAATTATATTATATAATAATAAGAATAATATGTGACATTTATAGAGCGCCCTATTCAGCTAGATTGCTGCTCCAAAGGGCTTTACAATATTATTATACTTGGATAAGACCTGTCAATCCCAAGGGAAAATACAACGCATGCAGCCATTATAGGCGCAAAACGTTACTCAAACACACATCCATCGCGTCCTGTCTGGTACTCATTTTTTGGATGAGTAAACCAGTCGCCACATGGCAACATTGCAGCGCCGCAGCCCGAAATCGCGACCTTTCGACTACGAGTCCTACGCTCTAACTAACTGCGCTATCAATTATGTTTTTATCCTCGGAAGTGAAAAACAAGTTGTTTCTTATTTTGATAGGTGATCAAAAGATGAAGATATAAGAAACCAAAATATTATCTCATGTAACACTATTACTTTGTTCGGTGATACACATATATGATAAACGGTATATCGTGAAGAGGCAAATTGGAGATCACATCATAACGTCTATATATCGTAATATTATGTTAGGTGATGATGATGATTGATATTTTACGGCCACTTTTGTGAATATTATGTTAGGAGTGGTATGACATTTATATTTTGCAATATACCACAGCTTCACACGATGTCTGTATTTATGGCTGGTACAAAGCCACAATAAAGCCTATGAATTGCGAATAAGCTTGATTGAAGTAGTTCTAAAGTTCTCACTATTCCCATAAACAATCAACCAATTGTCGTAACTTAATATTGCAAAACTTTCTTGGATTATGGCATTGCTCATAGTGGCTTAACTTTTATTCAGTTTCACATAAAACATTCACTTCAAAATAAAGTTATGAGTAGAGAGTTATCCATATTGTGAGTATATATGTTACGGTCCCATGATTAGATGTTCGGTATTTACTCAGAATTAAGGCGAAATTTCATTCTAGCCTAATATTAAGTCATTGTTCATTGTCGCTACTTTGGTTTTAAATGTCATTCAGCTATTCCTGTATGTGGACAGAGGGTTTACGCAACACAAGTGTATAGGGCGTTCAACCAAGTTGTGATGTTAGTTCACTTTAAAAGGCCTTACTTTCAGCCTGGTTTCAGTATAATTTAAGGTGGCCGATCTGTCGGAACTCTGTCGTCATGGTTTATACAGGTAGGATGTTTTAGCTATTTGAATCCGAGTGAAGAAATAAAGCATATCTATTAGTAGGCCTACATATAATATATATTATAATAGCTGAAGATAGTAATATTTTCACTCAGCCCAAAATAGCACGACTAGGTTTGGTTATAAAAAAGCTTTATAAAGTGAATGTGTCTCTGAAGTAATAACTTGTTATCTGCAGGTAAGCAAGAAAGAGATAATGGTGTTAAATCATTGCATGATCACTGCCTAAGAGACAGTTCTGATAAGCTACTCTCAAAGAAAATGTGTCGAAGCCTTATAACAAAGGATGAAACATCGCATAATTTACGAAAGACAAGGATCGATCTGAAAACTTAAAGACTTAGAGAGAAGGCTAGCCAATGATTTGAACCAGTGAGTGATTAAAGTATTAAGTTCAACAGGGGTTTGAAATAAGATATCCTAGCGTTTCTTCAACAAATATGAAATAATTGGTGTACTACCAAAGAGATTCGCGACTTGCCAGATTCATAAACCAACTAAGAGCTTCATACAAATGGAGGCCATTAAAACGATTCCGTGACACATTTATAAAGACGTTATCCTTCCTCATTTTACAGTATCTAATGACCGCAGCTAACCGCAGAAAAACAACAATATCAATTTATCAAAGACGGATATCAGCTGGTAAATGGAAGTGAGCTTATAAAGATGGCTTTGTATTTGGCTGTTTGTGTAAAAATGTCTCCATTAGAAGCCCATCAAACATATGCACATGTAGTGGTTACGAACTGACGTACCTATTAGATATCCTTTACTCCTGTTATTAGTAGGCGTCTAATTGTGTCAGTGGGGAGCTGACTGACCACAATTTTACATCGTGAGATTTGACTGTCAGGTGATAGAAGGAGATATTGTCATCAAGGTGTTTGTGATTAAGACAATAAAGACAGAAAACTATATCCGAAGATTCTAAATGTAAATTAGCAGGGAAGTATCGATTGACGAGATTCTGAGAAATATAAAATTACGTTAAATTCATATCACCTATGGTAAGTCCATTCCTAAGTCATTATCACTCGTGTAATATTTGTATTAATGTGCTCAATTTGTGTATTGGTTCTTTCCATGGCGTATGTAGAGTTACTTGTTTTATTGAGTGTCACAAGTCAACGATGTGATGAGAAACTCAAAATGTAAACAGCTTGCATGCACGACAATTAATTATCCGGAGAAATAAAAATATGTCTAACTTAATGATGAGGTGGCCAGGTTGTTGTTATGTTTTTGGTCGGTTCCGATTTCTATTATTAAATTAGTTATAAACAATTGTATCTATATACATGTACTTTAAATTATTTCCAGAATTTATATTTATTTTATTTTCAATATAACACTTGAGGCTTCCTAAATGTACGGTAATGGTTGTAATTCTAGGTGTTCGCAGTATTAGTATACCGGAATATGGCATGTCATGAAAGACCTCGTGAAATATTGTCTATTATAATGGCAATAGATGATGACAGGGTAATGTTACGTGAATTGTTTGTTAATGTTTTATTCCATTTTTAAAGAAAGAAGCCTTTCCTTCCTGAGAAATACCTTTATGCTATGGTGTCCGAACAACGTGTTCGTAACGCTATTGACAGCCAATAAGCATATTTATATAGATGACTTCAGAATGTTTTGATTTAAAGTAGGTCAAGATGCGTGCGCATACTCCGTGACAGAAAGAAAGATGCGCATCTATTGTTTTCATTTATAACGAAGATTTAGTAATCAACAACAATGCCTCATTGACAGTAGGTTGCACAAATACATCCAAAAAGGAAACTGTATTCTCATTTTATAGCATACCTAGGAAATGAATCCTTTGAGGAAAACAGACGTGCGTTGTGGATTAAGGCCATCTGATGAGCAGCTTGGGACAAGTCGGAATGGATTTTTGACAGATATTTTCGTCCAACAATTTGCAGTGATCACTTTGTTTCAGGTTTGTTTTCCATTTAAATTAAACTGCATTTTGAGTGGTAAAGTGTGTTATGGTATACACAAGATAATTACACTTCATCTTTATATAGGCGTTATATAGTGTAATATAGTCTATAACCTCCGCGTTGCAACACACACTGACGCTAGTCTGGTGACTAGACTAGAACCTAACGTTACATGGATCCATGACTCATGAGTAAATCTATCTTCTGTAATACTATATGCTGCATGTTGATCAAATAACGAATGATGTGCAAACTAGGCCCATATTATTTGGTAAACTACAATATAATGTGTATAATTTATTTTATAGGTAATGATGTGGGCTTTGGTTCCTCTATTTTCAAACATCATGACCAGGACATGGAGTTAAAAGCAAACTCGCTAAGAAAAGAGAAGCTAAGCCTAATGCAAGGTAGCTCAGTCAAAGTACTGCTATTTGACATTATTAATAATTACTTAATTTAATTGTGATTAGGCCTACCAGGTGTCAATATTATTTTATAAATTGTGCTTTAATTTAATTTGGAAAAAATTAACCTTAGAACCTAGATGAATACATAGTCATCAAATACTGAATTTGTGTTTTATTTTTGCAATATTTTTAGATTTAAAAAGTAAGCAGAAATGTACCAGTAACAGATGATGCCACTGGTATTGAGGATGCTGTCCCGGCTAATGACTTTGAAGCGAATGATGTCGGTTGCCAGACAGACCCCAAGAAATAATGATAGTATACATTTTTATATGGGGCTATTAAATTTAGCTTTGTTTATGTGGGTGGTAGACATAGTGAGATATAAAGTTAAGATGTGCCATGCATATATTTCTGTGGAAGACCATGTACTTGTAGTCTTATGAACCTGAGATAAGATTAAAGTGTGTCCTGCACGTCTTTCTATAGAAGACCATGTACTGTTTGTTTCTATGAAGTTGAGACTTGGTCTTTTAGAGGAAGACTTTGCTCACAGATTTGGTATTGAATTAACTATTGTTCCTAATGTTGATAGATTATGGCTACTTGTCTTGTCCAAATATATGAGAGTTCTGATTGGATGACCAGATAGAAATAGCATAATAAGGCATATGCCTGTATGTTTCAGAAGAAATATATAGAGTTTGTATTTGTATTATAGAATGCAGTGAAATCTTTATAGAGAAACCAAGTAATTTAACTATTTAGTAGTATTTCATCTATCACAGTAATAGATTTCATGATACATTGTTGTCAATTCGAATAAGAATGTAATTACCAAATGATAATTATTGTCTGTATTGTAAAATAATGCGCAGGGTCAGACTGAACTAAGCCTGGTCAATTCACTAATGTATATGCCATTTGTATTACGTATTGCTTAGTTATGTTTATACATAAATAAGTATTAACAAACAGCACATGTTGACTCTTTTCGTTCTCTAGCTTTTACATGCATCAGTGCTACTCGCAGCCATATCCCGGTTCATAACAATAAATAACTAACTTATAATTATTACGGTACAAAGTGAACAGTGAGCAAAATATTTAGAATACAAAGAATGATATTTAATAATCCGTATCTATTAATTCAATAATTGTTCAAGACTGTTTTTGTGTTAGTCTACATTTTGGTGGGTCACATGTGATATTTACATATGGGTTATGATATAATTCAACTTTACAGTCATACTTAGAATAATATATCATAGGCTCAAATACTGGATGTCAATACGTGCATAAGATATCTCTCTTCATTTGTATTAATGTCGTGCTGCCTACTTATAAGTTCTTGTAAAATTACAGAAGTAAATTTAGCATAGAATATCTCTTTAATATCATGTAAGAATGTGTCATCATGATCAATAGTACATAAAATATATATGCTATTTTCAGCATGGGGAATAACTAAAACAAATCACAGGAATTTTCATTACACACAAACATTTAATAATGATCGTAAAGATAGCGATATCTGCTGCATTGCTATGCATGTTGCGAAGACTCCGTAACTGGTCAGTATTCTATCCATACGGACCAGTCATTCAATTGGTACATATATGGTTGGATTGGATGTACATTCTGGGGGGAAAAACAATCCTCTATATGTTTATCTTGAAACATGTCATAGGCTTCTAGGGACTGGTAAGCACTTTCATATTCTCCTTGGACGTGGTCTATTCTGAGGGTGTATCAATCAGATATGTAGTGACATCTTGTTAAGTAATATAACATAGCTTCCTGATATCACATATCCATTATGTAGCCGGTATTGAGTAAGGCCCGTTTAGAAAGGGTCAATTAAATTGGCATTGTTAGACACAGTCAACTTTCTGTTGTAATATTTTAAGTCAATGGCCATCAAACCCTTAATATAATCTGAATTACTTACAAATAGTGTAATAGATCTACACAATATAAAAGAAAATAACTAAATTTGTTTATAATTTCAACCTAAAGTCTAGATGGACCTGGTAATAACTTATTGAGATGCGATCCTTTGATTGGTTCTGGATTGTTTACATTTTTTTACAACGGGTTATGCGCGCGCATCGTACTTACGGAAGCGGTGTGACGTTGCACCCACCTCATCTATAGCGCCGCACACATCTATGGCATTGATGTGAACACTGACTGATTCTAGCTAATTCTGGATCAACATCAAGTTTAAAAAACTCGTTAACCAGCAGATTACAGGTATGACGTTTGACAACGGTATGCTTTGTCACTTGACTTTTATCAATAAGTTGACACGCATGTAGAAGTCTGGGCAGAAAATATAACAACTCAGATGATTATTTTGGAATAATATCGAGGCATTTTCAGATGATGATTACTATGGTAACAGTAAATTAGACCAACGTGACATTTCAAAGTTCTTGCTCATACATAGTAGGACACTCACAAGCCGATACATGTTCTCTTTAAGTGTTCCTCCCTTTTAAAAAGTAAAACAAAAACTATTGCCCTTTTATTACATTTTTTATTACACAGGCACTGACACCTGCAATAGTATCTGACTGGATGATCTGAGTTTTGGGGATGACTTTCTAATGGACACCACTTCACACAGGCTTTCTGGCGCCATAGCTTTAATATATTTATAAGTTATTAACAACATCTCGAAGTGGATACGCTGTCTAACAGGTAGCCAATGTAGTTTTTGAAGAATTGGGGTGATATAATCATATTTTCTTGTATTTGGTACAATGCGAGCTGCAATATTCTGAATTCGCTGAAGGCGATTAATGTTATAATCCGCTATGCCATATAACAAGAAGTTACAATAATCTACACGAGATGTAACAAAGGCATGTACTACTATTACAAGTGTTTCTTGTGTCAAGAATGTTTTTAAACGGTGGATGTTCTTAAGATGGTAGTAGGCAGCTCTGCATACTGATGTGACATGTTTATGCATGTTAATACATTGGTCAAGCATAACCCCTAGATTAGTTACTGACCCATTAAGGGTAATCGAAAATACACCCATCTGTAATGCTGGTATTTTTAGGAATTTAACACAATATATAATATTTGTTTTATTATAATTTAGTTTTAGAAGATTTTGATTCATTCATAGCCGAATATCAGCAATACAATGTTCTAAATTCGTCAAGGAAGAGGAGACATTTAACTCATAGTCAGGATCCAGTGATATATACAGCTGATATGTCACTATGACATTGTTACTACTGGTACAATAGGTGTTTATACAGCATCTTTAAAATGGGGTCAGATAAATGCATGCCATTCGTCTTTATATGACCAGCATAAATGCTTCTATCAGGAGTATTTAAGTATTTAATATCCCACGTTGCCTTGTACTAACACAGTTATATATATATATATCTATGTATATCTAATTACACCAGAATATCAGGTATCAATATTATTTTTCAAAAATTCTAATATTTAAGTGCAATTCTATCATAAACATGTTTTAACAACTGTGTTTGTAGGCATAATGTTTCACCTTCAATTATATTATAAATTATGTTAACTATTATGATTATTATGATTATTATGATTATTATGATTATTATTATTGTTATTATTATTATTATTATTATTATTATTATTATTATTATTATTATTATTATTATTATTATTATTATTATTATTATTATTATTATTATTATTATTATTATAGCAAAATAGTAATGAAAGTTAAAAATATTCAAAATTGATTTTTTTTTAGACTGATTTCAATCATTATTTAAGTCGTATTTAAAAGAAACAACTCATATATCGCTTATAATATACTATGCTGAACATGTTTGGGCTACTCAACTAGTCATGTGCTCAACATAGTGGAAACTATACCTACAATCACCTACTTTAAGAGAGTACCTATATAAAATAGTACTAATTGAAATAGTTCCAAATTGTCCATCTATAATCAATGAAGCTCTTGATGTGGTTAGTAAGGTGGTCCCTGCTCCACCCAGTCAAGTTTTGCTGAAATAAATCATTCACTAAGGTACAACCACCACATCAGCTTCTTATTAATGGCATCCATATAACTGTTTTGTAGGTGACCTATCCCTTATTAAATTACTTAATATTTTTAATAAACAACAGACAGGGGGACATTTGATTTGGTTAGCCCCCCAAAAATACCCCTCCCCCAACAATAACAACACACAAAATAAAACAAACATAGTCCTATTACTGTTTGGTAACAATGTGAACGCCCTGATGAGTATAATTATTCTAGATATCACTACTTTGTATACATAATCTCAACCAACATAACACGCATCTAGATATGGGTTATTCAACTAATAGATACTTGGAACGTGGCAAGAAATATATTTGTTTGGCCTAGCTACTGAGTAAAGCAAAAATATACAAATTGTGATATATAATGTTTTTAAGAAGATGACAATCAAGAACGTACTTCATCCATCTTCTAACAAACTGATTTTCTGGTGAATCCTTGAGGTCAACAACTCTGTGTGATCGATAGAAGACAGGCATGCCACTTCTACAGTTCCCTGTCGGAGGTTATATATGTTAATTTTAGAAGTCACCCAACAGTATTCTCTATTTTATTAGGAAAAACACGTTTTACAGTTCCCCCTTGACATAGATTTATACAATCTCGTAGAGGATATTAGCTGATGACTAATTGTATACATTATTTACTTGCTTCGTGAATTTGAACAGGGAAGCTGCTTAATCTGTATCCTGCCAGTCTACCACTTGGCTACCAAATGTTATTTTACGTATCACGTCTTTCCAGCAGTGAAGCTATTTGTGCGTGAATATGTTGCATAATTAGCTACTAGCACCATTAGTTATTTTTGTATATTGTATTTGGTTTATCTATAAAGAACATTATTCTGAGTTAGCTAGAATACATACGCTATTTCTATGTCGGTAAGCCACTAATAAAACCAATAATATTTAGCTTCCTTTAAACATTTCATTAAACAAGGGTTTATCATTGCTTTACCACAAACTAGGAGACCATTGTCAATACCGTAAAAAGGGAAGCTTTGAACGTGTGCAGGAGATTATTTAGGAGGAAGCTAGAACATCCATTCGAGTTTAGATTCTGACCGACTTCGTTGCAGATTATGTAAACAGATTAAAAATTGTATGGGAACATGTATAAATGTGTTTGCCTTAAAACCGATGATTATCAGCAGCGGCTAAAATATACAATCCGTTTTTATGCGATGGCTAAAGAAATATATCACGTATTAGAGAATATATTCTTATCTTATAGCATAAACGTGTGTCATCAGCCTTTCTATTAAAATCACTCTTTTTTATAATATAAGCCTTACATTTCCCACAACAGCATTTTATGATCTGCAATTAATTTCCACATAGATGTGAATATTCCGGAGAAATAAAGCCACACATATTAGGCAACAAAGTTTGTAGTTATTTCATCAAATTCACGATGACATGAGTTATTCTCCAAGCTTAATACAGTCATGATAGAATATAGTGTAAACAGAAAAAGCCCATATAAAATGAAAGTGTAACAACAGCATTGGACTATAATGGAACACCACGCTTGGGACGTAATAAAAACATAAGAGCACCGTTAAGGGATAATGGGACCAGTTATGACTCCAGGCTGAAACTAGAATGGAAGCTGATTAACACCTTTCAAATACGACTTAAATATAATAGGTGAAAAAACTCGTTTTAAAGGACCAGTGAGTCGTTGCCATTTATACACCTACACGATCTGGTTGATCAATAGGTAAATTAAAATAATGCAGAAAGTTGGTGGAAACGGTCAGATAACTTTCCATTTTATAATGCATCCTTTGACAACTGAGCCAGCATCACAACGAATTCTTTAATAATCTATTCGACTATCGAATTACTGATCCTTTAACGATAGTTCTCTAATTATCGATATATGCTTTGCATGAGGTGCATCTGTTAACAGACCATTATATTTTGACAGTACCAAGATATAAAGATTAAACATCAGACCTTGTTAAGAATTCGCTTAAAACTATGGCATTGCTGGTAAGCTTATGGTGAGTTGTGATCAATTCTAGGAATAAATCCTAGGCTCAGATCTTCGGATTTTCTGTACTTATAGTGGTGAATCAATCACCGAGACGTCAGTTTGGTCGAGAGGTAATATATTTCTCCAATACCAAATCCAGGATAATCAATATTTATAGGCCAAATGGGTCATAGAATGATTTATAATTTACCTCAAATTGTTCAGGAAACATAAAGGAAGCGTTGTTTGGTTCTGTTACTGAGCTGGTTCTAGATAGTACGTCATGTTGATTCTATAAATATAAAAGTTAGCAGGTTAAAATATCCTGGAATGGATGTTACTTAACCGATACATATGACTCTAAAATTGTTCACGTTTACAAATTCGTCATGTTTACCCTGGATTTCATAGACCGACAGTTATAGTATATATATACAAACACATTTGAAAAAAGGGTTTTAATAGATACATGCATTACATATTAACATATATACGTATAAATACGCGCGCGCGCGCAAACACAAACGTTACACACACACACACACACACACACACACATATATATATATATATATATATATATATATATACGTAGTGGTAGAGAAAAAGTGAGGGGGAGAGAGAGAGAGAGAAGAGAGAGAGAGAGAGAGAGTATAAACATCGCGTAGAAACCACTCATATATATAATTTAACCATACCCAAGTCCGAGTGTCTTTATGCTTGTTGACAGTGAATCGAATGGTAAAATCCGTTTACAGGTATTCATTACGAGACGAAGATCTGCAGATCATAGATCAGTACTATCATTGACTGTTTGACATTTATGGCTTACTAAGGGACATGCTACCTATATAACTGGGAAATAGACTGTTCTCTTGCCACATAATGTTAACAATACTTCCCTCTTTTCTCTATCTATCGATCTAAATGTCCATCATTGCTGATCTTCGTTTCTGCCAAAAAAATGTAAATTATGGCCCTTCATTTTTCTGGCCAATGAATATTGTATGCGTGTGCGTATATTTATGTCGGTTTGTGCATGCGCGTGCGTGTCTATGTCTGTGGGTATCATTACTAGATAGCTTACTTTACAGAGGGCCAAATGATCAGTAAAAGAGAGTACTGCTATAGACGAGTAAAAGATAATAACATCACCAAGAAAAGCAACATTACATGCTGTTACATATATCATCCAGAAAAAGAAATTCTGAACAGTGGATAATTGTTAGACGCTTCCATTTTCAAATTCATTATCATCATCATCATCATCATCATCATCATTATTATTATCATCATTATCATCATTATTATCACCATCATTATCATCATCATCATCACTAATCTGAGTATGATATATTTGATTATTAAGGTATACCTGGTTAATAACAAAATGCCCCCCCCCCGTTTCACAGCAATATTACACCTGTGTCAAATATCTTTAGTTTCATTTACGTTCTGGATCATCCATTCGCTTACCGTTGAGACAGCATACAATAGATACTATTAGTTGAATAAATGTAACATGTACTTGATGTTATTTAAATTCGAACTCTGTCTGAACTAAAACATTTCACGGTAATGAGTTTTTCTCAAAAACTACATCATGGTTCATACGTATGTACTGTCTAAGGCCATAACGTGTAATAGCCATCCATGTCAACACAACACTTAATACAATACACAATGGAGACGAGATAGACAAAATAGAAAACAACTAATGCATTCTGTTCACAAATGTGGTATTTCTGTATAAGAAGTAAACTATAATCAGTTACTTATCTAAACAAACCACTTGTCTATTTAGGTCTCCCAATCAGATTAGTTGTTTGGGGGATGAGTTTGACAAGGAGGGTGATCCTTCCTTTTCATTCTTCCAGATAAGGGAGTTGATTATAAATGACAATACTATATAAACTATATAACCTAATTATCACTGTCTTCAAAGGTTAGTTTTTACAACGGGCAGGCGTCACGAAGCTACTACTATTAAAACTATTTAGCTTAATTTCTATTAAACGACTGACATATGCGTTGAAGCAAACCGTAATAGGCCGTTATAGCTTCGGCACTATTTAAACTATGTTACCATTTTTAAACCTGACCTAATGTCTGCTATTCTAACTATTGTAGTGAAAATGTTCTTAAATGTTATTTATGACAAGCTAATTAGAGCTAAACTTGAATGTCATAGTACTAACTGGACATAACTGGACCTAGGAAATATAATTATATTCCCACATACAACCAAGGTGAATTTTATATGCAACTAAAGTTGTTATATAAAACTGTGCCTGCTATGGTCATTTAAATGCTGGATAACCAGGCCAAACACCTAAACGGCGTCCCTCCAAAGACGCAAATAGTACATTGAATATACAGCTCTAGATCAACTTTTCTTGAATGCGGAGACCGGGAAATATAGTCTCCACGTACAGAAAACGGAACTTTCTCAACCACAGCATAATATGCCATGTGATATTTCCTGGGGGGTCAAATACCTCATAAACATACAAATCCAATAAATATAATGACCTTCTCGTCACTATTATAACAATTTACATCGGCGCTTTAGCAGACCGTTATGGCGGAATTGCCGTTCTACATATTAACATTTTCAAATCAGACCTACTGTCTGTTATACAAACTATAATTATAATATAGGGTTTTATTAATGACAGGGAGACTAAAGTTAGCCTTGAATGTCATAATACACACTGGACATAACTGGATATAGGAAAGATAATTCTATTCCCACAAACCACCAAGGTGAATTATATATACAACTAAAGTTGCTATATAAAACACACCAACCACACGAGCTGTGTCCAATGCCACCGCTCGAGATGCGATGCAGTGTTTCTATTCCTGAGTAAGGAGCTTTAAGAGCGTATTCTGCAACAGTCATTTAAATGCTGGATAACCAGGCCAAACACCTAAACGGCGTGCCTCCAAAGACGCAAATAGTGCGCGGAATATACGGTTTTCTTTCTACTATGATTAGTGGTTTAGGCACTGTCTATGCGACCGCACACTTCAAGATATTATTGTGATTTTTTAAAATTCATATCGGCAGGTAGTTGTCTTTTTATTTAATACTTTTATTTAATACTTTTTATTTAATACTTTTTATTTAATATTTAATAATAAACCACGATTATTTGGAACTGACGTTTAAGTGACGAATATTGATGTTAAAGCAGTTTAAACTCACGGGATTTTTTATGTCAATGCTACTAAAAGATATCTTTCGACGTTCGGTGGACATTCTAATGGTCACCTTTAACTTCCGTAAATGTACATGCTTCTGAACAAAAACATGTTCGCTTTATTTAAGCATTACGTTGATTGACTATGATAGTCAATCATCGCTAAATACGTTAGGTGTTGTATTATGAACGAGTTTATTATGAACAAAGCTTGTGATCAAATAACTGTTATTATTAGTTTGATACAAATGTATTTGGAGACGTTTAATTTCCCTTTGTTAAAATTAATTCACAAATACCTATTATTCGATGGCCTTGAAAATTGTAACTTTCTCGGTTCAAATCCATCAACTTCTCGTTTAATTTACTCTGATCATAAAGAGAACATTGTGTTCGTTTGTAATGGATTATTTTCAATAATTATAATATAACAAGCGGCTAAACACAGATGATAACATAGGAATATGATGAAGGCACCATCTTATAAAGAATCACATAAAAGCTAAAGGTTCTAAACGAAACCAAAAATAGATTATTTCGGAATAGAAAAAGAATTCCCTGCCTTAAACGTCTGTTCACATTAACTATTTAAAAATATATTTAATCTTCATTGTATCTAATCATAATTCATCATGCATTATGGATGTCTACGTGATCTGCAATATAACAGAATAACAACATCTTTCTTGGCTTTCAACTGTCAAATTCAAGTGACTGCGTAAATATAATTGGATGCCAATATTTGACAAACGTTGGAAAGATTCTGGATTTCAATGGTTATATATTTTAGATTTAATTGTTCTTTTGATCTAAATTGTGTAGTATGCACGTTCATTTTAGTATTCAGGCATTATTGCAATACCAGCGTCTAGCATACTATATTAAAACTCCAAATATTTAAATTATATCCTCCCATTCATTTTACCAAAGACCAGTTTTACTGTTATGTCCCCATCAATATTTTATATTCAACTTAGTGTGTTTATTGATGCGAACAGTAACAACAACAACAACATCGTAAAAAATAATGTATTTTTAAATAAATGGTCGTCTTCGCATTATACCATGATAGAAAGAATATGACGTATCATTGACAAATTTCAATTAGCCATATATTTATATTGCAATATACTTAATGAGTTCAGTTAAGTTGTTTGGCTTCGCCATTGGTCTCATCTAGGACTTAGGTTGAGGGACGACTTCCGCGTTATGTATCTTATATTTGTTGTTAAAGACCTAATTAAGTTTAGCTGTAACACTTCCTGAATTTGATATGTACAAGCTAGCAGAACAATATCATTACCAGAACGAAAAAGGTTATACCCTTAACTATAACAATGCGGCAATATTCAAGTCTAGGCTCATTTACGTCTTTCTATCTAGAACAACTTAGTATGTGACTGATATAATGGCGAACAATACCACATTAATAGCGTAATGACTTATTTTGTGATACGAAGCAAGAAACAAAAAGCTGATACATTACATTGTATCTAATGTGTTGTCTCTTTTGCGATATAAGTTGCATTAGACAATGAACGTTGGTGTTTAGAACATACTATTATGCCAGCCAGTAGTCAATTATGGCTATACTCTGCCATTAACATAAACCATATATTGTGTAACAGTAACTAATGAGCTAAAACGGAAAACTAAATGTACACGTCATTTTATCTGATCTTATATTTCAAGCCTCTTTTTTATATTTTAACAATATCCAACTGCGCAATCTGTAAAATTGAAATTCTTCTGACATCTCGATGATCGATTTTGTTCCCTCATGATATTAAGCAACCCGACTAAGGCATCCGTTTATTGTGTAAAGGTAGAGAATATTGATCTAATGTGAGAGGTAAATAATTAAATTGCCGAAGATTTCTTCATAACACTAAAAGATATTGAGGTTCTTCGGTATATTATTCTTTTTTTCACCTCGTTGATATTGACGTCGTTTGACGGAAAATACATCGATCTTATTTTGTGACTGAAGGAGTCATTCCTGGGTTTGATATTTATACCAAGATAACAAGAAGACAACTAACTCATTAATTTTGTTGCTGGAAATGAGTATAAGACTTTTCCTCTCGGAATGTTAGCCACTCTAGTAAAATATATGTTGACGGCTGATGGTTACATTTATAAACAAATCATAAACAGGTGTAATTAAATATTGATAACTGAGATTGACTAGAACCTTCACGACTTTCAAACGTGCTGTGGTCGTAAAGAATAGATAATATTAGGTAGTAGACCAGATGGCGAAGATTAGAGGGCAGCAAGATAATGACAAAGACTCCCAATTGTTACAAAGACACAAAGAGATGTAAATAAATACGTGTGGATTATTCATGTACACTAATGTAATTATCTTATACGACAACACTACAAGAAGGAACAGTTAAGTAAATCAATGTGACAGGAAATCCCATTCAGGAATGGAGCTGTTACTGAAGTAACCAAAGGTGGCCTCAGATGGTTCGCGGATTATTGTTGTTTAGTGCATAGTTCATCGGATTACATTCATAATATTCCAGTTATGTGATAGCAATTGATTATGTATGCTTATTTAATATAATGTACATACATAATGTAATATTCAACTAATTCTTTTGGATACTACTCTCAGTTCTAACATGTAATGATTTGAATAACTAATGGACATAATCTGATCGAAACCACAACAATCTATGCCATGTCGTAGCTGTTAGCATAATTAAATAACATCTCCACTTAAAGTGTATCAGTGTGGAAAATAAATATATTTAGCAAGAATTCACAGAAAAAAACAAAGACCTCTATTTAGAAATGTATAAATATGTTTTACCCAATGAATATAAATGTAAAAGTAGTTTATTGCTTGATGAGACGTAATTATTATTGTTTTTTAGAATTTTAGTTTATTATCCCACATTAGTGCCTATGATATATTAGCAGTATGGTGATGATGATATATATATATATATATATATATATATATATATATATATATATATATATATATATATATATATATATATTTCAAAAACTGATTTGTTGACTTAGACCACGAAATATTACTTTGTTGGGTTATGATAGATTATTGCAGATGCACCTTACTCCATAAGTATTTTATGATAGCGCCTGAGTGTACATTGTCCAACAAAGAAGCAGCGTTGCATAGCTTTTACTTCAGTGGCGCAGAAAATCTAAATTAGGAATATTGGAATAATGAAGTGTTCTTCCTGCTTAGCAAGACATCAATGTAGCTAAGCTAAATTGAATCATTCAATTCATTATATTTACCACTCTACGAATTTGATTTACCTGGAGGTATTTGATTTTGTATCGTTGCCGACACCAGTTCGTTTATTCGGTGTATTATTTTGGCCACGGAACAACAAATAAACACATGTGTTATGAAGAAACAAACACGGATTAAATATACACAATAGCTTCATGGATTATTTAGGTGCACTAACGTTATGATGTTCTAGAGGAAACTATCGGGTAAGACTGATTACCTGATCAAAGTAAAATAGATTAGTTCAGCGGAATAGATCGATTCGCGAACTATGCATATTCACCTTAGAATGGGGACTAATGTACTATCATCTTATTGAATGTTTGATTTATACTAATTTTTTTCACTAGCTGGATAATGCTACACTTGACATAATATGTTATCTGGTTAGGAACGTAAATTAAATGTACCGGATAGTTAATCTTATTATATTATTGACTAACTCTTAGCTGGTATGGCATTTAATTTCTATGATTATCTTATGGTTGGCTAGCGGTTGAAAATTATAGTTTTGACCAACGTCAGATTAGTAAGCGATATCTGATATAGAAGGCCTTAATTTCGGCGAATTTAATTAATAGAAGTCTCTTATTATTAAGCATTTCTAACACTGACATGTAAAACACACCTAACTTTTTTTTCCAGTACAATAATAGTGGATGCCTGCATTGTTAGATAATAAACGAAAACATAGGCAGTGGAGACTGATAGCAGTGATGAGATATTATTTAGAAAGTTAAAATGACTCATGATACTGTTTTGTTGTTGTTGTGGTTTATGCTTTCAGTCAACACTCGTTCCAAAAAACTTCATCGCTATCATGATATTAGTCGCCAGTACCACCACCATAACCACTACTACTAGCAAAAATACTATCACCTTTACTAGCATCATTACTACCATCATCAGTACTACCACCGGCAACACCACTACTACTGACACCACTAACCACCACCACCATTACTACAACCAAGACCCAAAAAAAACCCATCATGACCATCTTCATTATCATCAAGCCTAATTCTCCGAGCAAGTTAACTATCTATAGTGTGGCTAACAACAAAAAAAAGTAGCAACAACAAAATTAACAACAACAGTAATCAAACTATTACATTTTATCCATCGCTATATGTCACTATAGAGACATTGTACATTTAAATAGACATATTATGTACTATGGAAGTAACTTACTGAGAATTAAGACGTATGTGTTGTTTATCTAATTATATATTGTTTCAGGCTAAATAACTCTACGATATATTCTTTTTTTGCTACGATAATAATTAACTTTTCATATAACTAGAATCATTGACCTAAAAGAAAACTTGACCGATCACTCAGTGATGTTTGATTGGGCCGCCGTGACCAAACATCTCTGACTTCCGGTAGGGGAAAAAGCAACGTTGAAGCGGCTGCGTTTCCAGTTTTGAACCTATGAATACCGTCATTTATTGTGATGTGTGCATTATAATGTTGTGTGTGCAGCGAATCTGAATTACTCCTCTCTTATTTTATGCCATGAAATATGTAGATGTCGTTTTATGCAAGTCTGTAGATCTAGTTTAGTTGGAATCAAACGCCAGATACAGGCGGGGCTAGTCGAACTGGCTAAATATTATAATAGTTAAGCTTAATTTCCCGTCAAAAAAAGTTTTAGCAGCTATTTTAAATGTGCTCCTTATACTTAACAATGAAAAGATATCCCTCTGCTTATGCAACCATCGACACAACAATAATTCAGCTTATTTATAAACTTGCTTTTGCAGTCTGCGTTCCTTTTTTCCACGACCGGAAGTTGGGACCTGTTTGCTATCAAATCGGTGGCCGTGTTCGGTCTAGTTTTCTTTCAGATCAATGTCTAGCATCCATCTCATACATGATCTAAACAAATTATGTTTTTAAGTTATTAATTACCATTATCATGTGATGTCGATAAATAATTTACAGTAGATCTACTTAATGTAGCTGTTTTACTCAATTGATTTTTTATCTGTATATAAGGTTAAATACCTGGTTCATATTTGTTGTACGTTGTGCATCGAGTGAATTATTTAAGTATATATATATATATATATATATATATATATATATATATATATATATTATCGAGACGTAATTACCTCACTACCAGGTGTTATATGACTGGATAGCTTGTTAACGAGTAATACAATAACTTTGTCAAATCTGATTACTGTCAATCGGCAACTGATAGCGACGTATTAAATCGGATTTCATCATTTGGACAATATGATAGCGTTCTAATTTGGCGAATTCTTGATTGGAAGAGATTTATTATTGTGTGTTATACCGTAAAACGGAAAATGTTGGCGTAGTTTTAAATCGGCGATTTTTTGCCATTTGCCAAATTCGCCAACTTAATACGTCGTCAACATTTGCCGAGCTACAGTATATATATATATATATATATATATATATATATATATATATATATATATATATATATATATATAATCCAAGCAAAGAAAATACCGATGAAACTACCATCGAACGGTTTGGGAACCAACTACTCCAAAGTATTGCCTTTATAAATTGGATGCTGGTTAAATTAGTCGTATACAATTAGTATAAGGCAAGTTGTCTTATAAGGCTAATCGGTCACATAGGTTATTCTTAGATACTAAATTTCAGCTATCTAGATAGGCATGGTGTTACATTGTTCTATTTAGTATGTATAAAATACATTTGCATACAGCACACATATGAATAAAAACATTGCAGCATTGTTTAATGAGTTGTCTTAACTTCATTGGAATGTTTTATTGAAGACATAGTTTCCAGACACTTGGTCACATCCTCCAGCCACTGAGAATTGTTGAATATCAATGCAAATTCTATCAATCGTTTGTTTGTTAGGGTAACACTCTGATTTAGTGAATTGAGGAGCTGGTGGTGGCTGTAGTTCATTATCAACATCATTTCTCTCATCATCAGTATCTTAATAATGTTGACCGCGAGATTCGAGCACTAGATACTCGTTCTAAGTATCACTAAGTTGTGCATTGGTCTCTGTAATGCTGTCATGGTTAACATAATCAGCCGACTGAGTGCCATTCATAAGCTGGTCAGTGTCATGATCTGCGATAGGAATGTCAATGACATGTTAAGCTTGCTCTTCACCAAATCGACGCCATGTGAAGAACCCCTGGATTGTCCACTGTGTGACCTTTTCCCAGACTTGTCTAGCTCACGGGATGATATCCAAAATATTTACTTTCTTAGCAATCTTGCTTCCATTAGAAACCTCACTCATCTGGTGCGGTAATATGCCATCAATGTACGCATATGGTTGTATATGTGAAATGGCGTTGGGAGGGAAGAAGCGCATATTTAAATTGACGATTTCAGCTGTTGGATGGGCGGGGTTATTGTCCACTCACAACAAGATCATGCATTTTTGAGGGCCATCTTGTCATTGATTTTGTTCAGCCAATCGATGAACAGTTCAGATGTCATCCAGGCACTACGGTTGTTCAGGTAGGTCAACTTCCCAGTTGTATGTCACGGAAATACAAACATTTGACTGACTTGCCAATGACGAGCAGCTGAAGTTTCTCACCAGCACCACTACGCTCAGCCACCACAGTAATGCTCTACATTGCTAATTTGCCCACATGTCGAGAGTCATCCCTACAAACAAGTAAACCAGATGGCATAGTAAGATAAAACAGGATTTTTTCATCAGCATTGAAGATGACTTCATATCCTTCCCAGATGGTAGACAGACATTTTTCGATCAGCACTGGTAGTCATGGACACATCACCCGATGCCGTGGCGCCTATGGAATGCTTGAAGCAAAATATTATATGCCGTAAGCTCGTTTAAGCCAGGCTCTGCGCTGTAGATGATGGCCTGCTCCAATGATAACGTACTAGTCAAAGGGATGTTATTTGGCCTGGCTTGTTAAGACAACTCATATTGTTCAGCTAATAGTTCAATGTCCTGCTCACGTTTAGTACTTTACTCTTCACGTCTACCCCCACCTTGCCACATTTCTATATATTGTTTTTCATATTGATTGAAGATGATTTCAACTTGGATCATGCCCACATTTAGCATCTGGCCTAAGGACCGACATGACACGGCCATATCGTGTTATTTTATTGCATCTACGCGTTGTTCCAGGTTTAATATTTTACGTTGAGGGTTAGATATGATCACTTGTTATATTAAAAATAGTTGTATAGACTACTCGAAAGCCTGCTGAATGATATACTGC
This sequence comes from Paralvinella palmiformis, assembly GCA_025642065.1. Taxonomy (NCBI): domain Eukaryota; kingdom Metazoa; phylum Annelida; class Polychaeta; order Terebellida; family Alvinellidae; genus Paralvinella; species Paralvinella palmiformis. Next base: position 156,191 of record JAODUP010000608.1, read on the forward strand.
AGTATATACTCCAAAGATATGAAGAATCAAAAACTGTTCATTCACAAGACAACTTTATTTGATCACCATTGAATGCTAATTAACAGAGACAAAAGCAGTAGCCTAACACTAAATAGATCAAGGCTAACGATGCAACGGCAGCTGAGCAATGTGCGAAAACACGCAAAAAAGGCGCCATTATTAATTGGTGTTGTCCGGGAAACCCAACATGGCGCCGGATTTTCGGAAATGTTCGTATTAGTTTCATTGATGTATTATCTTTTTGAGAATATATTATGGTTTGAGGTTACGCATATTGACAAATATTTGTGTGCAACATTCAATATATGTATAGGTTATGTTTCATAAATACACTTAATTTAAATGGAAACTTATATTTTAATCACAATAATCAACATTCATTCAGTCTCGGAATAACTGGTATCAGTTGGAAAATTAATTCCGGATCAGTTATCATAACTCCTTTAATCACACACACACTGAAGTATTATGACATATATCAAACAGCACCGAAACAATTCTCTATATATATATATATATATATATATATAGAGAGAGAGAGAGAGAGAGAGAGAGAGAGGGCTATTCATCAGTAATGACAGAGTATCGCTACTTCTGAAACGTCAGCAAAGAAATTACAAAATAGTTTTTCTCCTTTTTGGATATCAAATAACCTCAGATTCACCCATTTATCAATTATGTCACCCGATTGAAGAGGACCTAAAGTGATATAACTAAATGTATTAGTTAAGATGACTGCAGCATATCCAAGTAAACTGAATGACTTTCTTCCAATCAAAATTGCTGAATGACTGAAAAATAATAATACCAGTACTCTACTAGACAATATTTACTAGTATAATCATTGGAATAATTATAATAATTCTAGTCAAACTAACATACAAGCAGAAACATTTCGCCGCCTCATTGATGATTGATTTTTTAGTGCCACTTTTGTGCACACGGTAGGCGAAGTCAAAGACGAAATAACCTTCAGAAATGCCCAGGTCGAGATTCGAACACGAGTGGTAGTGATATGTGGTCGAACACGCTACCGCTAGACCACGGAGGCCCCCCGCCAACTTATTGATTTACAATGGAAAGTAAATCGTTTTATGATAATCTCGGTTCATTACTACTGGTAGCTTGATTTCGTAATGAAAAGACACAAAAGGTGGATTTATTTTGCTTGTCATAATGTTAAATACTCTCAGCTGACCAAAAATCTGAAGTGAGTGGATTTTAAGTGAATTGTCATTGCATAAAATAGACAATATAGCCTAAGTTCAAATATTATTCTTTGTTGTTATTTAGCAAACAGCCTAAAGTATGCTAACGTCTATCTGCCAGTCTTGTTTGTTTCCATTTGTCGCGGAAATGGAAATCAATAAATCGATGAAAGGCGATGGTCCAGTTTACTGTTATGTGTTTTCGCTGTTGGGTGTTTTACTGGCATTTTACCTTGTATTTAGAGAGTATGTTTCAATAGGTACTCTGTGGATTATTCTCATATATTGTGTTATCATCAGCTATGTCCTGGTATATAACGCGATTAATGATTAATTTAGTTATAAATTAGTAATTTATTAGTGTGTGATAGCTAATACACTTATAATTAGGAAACAGAAATAGCATACTTCATGAGCTTATGTGCTTAGTGTTTAATACTATATAAAGATGATAATGATGATAATGATGATGATGACAACTAGAACATTAGTGTTGATGGAAAAAATGATCCCTTATGTGTCAATGACAAAAGCTCAAAGTAATGAAATCACGACAACACATTTACTCCTTCGGGTAAACAAATAATCTGAGATGAACATCGACATGATCCAAGTTCCTTTAATTTTATTACACCGTAACGATGATTGGTCTCCCGTCTTCAGTATTAATGGGGTTTTTTTTTGTTATGGAAAGAAACACTACAGCACTCCAATCTAAATAAGATCTAATCATGTTCATGTGGGATTCTGCTTAAATTCTGTGCTGAAATGGCTAAAAGTTCATAATTTAGTTATATTTACCCCATTATCTTGTTAAGAATAGAACACGTGTTACATTCGTCACAACTAGAAATGTCAACTTACATGATGATTCTCACAACCACTATTACTAATGCTCATGTCATCTACTTCAAATGAGGTAAGAAGATGTGACATTATAATGGAAATACGTCAATTGCTGTTCTGACATATACGGTGTATGCTCAGTTTAAGGATATCTTCAGAATAAAATCTCCTTTGATTCATCCGAATTTTGGTGAAAACTCATTTTCGTTTTTGTCCAAGAGATTTCAATAATATACATTTTTCAATGGATTGGTACGATTTATGTTTCCTTTTTATATTCCAGTGGCACGTATCTATTACCAGATGATTGAGACATCTGTATATAAATATAAATATAAGCGTTTTAATGTTTTTCCTTCTCGCGTGTGTGTTCATGTTTTTTCGCCTATTCAAAGATACATTTTGTTTGTAAAGGCTGTCTACATGTATAGTCTATTATATTCAGAACATACATCATAACACAAACATTACATTATTAATTAATTTATCTACTACACGCTGGTAGGTTTGTGTGTGTGTGTGTTTGTGCGCGCGTGTTGCGCGTGTGTGTCTATGTGTGTGTATACGTATGTGTGCACATATATGTGTGTGTATGTATATGTGTATGTTGTATGTGTGCGTGTGTATTTGTGTGTATATGTATGTCAGTATGTGTGTCGTCCTCTTCCAAATGATCCCAACATTATACATCAGGTTTCTTGATTTTACACATGAGAGGAATAAGCACTAACTTCCAATATTTACGTCATTCAGGATGTATTTAGTTTCAAGCTTACTCTTTTTGTAAATGTTACACACTACTGCACCACTAATTAAAGTCATGTAAATATTAGTAAGACTTAGTTATTAAAAAATCAAGAGAGTAGTTTTATATCTTCTTAACAGCTATTAACATTATATATATATATATATATATATATATATATATATATATATATATATATATATATATATATATATATATATATATATATGTGTGTGTGTGTGTGTGTGTGTATGTGTGTGTGTTTAGGTGGGTGCGTGTGTGTATGTATGTATATGTACGTATGTGTGTGTGTATGTTTGTGTGCGTGTGTGTGTCACCGTTTGGATACATATAAGGAGGTTCTTGTTTTGTGTATGTTTATGTATTGATTTGTTCACGCAGGTCTGTATTTATGTAGGTATGTGTTCGGGTATTAAACAAGCGTTCATGTTGACTAGTGATCCCATATTTCTATACCCTAGAATAGACACAGACAATTACACACACATGTATATATATATATATATATATATATATATATATATATATATATATATATCATACACACATACACACACACAACACATACACACTCACATATTAGGGTTTGGGCGATTATTACTATTATTTCTGCTATTGTCGGAGGTATTAGAATTATTATCATAATATATATTATATGTACTGATATATATTATTTATTTCCAGTTATAGCTGCGTTATATATGTAATAATATATAAAATTTGTTTTCTATTTAGGTAGTAGTCGTTTGATCATAGTTCTGTAAGAATTATAAACATCACGAAAACCTGAGCCCACGCCTTTATTATATGTAACATAAACACACACACACACACACACACACGCACACACACACACATACACACACATCACACACACACACACACACAGTTTAATCGCTTTAGTGAGTCCATACTGTGTTAGTGTACATTCTCTTTGTTATGAACAAACTGTAATGTTTGTTAACACGCTGAGGCTATATATAGGGCTTAAAGTTTCACTTAGGTTAGAGAAGAACTTCGACGCCAGACCAGTCGGACGTGTATTGATACATGGTTCATATAGGTAGGATTTATTCAGTTATTCGAACCCAGAATAAAGCTGAAGTCAGCATCTGAGGTGTCGAAATGCTTTATATACAGGTTTCTTTTGGACCACAGAAAATTACTGTTGAATGTAAACTGTGGTGTCAAAATAGTTTATGATATGTATGTAGCAAGTCGCCACTGAACCACACGCACGTGTTGTTTGTTGCGAGCTGTGGTATCAAATGGTATGTTTTACGTGCTTCCGCTTTTTGTACGTAGCCTGCATGTAGCCGCTTTCCTGTGGGCGTGACATATTTGTCGCGTACGAAAAGCGAATTAGCTAGTTCCCACAGGCTGATGAGTAGACCAGACACATGCTTAGGTATACGCACACATTTATCAATATATGGAGGTATGGAACATTTTATTTTTAGATTAATGTATGTATAGTTGTATTTAGATTTATGGAGGTAGATTTCGAAGGATGTTTAGATATGTTGATGCTCTGTGCCTGTTGCCTCTTACTATGCACCCTAAAACACACACACACACACACACACACACACATATATATACACACACATACACACATATACACACACATACACACATACATACATACACACACACATACACACACACACACAAAGAGAGAGAGAGAGAGAGAGAGAGAGAGAGAGATGACAGAGGGAAGACAGAGAGAATAGAGGGAGAGACAAAGAGAGAGGGAGATAAAGAAAACACCCGAGACATACCCAAAACCAATCCTTGTATAATAATAATTGCAAAAGTTCTATTTTTCCAATATCCTTGAAAATAACCAAGCTTGGTGGCGCACCTAGCATAGGGGGCTAGGAAAACTCATAGTCCTTGTACAATGCAAAGTTCATCAACAGATTATCAGATGGGGTGGAAACTTAGGAAATGTTAGCAAGTCTCAACGGTAAATTTTCAAATGGGATCGAAAGAAACTATCTATTTGATGATTTAACATGGGAATAGACAACAAGTGAAAACCAGATGAACGGAGTTGTCAGAGCTTGGGCGATGGAGAAAGTATGGAAAATAGAAAGTATGGAATATAGATATGAAGGTTCTCCAGAAGAAAGTGATTGATTGGCAATAGTGCAAAAGTTGAAAATGATATGAGACTGAACAGAAGGAAGCAAGTGAAGAGATTTCAGAAGTGGTACAGAATGGTAATACAACCGCGACATGTCGGAGAATTATGTTTTATGAAATTATAATAGCTATCAAATGTAACACCAAGATGTACAGTGTCTGATGGCGTGATCCTATGATTAAGGATGGGCGTAGCGAATAAACGAGTAAGTTTGTTGCATTTTCTGGGTGTACCTATAATGATGAAATCTATTGGTTTTGGGGGGCATTGAGCTTAAGTCTATTATATATACACATACTTTCGTACACAGGAGTTAACCATAAGGCCATTCTAAAGCACATTATCTCCAAATAAGGAAGTACATGATAATTAGGTTAAATCTCTGCATCATCTTTGCCTAGGAGACAGTTTTAATGATCTACACTCAATGGAAATGTGTCCAAATATTTTAATAAATCATATATTTTACGGAAGACAAGGAGTCGATCATAAACCTGTATGCTTAGAGCAGAATATAATTCGAAATAAGTCACTTTAAATGGATCTCGTCTAATATCCGCATATCTGCGGCAGTACCACACAGAACAAGACCAGATTCGTTAGCAACCTTAATATGGAAGTGTATTATGGAAGGTGGCAAAGGTTATGCTTTTAAGTGTAAGGAGTTGGGAATAGATTATAAATAATTAAATTTATTAATATTTATATTAAATTGTACTACAAATATGAGTGAAATCAGCATCACGAGTTATCAAAATACTCTGATTTAATTATCTTTATATAGAACCAAGACAAGTCACTGTTTATCACATCTCGTAATTAAGAAGCATCTGGTATATGTCAATGAATGTTTATTCACCAAACATGAAGGAATTTGTGTAATACCAAGGAAATTTGCGACTTGCCTGATTCAAACACCAACTAAGCGCTTCATCATAATGGAGGCCATTAAAAATAATTAAGTGACACTAATATGAACACGCTATCCGTCCTTATTTGGGTGCATCTAATGGCCGAAGCTAAACGTAGAATAACGACAATATCACTCTATCAAAGACAGACATCAGCTGGTAAAATGAAGTATACTCCTGAAGCTGTGTTTGTATTCGGCTCTTTGTGCAGAAATGTCTTTATTAGAAGCCCATCAAAGGTAATCCCATGTGGTGGTTAGCAATAAACGCTGCCTCTTTGGTACACGAACTACTCCCTTTCTTCTCAGGTGTCTGATTGTGTCAGTGGGAAACTTACTGAAGAAAAGTTTATATCATGAAAGTTGAATATCAGGTCATAGAAGGAAATATAGTCATCAATGTGTTTGCGATGATGGCAATCAAAACAAGAAAATATATCCTAGGATTCCGAAAATGAATTAGCAGGTAAATACAGATTGGCTGAAAAGAGAAACGTACCGAAAAATCTAATATTCAGTTAAGTTGCGTGTATCCTATGGTAAATTCAATACTATATTATTATCATTCGTGTAATATTTGTATTAGTCTGTTGACTACAATCGCTTATTATAACCAAGAAGGGGATATGTTTCTGAAAAGTTCTGAGAAATTATGACAGAACATGACGGAAGACCGTCGATTGAGTTATTTGATGGCCAATAAGAAGGATAAGAACTTCAGCATCAACCCACACATTAAGTGGTCTTCATTATTTCGTTTCCAATCTTTCAGTACAACGACACAACATTATTACGCTATAAAAATAGAAAACATGTCTGTAGTAAATATCATTACTGAAATTTCCAGATATAAAAGACTTTAAGGGGAGAAATAATAGCAATAATAATATACAAAATTTAAATAGCGTCCTATATAACCTGTAAGAAGGTTACTCTAAGGCGCTTGACAATAAATAATTCATATGGATGTAACAGATTTACATCTTTGAAAATAAACAACAATATTAGGTTTTATCTTCTTTTTGAAGATATCAAGGGTCTTGCACTTTCTGATGGTTACTAGAAGATTATTCCATAAGGTTGCAGCAGCCTTTCTGAAACATATATTACCGTATGCAACTCCACGTGTTGTTGGTACGGCTAAGAATGCTCCAGACTCAGACTCAGACACTCCAAGTACTGAGGGGCAATCCATTGAAGTGCCTTAAAAGTGTACATCAAAATCTTGTACTGCGACCTATATATAACTGGATGTCAATGTAGGGAGTTCAAGACTAGTGTTATATGTTCTCTTTATGAGTGCGAATTTTCAGGCACTTTCCTTCTGATATCGTCATTCATATGGCAACACACTGAGATCTGTGGCTCAAATAAGATTTGATCCAGGATAGGAAACACCCCCGGTTACTTCAAACGAATGCTCAAGGCGCGAACTAATGCTGCCACACACTTCCTATCTAAAACTTCAGCAATGTCATGATGGACCTTCATGAGCGCGGTCTCTGTACAGTGACCGGTCCGGCAAGCTGACTGAAGATTATCAAATGGGTCTCCAACAGCTTAGCAAAACATAAATCATCATCATTATCATCATCCAACCGCTTAGCAACCAGTTTCTCCAGGATCTTCGATAAAAATGCAGATCATACATTGGGCGGTAAATTTTCAATTTCTCTTTATCCAGATTTGGCTTCTTCAGAAGTGGTCTAATATTGGCTAACCTTGGATTCCAGCAGTGATTTGTTTATAATAGCCTTAATCAAAGGCAGTAGGTATTTCAGCACTTCTTTCAACAGGAATTTAGGTAAGGGGTCTAGTTCACAATATTTGGAGGGATATTTATCGATAATATCAGGTACCTCGTCTTGGGTGGCAGGCGCAAGTTTTGTCAGAGACTGTCTTCCAAATCTGATTTCAGCGCTCATCTCTACAGTGTCGCTTATTGGAGATTTGTGATTATCCATGTCGTCTCTAATGGTTGTAATTTTCCTCATGAAGAAATTACTAAACTTGTCGGCCAAAAGCTACTCAGATGAACAGCTTGGCAAAATGATTTTTCCCTTATGTCCCATCAAATTCTTGGTGGCCTTGAACAAACATTTTTTACTGTTCCCACATTCTGCTTATCTTGTTTAAATGATAGGTCCCCTTGGATCTTATGAGAAGCTTTTCTACTTCAAGACATCTTTCTTTGAATAGCCGATGATGGATCTCCAGCTTTGCTGTCCGCCACAGTCGTTTAGCTTTCCAACTATTGTGTTTTCCTTCTCGCATTTTTTCTGTATACCAAGGAGCATTTGGCCTCAGGGTTATAGTTTTCCTCTGCAAAGGGGCATGTTTATTGATCAAAAACTTAACACCCGAATTATATGCTTCCACAAGGTCATCTACAGCGCCACTTGGCAGATGATTGGATGTCCTCGATGAAATCTGGCACAGAAATAGCACAATAGCGGCGGAAAGTGATCTATTTTTTACTATGCTGCAGCCTCGCACAATTCAGTGTGACCTTAATGGCAAAATGGTCACCCGAGTCTTTACCTCTACTATCATGCAGACATGGGTCGACAATAGACGGACTTCCCTTGATGATGGAGGTGCTTTCTCTTGTAATGTATATTGCTTGGGCGAAACATAAATTTCCAATAAAATCTAAATTTATCCAAGGCAATGATTGTTGACCTATTTATCAATTTAAAGTACATTAAAACACATTACAAATGTTTAAAGAGTATATACAATGTAATGTTTACATGGAAAGACATTTATGGGGGGGGGTGTTCGTCCGGTTTGTGTCAAAATTAATATCTGATTGTATGGATATGAGTATATATATATATATATATATATATATATATATATATATATATATATATATATATATTATATATTTTTATAGTGTGTGTGTGTGTGTGTGTGTATGGTGAGTGTGTGTGCTGCGTACGTGTGTGTGCGTATGTATGCGTGCGTCTGTGTATGTGAATGTATGTTTGTTATGTGATTATATATTTTAAGAACATATTTAGAAAGTTGCATTGGCGTTCTTCAATGCTTGAGGAAAGGAAGTTTGATTTTGGATTTTTACATTCTGATTCTAAAATTGCCGTCAGTTATATTCACACTATCCATACTAATCGATCACAATCCTAAATCATGTTCCCATTTATGATCTTTACGAATCAAATGAGCACGTGAAGGATGAACAGCCATTTAGTAGATTTAAAACGACGAAGTTACAGATTTTAGTCAGGCACTTTAACACTGAACCTTCCAAGGACTTCGAACAACAATAGCTAAATTAGTAGACCAATCACGTACAAAAAGCAATTAAAAGATAAAGAAAAAATATCATCTTTCTAAAAATACATGTACTTGACATACAACTAGCTGCTGCATTTTAATATCTGGTGGATTAAGAATCTCAGACATAGGTGTTAGCACAGAGTTAGTAAATTTAGAACGTATTATTTATTTATTATTGTAGATGAAACTATTAACTGGAAACTCAGCATTCCAATGGTATATTAGTTACAGTACTGCGCTGCTAGCCTCCAGGTTGTAGGTCCCAATCCAGCTCATAACTGTATTTGTAGGACATATTTGCCCAGAGAGTCACACCTGAGATATATTTTTCAGGTTTGTGAACGCTGAGTCTAAGGAATTTAACTCAACTAAGCCAATTAGGAAGTAACCCTTCATGTGCTCACTTAATGACGTAGTCGTATATCATAAATTGTCTTGATGTGTGATGAAATAGTACAGGTATCATTGGCGGCAAAGAACCCTTTTGCTCCATGGGATATTTATTGGGTAGAGTATTGCATAATTTCAGACCATGTAGGTTCAAAATGGAAATGCACCTATCTATGGAATACCAGGAATCGGTTGTCTTTACAAATACATTTATTCCACCCACACCAAAATCTCTATCTGTTTAGCATTACTTATTTAACACCAAAATATACTAATCTTAATGAGAAAGATGCCACGATCCCATCATTCGATTATTTACTGATGATTTGTGACATTTATAATATAATGTCAGTTAGTTATATATCTCCATACCGATCTTTATTGGACTACAGTAACTCGCATGGGGTCAGATATTTGATAAATAATTAAAGCTAAGTGAAGTGCAACAACATTATCTTAATAATTATAATGTATTATATATATATGTGTCTGTGTGTGTGCGCGCGTGCGTGTGTGCGCGCGTGTGTGTGTGTACTAATTTAGAATGATGTTGTTGTGTGTATTCCGTTATCTTCCCAACTAACTGTTAAGTGCGTCATTCTGCCATTGTATAGTGTCACCAAATAAAAGCGAACATGGGGTCAACTCCATTTTGTCAATTCCATTATTCCAAATTCAATTTCGCACAGTTTGATTTTATCAATTGACCATCAATATCAATTCCGCAATTGAATTGACCCCGTGTTTGACCAATTATTGAATATGAGTAGGTTTAGATAGTTGAAGATCGAAAAGAGTCAAAATGGAATAACACTATTTGGGGTAAAATATTAGCAGTAAAAAATGTTTTCATAAACGATAAATCAAATTGGTAATTATTTTTGTAGACATGATCAATTCCAATTCTAAATACTAAACTAATTTCAATTCCAATCATAATTTTGTATTTGACCACCAGTTTCAATTCCAGAATTGAATTGACTCAATGTCTTCTTGAACAACGAGTCACTGTTCAAGAGCACGCCAAAAGGTATACTAAATGTATAAAATGGTTTCCTTGCTGTATTTTCTGTTTGACGGCGCCTCCGGTGTCTAGCGGTAGTGTGATGAACCACAGATCACTACCACCCGTGTTCGAATATCGGCGTATGCATATCTGAAGGTTCTTTCATCGTTTACTTCGCTTCATAACCTTTGGAGGTTGCTTGTCAAATTTAGCCTACCATGTGCAAAAACGTGCCCGTAAAACATCAATCATCATGTTTGACATAACTTTAATGCTTACCTTCAAACCGATCAAAATATCTTAGAAATGTCTATGTGTTAAGATTACTGACTTATAAGGAATGTCTTTGTGGATGTATCACATTTGGAGTATTAATACCGATATTGATGCTTATATTGCGAATAGTGGTAGGGACACTGAGTAATAATAAAGATACAATTCCTACTACTACGACTACGACTACTACTACTACTACTACTACTATTACTACTAAATAATACATATTTCATTCAACCGTTTACCCTATGAAATAGGTATATAGCCTACACTGGCAATACGTTACATACATATAACAATTAACTATACGAATACATTACCCGCTTTATTTTCAGAGATCATCTCCACAATATTGTTTTTGTTGTTACTGATGATGTTATTTATTAAATACCTGATGCTACATTAAGTATCACCCACTATTATAATTAATATTATAGTTTATGTGTTTTGGTATTGGGAGTTTTTACCCTTCACACACTTGCTTTAAGTTCATACACACCCTCTTAAGTTCAGTCATAACATTGAACAGAAACAAACCATCTCATATTTGGATACACATTACAGTCAATACCTATGCACATTAAAACATGTAAACAATAAAAGATCCTTATATGGGTGGCCCGCCCAGCGCCTTTGCGGGCTATAGTTATATCTCATCCCCTATTGGCCAGACGATAGTCGATGTAATCATATAAACAGGAGTTTAGATTATCAACTTTAAATGATTTCCTTCAACCTTATAATATTATTCAATTTATAGTAATCAGTTTGAGAAAGACAGGCGGATAAATTTGTTTACTAAGCTATATGTTGTTTTCGTCAGTGTTGAAGCATATTGTGTACTATACAGTAGCTTAACTTTACCGTCATCTGCAACTGATTCATAATGGCCAAAGACTAATCACGAACTAAGATACTTTGTCTAAGTAATTCTCACAATACTCGGCAAAAACTAAATCAATCTTTGCAGTTGATGATTTTCTTATATTCTTTATTTGAATACAACAAATAGGTTATCTCAAACCATATGTAACCTTGCCTTTGGCATTTACAAGATTCGATCAGTAAGCTTTAAATCAGATGGTTTGCAGTATTATGTTTTTATAATCTGTAAGTATAAAGCTTTAGACTAAGCTGCATTCACGTCACGCTATAATGATAGCATATATACCGGTCATTAATATGGAATGAATCGGAATAGGTGTCGTCTTCCCTCAAATCAGTTGTATTGTGATACATTGTTACACTGATCTATTGTGTTATTATAATGTGGTAAAGGCATCCTATGCTGAAAAGAGTGTACTAAGAAGTTCCCGTCTTTTATCACTGAGAGGTCCAATTTAATGGTGGAAGCATTTTCTAACCCTGGACATGTATTATTCACATCAGATATGTGGATTGATGAATACTGACTGCGATCATTCTTCACTATTACGGCACACAGAATTACTGATAATTGGATCCTTAATAACTTCCCGACCTGGACCAGACAGTTTAATCCCACAGAAAAGAAGACTGGCGTGAGCAATGATGCCACTATAATAACAATCTTCAGTGTACTCTATGTGGACTGGAAGGATTGTTTATTGTGCGTTTAACGTCAACTATACTCTCACTCACGGCAAATTCCACTCAAATTAAAGAGCAATTCTGCACTTTCCTATTTGGATCAGGGCTTGACTTTTCTTGGAATTCATCATGTAATGTCTTATTACATCAATTCTTATTTAATTTATGTATTATTATTTATTATTATTATTTATATATATATATATATATATATATATATATATATATATATATATATATATATATAGAGAGAGAGAGAGAGAGAGAGAGAGAGAGAGAGAGAGAGAGGAGAGGAGGAGAGACTGAGAGAGAGTTGGGGAGGGAGAAACATAATTCGGATATTCCGTAATAACACCTGGCGTAAATTAGTTTCCTTGTTCTGTTTTAATTAATTAAGACGTGACAGGTGTTGTCATTTTGTGTTATTTCACTGGAGATCAAGAGAAAAGAATGATGACAAGAAAAAAAGAATATCGTAAATTTAGTGTGTGGTCGTTTGTGTGCGTATATATATATATATATATATATATATATATATATATATAATATGATGTGTGTGTGTTGTGTGTGTGTGTGTGTGTGTGTGTGTGTGTGTGTGTGTGTGTGTGTGTATTGTAGCTGTGTATAATAAGGCCTAGGCACAGAGTGGCGACTTTTCTTGCTGAGACTTGTATAATGTCTTATCAGTCCCAACCAACAAAAAGCGAATCACCTACAGCCGTGGAATTTGGGAGTAGAACACCCAAGTCAGATCACGGTAGTTGTGAGAATGTTGAGATTAATTATCTAAGCAGCCCTATTTGTAGTTATTTCAATTGAGCTAATATTGAATGCCATAATACAAACTGTACCTAACTAGACTAAGGAAAGATAATTATATTCCAACATACAGCTTAGGTGAATTTTATGTGCAAATTAAGTTGTTATATAAAACACACCAACCATGCGAGCTGTGTCCAATGCCACCGATCGAGAAGCGATGCAGTGTTTCTATTCCTGAGTCAGTAGTACTTATAATGCTTTAAGAGCGTCCTGTGCAAAGACGCAAATAGTGCACGGAATACACAGCTCTAGATCAACTTTCCTTAGAATGCGGGGAGCAGGAAATATATTTTTACACACACAGAAATCTCAACCGCCATATAATATAAAGAATATACGTTTTGTTTCCTTTACGTTTTGAACACTTTCACCATTCTATTTGACACCAATGTAAGAAATTAAACTCACATTATTAGTATTTACCATACAGCTTCATTTATTAGAATATTAAATATTAAATGTTCTAATCAGTATTTAAATTGATTTATATTTTCATGCAATTATAATTGGCATGGAGAAGCAGGACCGTATATTTCAGAGAGCGGTAACAATATAATCTTATTTTGAGGTCAAAACCAAAAGGTACAAGGTTATATATGATGATGATGATTATGATGATTGATGTTTTACCGCAACTTTTGTGCACATGGTAGGCTAAATGAGTCGAGCTACCTCCAATTGTAATGAAGCGAAGTCTAAGGTGTAACACCCTTCTGATATGCCCACGCCGAGAATGGCAGTGATTTGTGGTCTAACACGCTCTCAACTAGACCACGGACATGAGTATTATTATTATTATTATTATTTAACATAAACCTATATCAAATTATAATTTGTTCATTTGATGATGATGATTATTGTGATATCATTCTGTCATATACCTCACTTTTGAAAATGCCGGAATAGCTGCACCAAGATTGATGTATTTGGCGTCACAAGACACGAGAATTGATGAATAAGGAAGCAAGTAACATCAGCTGATGAGCCTCAATATTGTTCAGTTTAGGAAAGACATTTTCTACTTTTCAATTATGTGGTGATTATGTGAAAACACATGATAGACAAAATAGACATTGTTCAACGACTAAGGAAACGTGAATTGAAATATATAATGAAAGTATCAGCATCACACAAATTGGATTACGTTTTAGCACCATTGGTTTCTGTTCTAATACAATACTATTACCGAAAGATAGTTATCTGTTATGCGTTGATATAGTGTAGCCCGAATGGAGTCCTTCATAATATAATATTATGTCATAAATATCAATGGCCAATTTGTAGCAATGTTCTTGTTATGCTAGACACACTACAATAGAGATAATGTTATTTGTCATTTCTTTATAACAGATGGCGTGTACAGCAATGGCATGGTGTAGCGGAGGATTATGTCATAATGTTAGGTTGTACTAACGAAGATATAGGAGAACTAAACCTTGCACGTGACCATCATGCTACAGCTAAGCTTATAATGGTTAGCTAGCTTCGACTATATCGTACACTCCATTAGCACAAACTATTTAATTGTAAATGATGGTGTTGGTTATGACTAATATAATGATACTAGCAAACAATAGAGGCACGGATGGTAAAAGAAGCGGGAATTAAATAAGCGTTGTCAACAATAATAAACATTTATATTAGTATAAAGGAGTTAGTTGGCCTATTAGTCGTTGGTTAAACATTGCCTTATCATTTTAGCTAGTCTCTAGCATTCATCTTTCTACATTCTAACCATAAACGATTAACTATTAATACGTTTGAAAAGATAGAAACAACTGTACTCAAATAGTTAATAAATAACAACAATTAATTACAAACTTAACAATGATAGATGTGTCAAAAGAGCATTGAAAAGAATATTTCTAAGCTTTAACTACTTTGGGAATCCTAGTTAACACTACATATCTCTAATAATTATAGCACTGTAATATTGTCGTGTGAAATATGGCAAATATGTATAATTGTTAATGCATGTGAGTGTTTTTAAATATTTATAGTAAACTGCCTATATTTGTCAAACGAAAGCTAGCCAAATACTATATATTCTGTTTATTGACAGTTCTGTTGTCAAAATGGGATGAAATGTTATCAGGTTCAAGAACAAATAAGATACTTCAATGCTATTCAATAATAAACGTAATACATCTTAAGACTGTAGTTAGCGAGATTACATTGATATTACACAAAGCTAGAGCTAAGGTGGCCATCTTGTGGTCTTTTATATTCCAAATCAACATTCTCTGCCACATTTGTTCACTCAGAATATAAATGGGAACATGATGTTTCATTGTGATGAATTAGTATGCATAATGAGTATATAATTGGCAGCTAGACACAGAATAATGCTAATAACATTGATCACGACATCACTTTGTGAAAGAGCTCATAGGGAATAAAAGCTCAATAGCTACCATTAAAATAGATCAGAGGGTTTTATATTCGGAATATAAAAACCAATATTAAAATTTCCTTGTCTCAAGATTTGAAAAACAGTTAATGCGGCTTTATTAAATACAATCTTAATATATAAAATATGTAATCTGTTGTTCAGTTTAATTATCTAGAAATATTTCATATTTATTGTAGCAAATCATTCTATCTTGACTACGGGACTCATAATGTACATGCTTTTTATTGTCAGCGTATAGGCAGGCGGCTTACAATAGAAGTTCCAAAGAATTCACATGCATCACAAAAAGGAACAATTTAACACCATTCAGATGACTGAGATGAGAGTTTTGAACGTCAAACTTAGATATTCTTTGTTAGGATTACTGATCTAAATTGTTACAATTAGTCGGTTTGAATTCTTCTAATTAAATTTGTTATCGGGGCACCGCAAAATGACAGCACCCATTATTGTTATAGAATGAAATGATTATTTTTAAAGCAAAATATCGGGCAAGATTATTTACAATATTCGAAGTGACTAGGGATGTCATAACTGAATTAATTATTTGTGAAGTATGTTCATTTACCTTAGACTTAGTGTATTATTGGAATATCAGCAGCTCGGATGCTAGATGCATACTAGAAATACC
>JAODUP010000608.1:177500-195000 GCA_025642065.1 Paralvinella palmiformis
TCAAACCTCAGTAAATACTACGATTTACTCGAACCTAACAGCTAACCCTCACACGTTTCCGTTCATCACTAAGGGAACGTTCATTCACGCTTAATTTAGCGTCCCTAAGTATATGCAGTTAGGTGTGGTGGGATCTAAATTAAAGCGCCTATCCACTTGATCTATTTGACCCATGGTCGAGAACAGCAGATTTCAGGCAGATCTCCGATACTGCGAATGACACGTCGGGATTATAATTGCTATATATTTAATAAATTTCCTATATCAGTGTAATTGCGTAGTAGTTGCGTCTGTGTGTGTTCGTGTATGTGTTTGTGTGTATTTGCGAGTATTTGTGTGTGTGTGTGTGTGTATATGTGTGTGTATGTGTTTACGTGCGTGTGTGTGTGTGCGTGTGTGTGTATGAGTGTGTGCGTGTGTGCGTGTGCGTGTGTGCTATACAGACAAATTAGTGATTAACACAGGAGAATGTCATGCAATCCCACCTAATGGGATATTTAAGTATACAAATAATATCCAGGAATATATTTAATGAATTTACATGATAAAGTGCAGATGTGCCTATGTAACCTATAATTAGAAGAATATTCATATTCGTAGTATACAGGAATTCATGATGATGATGTCATGTGATAAATCTCCGGCCTCGAGCACAAAAATAATGCAGTTTTGTTAAGATCAATACGATGTAGTCGTGTGCCCATTTTTATAATGTATAAATATTTACTCTTTATCCTCGAAATATCAATTACTTTCACTTTTACTATGGAACTGGAAATATTAATAGTAAACCAGTCTTTGGCTAGCACTCTACAGTTTGATTTTCTGCCGGCACTTCCAAAGAATCCAAACATTTCGCATGCATTATTGATAAGAAATATATCCTAATATTCACCTGACAACTGGGAGCTTTGTGTAGGCCATACGTATAACAGTCTTGCTATTCCTCTGGTAACTAATGATCAGAGTTCCATGGTATAACCTGTGCCTTTGATCTAGCACTTATTGTGTATGACATAAGTGCTTCTTTCTAGCACACATTCATCGCCTATTAATGCACAACTATATGCACGAACTGCTAACGTCCAATATCGGGTAAGACTTGCGTATATAATACTTTTGCACACCAAACATATATCATTTATATTTCAACAATTGTATCAGAGCTCAGGTGTACTGTTATAATAGAAGGGTCTGGTTAAACAAATAAAATACGGACATTTCAATTTCAGACAAATATCCATAGTGAAATAACTGGAATGATCTGGATATGCTAAGAGAACGTTTGGTGGAGAAATAATTGAATTGCTACACCCCTACATGAAAGCTATTCCACATTATCTACCTCTTCGAACAGTTTCCAATGTTGTTTCTCGTGTTATCATAATATCCCCAGATCAATTGTTTTAGACTACAGTGACATCAGTGGAATTCCACTTTCAGTAATCTGACACGAGCTTCGTTCATCTTATTCAGATCCACATACATAATCTGAATATGTTTTGTAATAGTACACTTTGGGTGTTGGCTGTTATGATACTTGGCCATTTATTTTATCTATTTATATTACTTCGTTATTGTTAATAATGCGTATTTATTTTCAGCTTCTATCATCATTGATGCCATTGGTGTCACCACTATCATTACTCTAGCCATCACCATCATTATATTTATCATTACCACAAACATCACCATCATCATCTTTAGCAGCACGATTTCGCTCGACTATAAGGTTTAAAACCCGATGTATCGTGTTTCTCTCATAACCACCACCAGCAGCAGAAACAGCAACAACAATAATAATAACATTAATAATAATAATAATAATAATAATAATAACATATCCTTTGATGAAACATGGTTTACTAAATTATTATGATCCATGTTTAATTCTTCACAATAATGCACGACAGAGCGAAGATCCTTATCAAATTACATGTTATATACATAGTTATACATATGTTAGATGTGTTTGGTAATTAGAAGTTCATTAAATGAAAAATAAGACCTAAATGGTATGTTAACTTTTCCCTGGATAGTTTCCCTTGAAAATCTTGTTTTCTTAGTAACATAATCAGCCATCTGATATAGCAGCTAAGCAGGTGCAATTAGTGTGACATGTTATACGTTCATTATATGACATTAAGCAGGTAATTACCTTCCATTAAACAGACTGGGCTTTATCAAACAGAAGAATATTTGTTTAAACGCATTGTCTATTCGCCATATTTGTGTCCCTTTCATTGGTTTTTATTATCATTTACCTTATAGATTTAATATGAATATTGACTATTAGTTTTAATTAGCTATCAATTTACCCCTTTATGGTGTTGATCAGTACAATGTGACATAATACTTTCAAGACAACTTAACATCAGTATATCATATTGGGGTATAATAATGTTTTGTCTCATAAACGTCATTTAGTATGAAGTAATAGCCAATTTAACAACATGAAGCGGCAAACTAAGACACATTCAGTGTGTTATGTTATCTCCATGCAACAAGAGATGTGTTACAAAATGGCCATTGCTGTTTATGACATAATATCGTGTTATCAAGTAGTTAATTTCAGCAGCAGAATGTCACTTCCTAGATAAATTGATGCCCATGGTCATATTATGCTCCAACGAAGCTTGGTGATGGGATGAACAAATTCTACAGAAAGTGGTAAACCTTTTTAGTTCTAGTGCATCTGTGGGGAAGATAGTGTTATCAGTAGACCGGCTTCATTCATCTATCTGTATGCGTTATCAGATATAGTAGAACCGGTCAATTTATTATCGGCATTTAATAGACCTTAAAGGCAATCAGGAAATCTTAAAAAAACTACATTACTGAAACATGAATAGTGATTGGATACTCGTATATATTAGCGTTTAAGTTAAATATGACTGGTAGAATGCAGCCACTTCTTTTGCATTGATTATAGCTCAACGTATACTGGCTTATATAATAAAATGTCCATGCACGGGTAAGTTTATGATATGCTATCAACAGGCTTCTAATCGACCATAAACTGTCTGAATGGCCTGACGTCTACAAAAAATCGATTATATCATTTGTGTGTTCTGCGGGGAAAAATAATAATAAACAGAAGTTCATCTTTCAGAAGGGATACTATTACTACTACTACTATTATTATTATTAGTAGTAGTAGTAGTAGTAGTAGTATTAGTAATAGTAGTAATAATAATAACAAAAATAATAATAATAATAATAATAACAATAATAACAACAATAATAATAGCAAACCTCTATAGCATCAATATCATCGAAAAAGCATCCAGCTAAGTACCCCATCTAGTAGGAGTAAGAAATATCATTGTCAATGCACGATGCAAAATTCATCAACAAATAATCGGATGGCGTGAAAACTTCGAAGGAATAAGAAAGTCTGAAAAGGTGAGTTTCAAATAGTAACAGAAAGAAACTATGCTATTTTATAACTTAATATGTTCAGTGAGTGCGTTCCAAAGAGTAGGGACAGCAACTGAAAACGCATGAGTGGTAGCATGACTTTTAACTTGAGAAACAGATAGCAAGTGAAAACTAGATGAACGGAGCACTCTTGGCTTGGGTGCTAGAGAAGACCTGGAACATAAATATGAAAGTTCTCCGGAAGAAAACCTACTAGTAATGATCGCTGTAGTAATTGGTTTGCCGACTGAAAGAGAAATATAGCGGCCAATATGGCGAAATTCACGAATCTGGCAGAAGTAGCAAAGAGAAATGTGCTTTCTGAAATTAAAATCAGGATCAAACACAAAGATAGTGTACAGAGTGTGACGATGTGATGCTATAATTACGGGTAGGCGTAGGCAAGAAACGAGTGGGTTTGATGCGTCGTCTGGGTGTACCTTTAATAACGAAACATGTTTTGTCTGCATTGGGCCTAAGTTTATTGTTCATCATCCAGCCACAGATAGCACTAAGACAATCACCTAGCTGCGTAAGAGAAACATCCGTATCTGCTGTAGATAAATAATATGCATATTTGGGTGTCATCTCCATATAAATGATGACTTAATTTACGGCTGTGAATAAGAGAGTTTAGTAGTGTAGTAAACAAAGTAAACAGCAGCGGTACAATATAAGAGCCCTCGGTAACGGCGTATAACATGGCTTTGGTGATGATGATGATGATGATTGGTGTTTTACGGCCACTTTTGTGCACAAGGCAGGCTAAATGGGCCGAGCGACCTCCAGGGGTAATGAGACGAAGTTAAAGACGAAACAACTTTCAGATATGCCCACGCCGAGATTCGAACACGGATGGTAGTAATACGTGGTCCAACACGCTACCGCTAGACCACGAAGGCGCCCCTAACATGGCTTTGAAGTCAGATAGCTGTATGAATGTTATATGCGTGATCAAAATGATAAATTACTAGTATCAGTTACAATGTTACCACAGCTGTTGCTGCTGCTACTGTTACTACTACTACAACTATTACTATAACTATTACTACTACTACTACTACGCCAGAGTTAATATGGTTGTAATAATAGCAGCAGTAGGAGTAGATTAGTAGTAGAAAACGTACGAAGTTACCACAACAACAATATTTAACAATAATAAGAATATAACATAATTGTTATTCTAATAATTATTACCTAAATAGCCGTTTGGTTTTGTTCTAATTATAAATGATCTAGTTTTCTAAATGAATAAACATCATAGTAAAATCCATTGTGAATAAACATCATAGTAAAATCCATTGTGAATAAACATCATAGTAAACTTCATTGTGAATAAACATAACAAATAGCAAAATAACTATATATTTGTCTAACGTTCTAAGTAATTAACTTATTGTCGATGTCTAGAGTGTTAAATATTAAAATGTTTAATCTCCCATTTATTTTAATAATTTGCTCATATATATATATATATATATATATATATATATATATATATATATATATATATATATATATATATATAATGGCTAGATTATTTCATTACGGCCACGAGATAGGAAATAGAAAAGGCTGTCAAGAATATACTTCGTTGAACAATGTCAAATGTTAGTTGTGTCACTACCTAACAATGAAAAGTATTCACCTGCATTATTGATAACTAAGATTCAGTTGAGAGGAGGAGACCTTGAACGGGGATTTTATCAATTTAGACGTATAATCTAATATGCCAAGGGGCGACTTCCTTAATGTTCGTAAACAATATGTTGGTAAGGCAACAACACTGTTTTTAGATTTATTAAATGCGTCATAAACGCTAAAAGACATTTATACGCAACACACAATTTAACTAATAGTCTTTCCTCCTAGGATGACATTGTCAGAGCGCCGTTGTAGTAATATAATTTCGAACAATATTTCTCTATTAGCAATTATGCTGAATGTGGTCACCATTAAATTGTGACATTGGAGTTATTCTCTTCATGTCACAATATCATGCTGACATGAGTTTGGGGGTTGATTTCTCCTGTTCTTTCTGCTCTTTCTCAATGGATTCTTTTCACGTGTTCTGTATTTTCCTCATGTGAGAGTTTTCTTTTCTTCTCTGCATCGTTCTGATCTTCGCTAGTTATTTCCGTTTTCTTCCATAATTTACAAATATTATCTGTATTTGCAATAAAATCTGAAAGGTCAGATGTCGAGGTTGCGTCGAGAACAGCATTTCATCGAGTTGCTAATTCGTTCTGTAAACGCCCGCTTGTGGGCCGGTGGCGCTCTGTAAGTAATGAGGGATCCATAAAACGAGTATTCCATAGCAAGCGTAGCCAGTGCGTATCCTTTTATACTCGCCGGGGAATAAATGCGTTCGCCAAGGTGAGTGGCGAGTGGTCAATTTAGAACCCTGATACATGCTCAGTACTTATCCTCTAAATCAATGATTACTTAGCTATGTATATCATATACATATGAAGTACAAATAAACCCACACATACACTCTAAAATATTCTTTAGAGGTCTAGAATTGGCCGAATACTTAATCAAAAGACTCGACATTAAAAGATGTGTAGCGACAAATAAATCCATTTTCTATCCGGGCACAAACTATATGAAAGTAAACGTTAGTGGATTGTTGGTGTATACCAAAGTGATTACCAAAAAGAAAATGACTGAAAAAAACATTTACGGAACGGGGTCAGTCATAAAATAAATATATGCACGACATAGTTGTGTAATTATTTAAATAATGGGATGCAGACATCGGTGTACATTCAGAATGTATCAGTTTTACTGGAAACTTGTTTCAAGTCTTAGTAGTCCTGCTACACCAGTCACGTAAGATGCACTAGGAAAATTGCCTTTAGCAACATATATTGTTGGAAATACGCGTTTTTCACAATGTGTTGATTGTTAGATGGAAATGAAAATATTATGTTTATAAGACCAGAAATACGTAACGACTGAAGTCTAAAGGTAGGAATGAAAATAAATGAATGGAAGAAAAGAATTGTCAAATATGGAGGATATGTAAGTGTTCCCTATTTGTTTCCTTTCTAAGGTATAAGTCAACACAAGACTGTCATTCCCAAGTGTCCTAACAGCGGACCGTCGGACAATTATACTGCGATACCAAATCTAGCAGAAACGGGCATCGCCATTTGTAAACACAGCGAGTATGAAGTCAAATAAATCCAACTAATGTAAACATTGGCCAGTTACAGTGGTGTCCTCTCATGTCCAGAATGCCGAACAACCAAAGTTAATTATGTCATGTTAACGGACCCCAATCTGTCATAGAAAGATTGATTGATCATGTGATATTCTGTTATTATGGCAACAGACCATGGCGTATATTCTGACTGTAACAGAGTATCCATATATAGAATGTTCATCTGAATTGACCATAGACACATACTCACACGACTGAATACTATTTTCAGTCTGAGAATGAAACCCATTAAAAGTCTATATCTTTAACAGCATCTGGTAACGGATCTTGAAATCAATTGGTGTAGCTAATTACATTTTCTTAATTCCCTTTTTGTATCTCGTTAGAACATTTTGACTTTCGCGTAAGCTTCACATCAATTTAATACCCCAGAAAACACAAATAAATCAGTGAAAAGTTTGTATTATTGGTGAGTTTGGACCAAATATCTTAAATTATAAAAATATTTAGCCATTTTAGCTCAGTATTAAGCATTATCCTAAATGATTAGATCTTATTCATGGTGGTATATTTTTATATTTGTTTGCCAAACAAAATAACAAATTACGAAGACTAGGTACTAAAAGCATGGTTATAGTGACGTGACAAAGTATGACAACGTTACTGACACTTGGATCATCCTGGCATTCATCTAAGATTAATTGTCTGCCTGAAGGAACAAATATGCAGCCATCATGTGATTACTTGTAGCTTTTGTCATCATGGAAGCCATAGTTTCCAACAGTATTAACATTAATCACCACCATCATCATAATCATCATCATCATCGTCGTTGTTATTACCATCATCATCATCATCATCATCATCATCATTATCATCATCGTAAGAAAACCTGAAACGTAACAGCCACTGTCTTGAAGTATGTCAATGTGTTTTTGGGGAGACAACTCAAATCATATTATTATACTTCATTTTGTTCTGTGATCAAACGATTGACTCCAAAAACGAAAGAATTACTAAAAATGAAATAATAAATAAAAGTAAACATACATTGAGCACATAAAAACAGTGTGAAAGAAATAATTTAATATTTGAAATATCCAAGCGGGATTCGATCTCCGTCTTCCATTGTTACAGATAAGTACCTAGCCATCTGAGCTACACAGACCTACAGTAAAACAATGGGTATTGGAAGACATGGTCCACTGGCAATGGTAAACTGGTCCGTATAAAATCGCTGAAGCATGAGACAGTAAACATTTGTCAACACTCTACAATACATCCAGTCCAAAACAAATCAAATAACACTGTTATCACCATTTTCCATTATACTGACGATTTCATATGATCTCCAATGTGTAAATCTAGCATAATTTCAGACTACAGTATTCAGCAGCCATTATATACGTTTATCTCCAACTCGACAGATCTACTATTACGTGACTTCTATTAAAGATAGAACAAATTCGAAAGTGGCCATTACATTCGACACCTTTAAATGCTAATGTAGGGAATATTTACAAATAACACAATAAATGGCATTGTAAGAATTCAAAAAATATATTCGCTTGAATATATTATATTATTTCTTTTACACAGTTTGTTGAGTGCTTTATCGATAAATTTAAATTGATATATCCATGTGGAATTGTAGAATATGTCGGTATAATCTGTCGGCGAGTGAGTGAAGGAGAGATTGAATTGATATTTGATTTGGCCTAAACGCCACTTCCATTAATTATATATCGTTGAAGTCAGGCTGAAAGCCTTACTTCTACACATGCCATCAAAGAGAGAGAGGGGGGGGGCAGTTGTGAGTGTGTTTGTATATCTATCTATCGCGTGTATGTGTGTGTGTAGATTGTAGGTTAGTTTACTATACCCTATTCATCCATATATTTATAAAGGTCACTAAGGAAGTATTCAATTAGATTGATTATGTACTATGCCAGAATAATGCCACTGCAATACTCAAGGACACGCGCTCTCATGGAGGCACCGCCTTGAACTCTGACCACAAACCCATTATATCACGGTTCAAGATGGACAGACCTCACCTAATGCACAAGTAGCATCACATCATAGGCGCAGGCCAGGCACGCACTGGCATTGACAAGCTCTGCAAAGATCCTTCAGTACAACAGCCATATCAGCAACAACTGCATAACACACTGACCAAACACCACCTGAGCCAGGACCCAAATGAAGCACTTACCGACCTGCTGGATTATATGAAGACTCCAGCAGCAAAGACGGGCGGAGAGCGCAAAAGAAGGAAATGCACACAGCATACAGCAGGTCACCCAGTCACCAAGCTCTCAGAAAAACAGAAGGCACTGAGGCTTAAGATCTACCAACAGGACAAAAGTGAAGACCGCATTGCCCTTGCGCCTCATATCCAAAAGGCACAAGCAAATTGCAGTAGAAGAGGCAGACGCCCTGGCAGATCAAATCACCCCGCCCATCATTGTCCAAGACACCGATGTTAACCTCACGGGAACGGAAAAAGGCAACGCAAGAGCCACCAAAGTTTGCTTCCAGCAGCAGTTTACTGACCAACAGGACGAACAGCTGCAGCCATTTGGGGGCACTCAGCGGCCCCTACAGACCCCTATGACAGAGGAAGAAGTTATGACCACTATCACCGCACTTGTTTGAACATCATGTGCCCATACAGAAACTAGGAAAAGGAACACTTATCACCCTGCCCAAGCAAATGAAATCCCACCGGTCCACCAACCAACCACCGGCCGAGAGCCCTGCTGAACAGAATACGAAAAATACTGTCCATCATCACTCTACGCCGCACCAGAGACATGATCGACTGCTTCACCGCTCCCTACCAAATTGGTTCCAAAGGAGGCAGGAGCTGCACAGACAATGTATGGGCACAATATATGCTGATCTCAGTGGCTATGACAAGGAAATGGGACTGCCACAAGATGGACATTGATACGAATCCTATATGTCCTAATACAAGCAGGCTGCAACGATGATGATCTAAGACTAGGAAAAGCACTGTTAGCAGGAACGAAGCTAAGGGTCGGTGTGAAAAACAAGCTGTCCGACTGATTCGAGAGTTTGATAGGATCCCCAAGAGCGACAGCTTCTCACCAGTCCTTTTCACCTACTGCAATCTCATCCGTCCGAGAAAGCTCCAACATGTCCAACCCACCTGTCTCCAACCTAGGTCTGCTATATGAAATGGAATACGCAGACGATGTTGACAATCTGGACGAAGAAAAGAAACAACCGGACCATCTCCAGTCTGTAGCAGCAGATAAACTGAAAGTCCACAGTCTATTCATAAACGAGACGAGACAAAGTTTAGTCATATGTACCATGCAGAAGCAATAAGAGCAGGCACAATAACAAGTCACTGGGCTCATTACTGTGCAGCACTACATACATCACAGGCAACGTAACAATTCGTTACGGAAACTCTGGAGTTGGCTAACCAAGATCCCGTCTCTACAATGTGTACTGCATATCAATGTTGCTCTACAACTGCAACAGCTGGGCAGTACTGAAAACCATGCTTAAAAAGCTGGATGCAAACCACCGGAAACACCTCCGTACCACCACAGGTCACTGCTGGACAAAAAGCCTTATCAGCAACCAGGCACTGTACATACTGTGCAATGAAGAACCCCTCTTCTCAAAGGTCGCAAAGCACAGATGTGCAATGCTAGCCCATATCCTACGCATGGATCCTGACACACCAACTCAGAAGGCATTAGACTTCGCCGTTGTTGGTTCATAAGCCTATAAAACCCCAACTAGGAAGGCATTGCGGAAACCTGATAGGAAAAATACGTGCCGACCTGAAGCAGGCAGGAACGAACCACTCCGACTAGCGAGACAACTCCATTGCCGAGGACCAACGTGAAAGACTCATTACGGCCACGGGACGTCACAGTTACTACCGCAGCTGCAGCACTCAGTCTAGTATATATATATATATATATATATATATATATATATATATATATATGTATATATATATATATATATATATATATATATATGTATATATATATATATATATATAATATATATATATATAAATTAAATACCTAAACATTCAGATGTAGCTCTATGCCTTTTTTAAAGCTTGTATATACATAAGAAATATATCCACATAATTAAACATGATTAAAATGTTTAGAATGTATCGGCTAAACAGACAGCTTTTCAAAAACCGATTTTGGGGTTAAATCAGGTTTAGAAAATATCCCTGGTTTTGTACATGCTAGCAGAGACAAATTGTAATATTTGGAATTTTACTAAATCCAATTGCATCACTGAAGTTCAATTTTGACCGATTATGCATTCTACCCAAACTGAATACTAAAGCTTATTTGTATGCATCTTCATCTTAACACCTAAATGTATTTGATCTTTGAATATGTTAGTGCTTTATTGTTAATAAAACATTTGTTCATAGTAGTTCTATAAAATTATACATCGAAATTTCTAGTCCAATATATGGCCATATATGTAACTGGACTTAAAATATTTTACTATTTATTCTAGAATTATATCTCAAATGAGTTGGAATATTATATCATGATCAGTTGAAGTCTAATTTTCAAACGTTCCATACTAAAGAACGAAAAGTGACGTTTTCCTTGCTGTATGAAGTATGTCATTTTCCTACTGGGTGAGAGTTCTTTATTTGATAACCTCATAGGAAAGTTATGATTAGGTTGGAATATCGCACTGTACTCCATGTAATGACAATTAACACATATATCATCCTTTCATTAAAATTGGTATATGTTTTTAAAGGTACGTCATTGTTTTAATAATTAGCGGTGTTTCTTGAGTTGATAACGAACTGATGTTGTTGTGGCGTGTTATTCATCGTGAAAAATCGAAGATAACGTAGTGTGTATAGTGAAGGTCATTTATCATCATCAGTATCAGCGGTGTAGTATAATTGAAATACAGCATCCATTCCATTTCAATAAATTGCGAGCAAGATGTAAAGGTTATTTAAATTAAAGGTTGATTACTGTAATGCTGATACAGTTATCGAAAGATTCATCTCGTACAATAAATTACTGGATGATGATATTGTGGCGTGATGCTCATTACTGCTATAATATTATGACTTTAATTAAGTAATTTTAAATGCAGAATAAAGCTATGATAGATGCAACTCAATTAAAGTCAATCAGTCAGTACATCAACGAACATCAGCCGTTTTATAGAATCAAGCCGATACCCTTTCTTCAAATATACTCTCCCTTTCCCTCCCCCCTTCTCTCTCTCTCTCTCTCTCTCTCTCTCTCTCTCTCTCTCTCTCTATATGTCGGTCTCCTCTGATTCCATACCCATGACCTCCTCCCCCTATATATATATATATATATATATATATATATATATATATATATATATATACATATATATATATATATATATATATATATATATCATGTAAATAAATTTTAAAACTCAACCAACCTTTTTAGCAGGCGCCGTTTCTGCCTCAAATTATGTGTTTTGTTTATTACATTATCCCTTCGTATACCATATTAATTGAAAGAAGCAATTACGCGAGTTGCTATTTTTAGAATTGCCCTGAACAAAACCTGTTCTATTTTTAGAACAACATTACTGTTTGGAACTTAAGACTGGTAATTAATTCATGGTGACTAAAACATGGCTAATCCATGGAAATTCGAATATACGTTTTCAGCAACTGGGGCCCACTGAGTTTAATATTTGCAACAACAACAACAACAGCAACAACAACAGTGTTAATAACATTAAACACTTTATAGATCAAACAGGTACAATGTCTCAGGTACTAAATTGTGTTGTCGTCAGTTGTTGTCGTCATGCGAGGATATTTATATTAATAATGAGGAATATGTTATGTGATATGTAAATAACCAGAATAATGCGCTAAGCAAACAATGAATCATTACACCGTTTAAACACAACCCGAAGAGCTGGCAGAAACACTCAACGCTAAACCGGAAAAGCGCCCTGCATCGATTCATCGGCTTCCTATTCCGGGAGAAACGGAAACAAGCTTTTTGTGCTGATGGAGGATTAACATTAGAATACTTTAGGCTACTTATTTGCTAACAATGATTAATAATATGGAAATGTGGGCTAACCCTTTTTGTGTTTCAATAAACGAACATTATTTAATATGTGCTCAGGGTATTGGTAAAATAATACACACCAGCTGTATATCTTGATAGCAAACGCAAGCTGCAAATAAGCATTGAAATATCAAATATGCCGCTAATTAGCTGAACTAGTCTATACTTTCGGATAAGCTATATCTTTACTATGTGTTTTCTATTTTGTTGGTATTTGGTGTACCTCAATGTGTGTTTTTCTGTTGCGTGTACTTATATATTTAATATATTATATGAGAATATTTGGACACTATCACTTCAATGCTAGGAAATTTAATATAAATACATATGCATGAACTATGATACCTCCATAAACAAGAATTTCTTCGCGTTTGCTCTTCATAAAGCAAGAACTATGGTATTATTGAAAAGTGGAGATTGTTTACTAGTACTGATTTTTTTACCCAACTACTCATTGATTATTGTCATGTATTAATATGAAGTAGTCGATAAAGTGAAAAATATATTTCTCTCCGTGAAGATCGCATATTACGAAATATCAACATTGACCGAAGGAAACTACTTGATCGAGAATCTGAAATACCGTCTATTGGAGGCAATTGGACAGATCTCTTACTAGATATTGATCGTAATATAGCACATCCATATGAAGATAATCATCATAAGTTTCATCATCCATATACACATACAATACATTTTAACTGTGTATGTTTAACCTTAATCAAATTGCTGACTGGTGGACATGTCTCCAAATGGCATTCTATTTAACAACGAACTATTCGTTATTTGTTTGAATCCTTGAATGAATATTTGATAACATCAGTCACAAACTCATCATTTGGTTCAAATATAGAGCACACACACACACAGAAATATATATATATATATATATATATATATATATATATCAGACATGGGGTCAATTCACTTCCGGAATTGGAATTAATTATTTAAAAAGAAAATGAATTTGAATTCAGAAATTGTGAATTGGAATTGAGAAATTTTGAATTAGAATTAAGAAATTTTGAATTTTGAATTGAAGTTTCCTACAATATAATTAAATCCCAAAATTAGTATACCATTTTTACAATGTTAACACTTACATGTGGTGCTACCAATACACTGGAACCATAATCATCCAGAGCTTGCCCCTCCTTTCCTCAAACTGTGACTACTATAGCCTGTCCCCAGACCTAACTGTTTAATAACCATTTGAGAGATTGTGTAAACTTACCATATGTCATTGTTTTAGTACCCAGCAGGGTTGTGAAAGTAAATAAAGGATCGGAAACCTACTGGGCAGAGCTAAGCAAATATATTCGTTTCATGGCTCGGACTGGAGAGTGGAATATAAACACACCTCTGATGATTAGAAAATATACTCTTACATGGGGATCCACCCAAGACTATGATCCACCACTTGATATAATCAAATACCTCTTTAGCTAAAAGCGCCTTGTGGTTAGGCTTGCGCTAATTTTACCATGTTAACACTTACATGTGCTGTTACCAATATACTGGAACCAAATTGATCCAGAACTTTGGTTCGTTATATATATATATATATATATATATATATATATATATATATATATATATATATATATATATATATATGGATTGTCACTCGGGCATTTATTCCAAGTAGATACTCAGAGTATCTTAGATACTCATGGTAAACATATTAGGCAAAAAAAGAGTCAGAATTTGGAATTGAATTTGAATTGATAAATTTGAGGTGGAATTGGAATTGATCAAATGGAATTGAGTGGAATTGGAATTGACAAAATGGAATTGAGCCCATGTCTGATAAAACTATATATACACCAATCTAAAAATAAAATGGAGTCCACCCCCATATATCGATACATATATACGTAGACCTATACATGTGTCTGGGCTACTCATCAGCCTGTGGGGCCCAACTTATTTCGCGTTCCGTTCGCGACAAATATGTCACACCCACAGGAAAGCGGTTACATACAGGCTACGTACAAAAGCGTAAGCACGTAAAACAAAACAAAAATCTGTATATAAAACATTTCGACACCTCAGATGCTAACCTCAGCTTTATTCTGGGTTTGAATAACTAAACATGTCCTACCTATATGAACCGGATTCATAGACATCCGACTGTTCTGGCGTCACAAGTTGTTCTATAATCTGAGTGAAAAGTTAGGTCATATATAGGCCATTGGCTTATTAGCCCGCATTACAGTTTGCTGAACACTTGAGACAATGAATACCACCTTCATATAAAAGCAGTGAAGTGAATTAGCTCACCAAATAATATTGCAGAATGGATTATTACTGGATTAGAATGAAATAACGTCTCAAACTTTGATTTACTTGAACCTAACAGCTAATCATCGTACATTTCCGTTCATCACTAAATGCATTTTCATGTAAGCCTCGTTTAGCGTCTGTAGGTATGTGTAGTTAGGTGTGGTGGGATCTAAATAAAATCGCCTATCCGCTCGATCTATTCGACCCATGGTCGAGAAGAGTGAATTTCAAGCAGATCTCCG
The DNA here is from genome assembly GCA_025642065.1 of Paralvinella palmiformis. NCBI lineage: Eukaryota > Metazoa > Annelida > Polychaeta > Terebellida > Alvinellidae > Paralvinella > Paralvinella palmiformis. The sequence continues at coordinate 192,737 of JAODUP010000608.1, forward strand.
ATACTGCGAATGACACGTCGGGATTATAATGGCTATCCAATCAAAACATTAACTATATCAGTGTAATCTAATTACTCATGGAAAATATGGAAAAATATGAAAATATGGGGAAAAAACTCCCTCCAAGACTTAATACCCATGGAGATGTGCGCCGGAGTAACAAACGACTCCAGGAGTATCAATCCATCAAACGCGTTGTATGAAAAAAAATTGGTAGTTTTAAGCACCTTGTAACAACGACATAACTTTTTTACATTGGTGTAATAAGGAATCTGATTCGAAATAGTGTGAGTGTGTGCATGTGTATATGGGCGTGCGTGTGTGTGTGTATGTGTGTGTAGGTGTGTGTAGGTGTATGTAGGTGTGTGTAGGTGTATATATGTATGTGTGAGTGCGCGTGCGTGCATGCGTGCGTGCGTGTGTACGTACGTGCGTGCGTGCGTAAACGCATGTTTATATATATATATATATATATATATATTAGTTTTAGCTAATCTGTCTTCTGAATGTTTTGTTTTGTTTTTAATCTTTTGTGTTGTTTTACCTTCGAAAAAAATATCACATGACAAAGTCCTGTATGACTGAATACAACAACGTTTACCCCAAAATCTAATCACTATGAGATTTAAGAGTCTAAGTGTGCGTTTGTATGTTTAACGTGTTAATTCATTTATAGCAATGTTGGTAATAAATATGGAATCAAGCTATAATATTTGTAATAACTACAATTATGCGAAAATATTTGTCACTTCCTGATTTCATATTACGGTCTTCATCAAATAAATGATGGTTGAATATAATAAAAAGATAATGGCTTGATTGTTTTTGTAACAAATGATATTCCTTACTTAGCACAAAATACAACAAAACACTTAAGCCAAACAATATATAATTATGGTTTTACTAGAAATAACGTATGCTCTGATCAGTTGATAATGGAGCCAGGATGCAAAAATCCATTCGAGAAGATAAAATGGAGTTCAATAAATTATTTACACAAAAACCAAAATAAAGCAGCGGATTCGGATTTAGACTGGACTACAGGCAACAAATAAAAAACAGCAATCCAATCATAATACATCTAATATTTAATTTGTTATTTATTTTGTTCTCCCAGAAGGAGATCATCCATATCAAAACATTCTACACTCTGACTATCGAACTGTAATGGAAACATTTTACACTCCTCAGTTCTGTTATTGATAATAACGATTTGCAGGTATTCATTCCAGAGCAATTACCTAATGTTGGGGTCCAGAATGGAAATCTTAGATTAGATGCCAGTGATTAGATAATCAATGATATGTCCGTTCCTTTTATCTAGCCGCCATGCTGTAGCTTATATATGATTCGTGGCATTTATTGATGATGGGACGGAGTTTCGAGGTGAAAGATGAGTACAAGCAAAGAGAGGCATTTATTATTGGAATGAAATCTGGTAGTAACTGTGTATTTGTGGATTATTTAGGTACATTAATGATATACGTTTCTGGATAACTACTTTTAGAGGGACTGCTTGCCCAAATCTAAGTTACCCAGATTCTCATTGGGGATTGGGATCGTTCGTTCGTTAAGAATAAAATTACCTCTGTTTGAGGATTATCAAAGTTATCCTGGATGAGGATACATTATCTCTATCGTCCGGTCTGCAGCGAAATATTGAAGCACGGATAAGAAAAAGGCGTTTCTTTCTTTCGATGTTATCATCTTCAAGTGTGAAAAGTGTCAAGAGCGTAAGCTTAACATTACTGAAATCTCACTTGCAGAATATTTTATGAATTTTGATCAGAGATCTAATCAATAAAACGATCACACGAGATTGCTTCCACAACCTTTGAAGAGGTATTTCTTACAGCGAGTGTACCCTATGCTTAGAGACATGAAAGTGGTAAGTGACATCTCTCGTTCACACTTTGTGCTGTATAACGTTTCAGTATCATTACAGGAAAGCATCTTGTTACTCGGTATTTCTCGATATGATTGTTGACAAGACCGTTTGGTCAAAGGATTATAATATTACTGTCTGTCATTACCATTCTTCTGAGAGTGATCTTTCTATTTACATGATTAATATCATATATTATAAACCCATAAATCGATATATATATATATATATATATATATATATATATATATATATATATATATATATATATATATATAAGAAGGAGAGAGAGAGAGAGAGAGAGAGATGTTGTGTGTGTACGTGTGCGTGGCTGTTTATGTGGGTGTGTGTGCCTGTGTGTTTGTGTGTTTGTGTGTAT
>JAODUP010000608.1:200000-237500 GCA_025642065.1 Paralvinella palmiformis
GCAGCGTTAATCACTCACATATCACTCCCTGCAAATCTGTATTATCAGTAATAGAAGTGAATACTGCAAAATCTTAGCACTACATCAGCTAAATATTTCACGATTCATGGTTATAATTTTCAGCTTTAATAAGGACATGAAACTTAAAATAAAGCATTTTATATAATATGATTTTATTTGTTATTTGTTATTTGTTGTCTGAATGTCAACCTCAATTGGCATCCAATGCTCTTTTTATGTTTTCTGCTAAATAATTTACTACAATATGGCTTCATCATTAACCTTGCACTGTATATAGTATTTTTGTTTTCACCAGCATAATGATATATTTATTCCGTTAAATAGTTTTCTTTTTATATATTGTGCAAGTTAAGGAATGCCATTTGTTACAAAGGCAGTCAGGGCACAACTTTCTATAATAGTTTTACCTCGATTAATTTGATTACAACCGTTTACTAAATAATTAAAAAATATATATATTGATCAAAAATATGAAGTCACACACCCATATATATATATATATTGTTTATGGTAGTATAATACTTATGGGAATATCAACGGGTAAAATATGTTCCAATTAATTGTCTTATAGAATGTCCACTATATTACTAGAGTGGTGTGTATGTAGCCGGACCTTGATGTAGGAGTCATTTCACAATTCCCCTGTGGAATATTAACAAACGTGAAAGCCCAGCTGCCAAAAGGCTGTATACTAGGTGACTATATAACCAGCAAAGAGCTTATTATGTAAACAGCGAAGTTTATTATAATACATAGGAGGTTATATACAATAAATAACATTATAGATATACAATTATATATATATATATATATATATATATATATATATATATATATCCAAAACAATTTATATGTTGTATAAATGATCCGTTATATACAGCAAAAGGTTCGATATAGTGGCCATAGATGACTGGTCACTGACGAAGGAAAGAATATTTTGATCATAATTAATATAACGAACTAATCAATGAAGTTGGTACAGGTCGTGATTTTCTTAAAATAGTCAAGTTGCTATCATCAACGTCTCTATATATAAACAATTACATCACATTACGATGACCTGTGTCAAGTTACACAGGGGTATTTTGACTGACACAGTCTGGTTACCCTTTTAGTGACACCAGAAGCTAACGTAATTAAGTCTGACCAACATAACACCACACTGTATCCGTTGTCTGACAATTATAAGTAGTTATTTCTGAATACTCGGATATGTTAAATGGTACTGTTTGGTTGGTATTTGGGAGTACACGGATAGCTAAATGGGCCAAGCGACCTGATGAGCTATTGAGCCGAAGTAAAAGCTGATATACCACTCAGACATAGTCAGACTTGAATTTGAACCCAATTCGATCAATTCTATTAGGTAAAAACACAAGCTCGCTCATACGCACGCACACGCTCACACACACGTACACTCATACAGGGACGGGTTGGAATTAAGAACACGCGTCAACTTGAATACGTACTTTAAGTACGGTTTTCGTCGGAAATATGATCAACCAAAAGATGATACAATAGCGTTATCAAACATCCTGAATGTGTCCTTCCTTCACTTTAAAACAGTAAGTAATCTTCATTCTTACGTGATGACTCCTCATTCATAACGAATTTCGTAATTTCCTATTGGACAGTAGTTGCACGAAATCTGTGACAATCTTGGTGCAGGATTTCTGAATAATTATGGGCAGATGCTAGAGGCCATGATTCAGCGGACTGCCAGTAGTATGTGTAGGCGTCTTACAAATTGCTAATAAGTACCCTTCGCAGGAAACAAGGAATTGGTCGTACGATGAATGGCTAGATCTAAAGCGAACTAACTGCACTCTGCTAAATCAATACAGAGTCTCAACGCCATAACTATTTGGATATGTATCTGCCAAGCAAATGGAACTTTAAAAATACTTGCAAACAAAAGGAACGACACGGAAATTACCAGGCACAGCTGCATTATTTAACCATTTTTTTATATTCTATTAAATATAATTTTACCATGCTTGAGTGTTTGTAATGGTATAGATCTGATATGCAAAACTGTAATGCTATTTCTGCGTTGTGCTACTGTGGTAAAATATTTAGAAAATATGGTCAAACCGATTCGTTAGGTGGACTTGATGAGGGTCAACCAAAATATAGATTCGGTAGGTCAACAACCGATCAAGCCTTTACATTAAATAGCTTAATACAGATATATTTGAGTAAGTACATCATTAGAGTTTATTGCAGATTTATTGATTTTCGATGCGTTTTCGATTCAATCTCAAATGCACATTACTGGTGTCGTAGAAAATGGCATTCATGTTAAATTATTACATATTTCATAGTCCATCATTTTAGATTTGTTATTAGCATATGCCAGGGGTGCATAATCGGTGTATGTTAACAATTTTATACATCAATTTCTGTAACACGGCAAGCATTAATGGATTATTTCTCAATAATATGTATCGCAATGTGTTATTGTTTTCTACACGTTTGTACATGTTTGTACATGTTAAAGTTTACCGGGGACTTTGTAGTCTTGAACAACTCTATTGACATATCACAACAACAATTAAAACTACTTGAATAGTTTTCAAATTGGAAAGTAGTAGATCGCTTTTGTAAGATGTATTTATAACTCGATCAAAGAAGTACCTGCTCCATATGTTACAGGGATATTGCATAAATCGATCTACTAAATGGCGTTATGGCATATTATATCAACTTGACATAGCGGAACAACACAGTTCGGCTAACAGGATGAACACAATGATCTATGGATTTGAGTTTGACCATGTGTGGATATCTCAAGGCATAAGAAATGTAGAAATATATTTGTTTTTATTTAAGTTAAGGGGTGTCTGATAACTGTGCGTAAGCTTATTCTTTAAACATTAGAAGTCTGTCAAAATTACATACATTTCTCGAACCAGAAATATATCTCTTGCGCAAATATAATTGGCAACAAGAAAGCTTAGACTAAATAAAGATATCCAAATTAAAACTTGCCTTTCTACAGTAGTACAATTGATCGTGCCAAAACATAATGTAATATGGTATGAAATTAACTAATTATTAAATGGCATTCATTTCCATTGAACGAAAATATTAATCACATATATATCATAATATTGTATTTGCACACACACATACACACACACACACACAGAGAGAGAGAGGGAAAGAGAGAGAGACATACGCGCGCATGCCCATACATACATACGTACACATCTTACACACAAACAAACAAACACATACATAACAAACACATTCACACACACTTATACATTATTTGCTACTGATATGATATATTAGTAATTGTGTTAAATCGTTATTCGGCACTTACAATACTATGTCTGAGTAATTCATTTTTATTTGCCTACTTTATATATTTAAGTTTAGAATAATAGGATATATTTTCTTGTTCTATCGACTGACTTCCAACATTGATGGTGTAAAGTGTTTGTCAATCAACTTCCCACTGTGGCCATTAAGACAGCTCACATGAAGGATAGTACAGTTTCTATAGACGTAGCACAAGTGACATGATATAACTGCATCTGTAAGATGGGCTTGCTTCTGATGGGTGGAATTTAAACAGCAACATACAACAATAGCAAAATCACATATTTACAACACATGTTTTTCGATGTGATATCGGTCTTTTTAAGTGATATTTTCGCTATTATGCTTTTAGCTGCGGCCATTACACCGCCAATGATGAGGATGCTGGTGTCTGTCGAACCATCTCACAGGGTTGTTTCTGTTGGCCTTCATTATAAGAAGGTTTTTTTTTACTTCCGGTTACTTCTGGTTGGCGCTGTGTTTACGTGGTAGCTTCTCGATGATTTCTCGAGATATTTCCACCTGCTTCTGAAGTTGATGTTAAAGAGATATTCTCAGAGTCTCCCGATGAGTCATACAACTAAGATATACTGCCTACTTAGTTCTTCACGAATTGCCACTTATAACATCCATTATTAATAAATCAATGGATGAGTCAGTGATGACGTTATGTTTGAAATGAGCTACCAATATCCTGCCTCTTAAGAGACCTGTTTTCGATAAGGGAGATATGAAGTATTATCTTCCTATATCTAACCATACTTTCATCTCCAAACGTAATGTAACGATCGTAGCTCGGTGTATTGTGGAGAACTTAGAGCATAATGACCCCCATGACAATTAACTGTATGTGTATCGTTGAGGTTATTTAACAGAAACTGCTCTCTTGAAAGAGCACAGTGATATTTCTGTGGCTCTTGGAGAAAGATCCACGAATGCATTAATTATGCCTGATTTGTCTTCAGCTTTTGATGTAATCAAGTACACGATGCTATTAAAGGTCTTAGAAATTGTATAACTCAACGACAGAACTCAGTGTCTTACAATCGCATATGAAACATCACTAGATGTCCATCTCCATTTTCGTGTATCACGGGGATCCGTTTTAGTACAAAGGAATGATTGCATGTATACTAATATATCATTTTCATACCGATGAAAATCAAGTCTACATAACCTTTTAAAACCATGTAATAAATGGGATGATATTCCGTCTTTAACTGATGCTTCAATTGCAGAAATAAATATGAGGATTAGAATATAAAGCAAGAACCAGGTAAATATATGCTTCCGTGTTCGTGGCATAGATCGTACTTATAGTGGATAACATTCTAGAAATGGAGAACCAGGTGGATCCTATATGTAGGTCCTATTATCATCAAATAGAAAACTTAGGACGTATTCGTAAGTCCATAAAGTCTGAAACATGCCAACTTTAGTCCAAGTCCTTATACTCTTTTCAACTGGATTATGGCTATGCACTGTTATATAATATTCCCCTGTCTCTGACAAACCGACTACAACCAGTACAGAGCGGTGATGCACGTCTGGTGACAAGCACTCAAAATTGGTAGCACACAGCAAAAGTATCGTTCTAGCTGTACTGGCTTCCCGTTTCACATATTCAAAGTAGTGAATGGATCAACACCAGTGTATATGGACGATCTGATCCAAAACTAAATACAACTGTTTCTGGTACGATCAGTGAGTTTAGTTCACCTTTGACGGTGACACAAAGCCACACACAAATGTGCCGAGAAAATGCACTCCAATTATTAGCTCAAAGTCTGTGAAATGGGTTGGCTACTCATGTCAGATTAACAGCATCCAGACTCTCAAATACGTTGCCTAGTTATATAAAATTTATAGCGAATAAGGAAATATGCTGTACGTTTCTTTAAACCGACTTATTTAAATCAGTTTATTTATAATATGTACAAGCCAATGTATTGACGTTTAATAAGGGTTGGTGCTATATAAATCAGAATATATGTTAATTATATTTACAATGTTAAGCTCTTTAAGAACAACTCAAGGTAAATAAGAAGCTATTTAAAATATTACTCTATTATTATTATTATTATTATTATTATTTATTTCGAGCTGTTGTATCTAGGCATGCTGCTAAGTATGGCAATCATCTTCCTTCCTTGTTGTGTTGGATTGTTATCGGTAAATAGCCGATAATATACTGAAAGGTTCGTGCTCAATAATAATGGAACACTCGTTTCATATTTACTAGCAGTGATATACCGAGTGATTTAAGACCATATTTCATTATCCAATAGGTCTATCGTTATACTGGAATACAACAGTTAGTCTAATTATGTTAATATTATGTTTTCTTTATTCATCTTTATATTATTATTGACTAATTACAAAGCTGTTGCTAACAAAGCTTCATCAAGCTGCGACGGGTGTACAAATCTGCATTAATATAAATATTTACGCGTCCTCAAATCGATATTATCATATGATTTACGTAATAGTTAGTTTCTTCCTTGTTATTGTTTTGATCAAACCAACAATATCAATCGAACTACTTAAGGCCTTATGGGTAATGACCAATACATGTGAACATGATAGGGACGAAAGCCAGGAATAAGGTTGCATTCATGGATTATTAATTTACACTAATGTGATGATCTTATAAGAGACAATATTAGGTAAGCCTAATATATTTTTCGAAATAACAAAGAATAAAATAACTGCGTGGAGCGATTCGTGAGCTGTGTATAGTTACCTTAGAGTAAGAGAGTAGTTGTAATCACAGTTTGTGGGCCGTTTGATTCACACTAAATATTTCTCAGGTATATTCCAACGATTGACATAATACCATCTCTCTTTAATAACAACGATGAAGCTGTTCAAGATATACTATTGTGATACTATTGGTTGGGTGGTCACTACCTTGGCACTTAGTTAGTTTGGTTGTTTTGATTTGGTTTAAGAGGGAAAAAGAATATTATAAGTGATTTGTAATGTTTGCCTCGTTAAAAATCCATAAAGGGGCCTTTAATTCGGTGATTTCGTTAGGAAGTAGCGTCTTGTAATTAACAATGTTTATTTATTCATAGATGCTATCATTGTTTGTGCCATTATTGTCAATATTATCATAATAGTCACCATCACCATCATCATTTAAAAGTTACCTTGAGTTGTTTCGACGCTGCTAACATTATTATAGGAGATAGATTTGTATTACGATAATAATTAGCATTATATTATAATTGTCAGAAGAGGAGCGGATAATACTGTTATGGCAAGTTAGTCATATTATGCTATTAATTAACTTGTTTCAAATGAAGAGTTTTGTTATCTTTGATCAATAATTACTTTTATAGATTACATTTGGCTACTTTACCAGGTGTATATAATAACGTTTGTAAATTACGTTTCACTTTAATGCTCGACGACTTGATATGTATAATATGGTGCACCAGAATTACGACTACAGCGAATGTGGTGCTGACCTATTATTATAACAAAATGGCTATATTCAGGTTCTGGCTCAGTTGTATATAGGTAGAACAACTTACTGTAAGAAGGTAATTTTCCAACACCTCGTTATTGTCGTACCACACTCTTCACACCTTATACGTCATATGTAGTAAATAATGCATAATAAATAAAAAGCGGATATTTCAATTTCTGTTGATCTTATTATCTCTATTACATTAAAACGTATATTAGACAACTGGTATTAATGACATGGCATAGTGTTATCGATTAGTCCATTCACTATGTCAACATCCATCAGATATATTTCTTTCAGTAGTAGTATTCAATTAGAACAAACAACAGTGACTCTAAAACCGATTGCCTGCTGTAGTTTTTTAATTTCTTCTATATTGTCATTACACAGTGTCCATTTTCTAACTTTTCACAATGAAACCCCAAAATGTACAAACGCTCAAAGTATATAACATAATAATTCTCTTGCCATCTAGAATATTGATAGGTTTTTCTCAGAATATTGATAGACCAGAACCATGACTCCGGAATGTTCACTGAAAACCTGGAGTATTTAATGGACGATTGTAGGAAACATACACCCGGACATAAATCCCGCGGTCATTTACCCCGCGACCAAAGCCCCTGGACAAATACCCCCCCCCTCAAATACCCCCCCCCCAGCACATTTAGTAACCTGATAAATATTTTCATCTATTACACATAGGAGATTACGGTTAAATATGGGATGCTGTAATGCAATCAAAGATATCATTGATTTTTTTTCTGATTTTATGTTCGAATTGGAAACATTATTCAAAATAGTTACCTGAAGTTATTTCTATGATTACAGTTGCTATTGCATCAGTAGTATCATGACTAGAGATGAAGGAAATATGAACAATACTCTGATAATATGTGATTTACTCAAAGTAGGGGTAATTGCGTTTGAAGCTGCACTAGTTGACTTTTCAAATCATTAATATATTATAATACTACGTGAACCATTGGATATTTATTGACATATAGCTAGTCTTACCAATAGCTGTGCCGTTATGCCTGAGGAATCCCAGGCTACCACTGACTATATAGAGGACACCTACATCACTCAACAGCAACACCGTGACCGCCGTGAACCACCATTCGCTCATTATATGTGGTGTGGGGTCTTCCAGGTGCCAATAACCACGCTGGAGGCTGGCGCGCTGTATTGAGTCCAATTTTATACTGTGTACGGCAATATGAAGTCCATACATTTTGTCCAATCCTTATAACCAATGTAAACGGGTGGCAAGCATTGGACATAAGTGCAATGATTATCACCCAATCATCTCGCACTTCCTTAATGTTATGCGTCGTATACAATCCTTCAACCAAGTTATCATAATCCAGATTCTTGCTGGACAATGTAACAAATAAAATGCCATTAGTGAGCGTTTAATGGCAATTGATGGCGACTATACAAACCATAACATCCTTGATATCTGGATGGATATTAGCACAACATATATTTGTAAAGGGTATGTTATATATATTATTATTAAACAAAATGATTTTCAAAAATACGGGTCGAAAGTCGATGACTACCTGCATCTTTGGGGTTTGGTGATTGGTTGGAATGGTGTCTCTGTGTGTGTGTGTGATATATATATATATATATATATATATATATATATATATATGCGTGTGTGTGTGCGTGTGCGCCTGCGTGTGCGCCGCGTGTGTGTGTATATGTGTGTGTGTGTGAGTGTGTGTGCATGCGTGTGTGTGTGATTACAAACATTAAACGGGACACAAAAAGTAATAGCATTACAAATGCTATCATCCAAGACCATTAAGGGCAATACGTTACTATGGCCTTAGCTTCAGTGTATTTATGCTTTATCGACTAAATTAAGATTTAATTATTACGTTATTACAGTACTACCATCCATGCAAATATTGTTTGAAGCTGTGTCATATTACAAAACAGAAATAAGATTCCCCTCCTAACACGATATTATCGTTTACTGATGTTATGATCTGACTTTAAGTTTTTCTATTCACCATATATCACTTAATATATATATATATATATATATATATATATATATGTGTGTGTGATGCTGATAAAATTAGAAGATATATTGTTTTGTTATATCCTTATTGAGTTGATCAAAATATCAACATGACGATAAACAATTTTTGGGACAAATCACTAGTCGATACAATCTAATCAATTAGATTAATCTGCAATCATATGATTATTTTGTAAGAATGAATCTTCAAATTTCAAGAAAAAGGCTTGACGTGTAAACTGACATTCTTTATAATAATACGAGATAGAGTTATATTAATATTTCATAATATCAATATTATTAGAATGGTGAGAAATGGTGATTACAAATGAGTTGTGTAATTTTATATTATTTTCAGGGTGCAGGTTTAATATAGCTAAATGAGAATATGTTCAAATATAAATCCATCCACTGGTTGTTGTTCTTTCGCTAATTGGTTTCTTGGCTTAATCCATAAATGAGTACCTTTTGGTGTTTGCCTATACCTGGCTTCTAAAAAGAGGATATTATATGGGAATTTGATAATAATGCAAAAATCAACACTAAAAACGAATGAAAGCTTCAGCCTACAGCTATATCATAGCAAAGGATCAGAATATGAACTGTAAAAACGTGTACACAAATCTTATCGCTGCTAACCTTTCAAACAAGGAATGTTGCATCAATATCTACATATTTAAGTGATAAAGCACATAATATGCTAAAGGTAAGTCACCTTAATATAGATAATAGCTGATTTGTCATATGTGGCCACAAGACAAGAACTAAAAAGAGCAGAGAGGCTAGACCTGGCTTACCACTGTCAAATGTTACTGGGGTAACGACTAAGATTCACAATTATTCGTCTGCATAATTGATAGCTAACATGTACTAGTATTTATAAGAGTTTAATTACTTCTGCAGCTGTCAAAGATAGATAACCTTGGCTAGGATTACAGACGGCGAAGATTAAATAACCAGAGTTACATCTATCTCTTATATCTTGTCACCATTTTGTGCTCATAATTGAGTCCTATGATTTATTGATTACGAGAAGATGGCTTCTGGATACAGTATGGACAACGACAGACAAACCCATTTACCATGTGGCATAAACTAGATGTAAATACACATTTGTGCATTATTTATCTATACTAATGCAATTTTTTACCACACTAAATGGCCTAATCTATGTCATTGTGTCGTAAAATAACAAGTATCCATCCATCCATCCATCCATCCATCCTACGCTAATATAATTGTGTTGTGGATCAAAACTTTGGGAATAAACGGTTGCTGAATTGGACTTAAACAGGAATTATATAAAGAAATCCCTGCGTGAAATAACCATTAAATATCTCAGACAGTGGTTGGATTAGTATCAATATCAGTGCTTAGCTTATTATTATTCTGAATAAGCAATATTAGACCCAGAAGAAAACAAACATTTTAACTAACAACAGGTGTATGTAACATATAGAAATAGAGAGATACAGAACAAGTGACGGCATTACAGTTGTATTGAATTTTAGACAAATTAGAACAATGAATGGGGAATATCAGTTGGTATAGGTATAGACAACTAATTGTTTATCATATATGAAGATCGGGAGGAATCTCATTTGGTTTACCTTTTATACTTTATGTCAAATAAGACAACCAAATCAGTTGAACCAATTGACCGTTTGGACTATACAATGTGACACCAATTCCAAACATATTTAAAAAAAACAGATTGTCATTTGTATTCACTACCTTCATGGTCATCTCATGATGATGATCATCATCATCATCACCTTTCTCATTGTGATAAGACAACCTGATAATTGGTCACCATTAGGATTATAAACTCCACGTCTCGGGTCTGCTGAATTAAGAAAACAAAAACAACAACAACAATATTAACAACTATAACAACAATAACAGTTTGCATATTATAAATGTGTACTATGCACCAGACACAAACTTGTCAACCCCCCATTAAGTATGCTGCTCCTGCCTTCTAATTGTAAGTGTATTTGCCATCACCAACTAACAAGTTGCTCATGTCTAGCTAATGTACCCACATTGAGGACACTATTAACAAGGGCAAGGCATATTTTGTATCGTATGAAAATAGTCAGAATATTAAACATAATACACACTGATGTATAATGTGTAAACACACACCGACATTACGTCTATTGAGTTGATCAAAATATCAACATGACGATAAACAATTTTTGGGACAAATCACTAGTCGATACAATCTAATCAATTAGATTAATCTGCAATCATATGATTATTTTGTAAGAATGAATCTTCAAATTTCAAGAAAAAGGCTTGACGTGTAAACTGACATTCTTTATAATAATACGAGATAGAGTTATATTAATATTTCATAATATCAATATTATTAGAATGGTGAGAAATGGTGATTACAAATGAGTTGTGTAATTTTATATTATTTTCAGGGTGCAGGTTTAATATAGCTAAATTAGAATATGTTCAAATATAAATCCATCCACTGGTTGTTGTTCTTTCGCTAATTGGTTTCTTGGCTTAATCCATAAATGAGTACCTTTTGGTGTTTGCTCTTGGTTCATTGTGATTCGTAAGCCTATACCTGGCTTCTAAAAAGAGGATATTATATGGGAATTTGATAATAATGCAAAAATCAACACTAAAAACGAATGAAAGCTTCAGCCTACAGCTATATCATAGCAAAGGATCAGAATATGAACTGTAAAAACGTGTACACAAATCTTATCGCTGCTAACATAATTAGACAAATTAGAACAATGAATGGGGAATATCAGTTGGTATAGGTATAGACAACTAATTGTTTATCATATATGAAGATCGGGAGGAATCTCATTTGGTTTACCTTTTATACTTTATGTCAAATAAGACAACCAAATCAGTTGAACCAATTGACCGTTTGGACTATACAATGTGACACCAATTCCAAACATATTTAAAAAAAACAGATTGTCATTTGTATTCACTACCTTCATGGTCATCTCATGATGATGATCATCATCATCATCACCTTTCTCATTGTGATAAGACAACCTGATAATTGGTCACCATTAGGATTATAAACTCCACGTCTCGGGTCTGCTGAATTAAGAAAACAAAAACAACAACAACAATATTAACAACTATAACAACAATAACAGTTTGCATATTATAAATGTGTACTATGCACCAGACACAAACTTGTCAACCCCCCATTAAGTATGCTGCTCCTGCCTTCTAATTGTAAGTGTATTTGCCATCACCAACTAACAAGTTGCTCATGTCTAGCTAATGTACCCACATTGAGGACACTATTAACAAGGGCAAGGCATATTTTGTATCGTATGAAAATAGTCAGAATATTAAACATAATACACACTGATGTATAATGTGTAAACACACACCGACATTACGTCTAAGATAAATTAATACATCGAAATATAGCATTGCATCAACTTCCTATTCAGGAAGAAACGGAAACGAACAACTTGTTTTGTGCTGACAGAATAAACAGGAAGGGATGACGTTTACTAAGAGTACTTAATATTGTGAAAATAAACTTACCGTTAATGTTGTTCAGACATTTGCTATCGTGTACCACAATCGACCATAAATGAATGATGATATATCACCACATGAATGAAAGGTATGTTAATATTATGGAGCTGTAAAGTGATTATAATTATACCAATTATTATATTAGTAAATAAAGTTTAGTAGAAAACTGATGTTAATATTTGTCACTGACTCGCCAAAGCTTATCAGGAATAATATCGCCCTATTTGCTTCATAATGAGTACATTTAGTCTATCAGTTTATGTCTACGCTCATGAGCTGATATTGTTGAAGTGAGGTTATTAGATATACAAAGAGGAGAGTTTTTTAGTTTTTTAGTTTTCCACAATGACGTCACCCAGGTGAAGAGTTGTAGTAGGATAATATACTCTTATTCAAAAGAAATAACGAAAGGACAACCTTTTCCTGTAGAAAAAATATTTTAATATTCCATTGTATCCACTTGTCATTAACTGCAAAATTGTGGGTGTGCATGATTGCGTGATTGAGTGATTGTGTGAGTGATTGGGTGATAGAGTGATTGCGTGAGTGATTGAGTGATTGAGTGATTAAGTGAACGAGTAAGTGATTGAATGATTGAGTAATATTTGATTGAATGATATTTGAGTGAGTGAGTGAGTGAGTGAGTGAGTGAGTGAGTGAGTGAGTGAGTGAGTGAGTGAGTGAGTGAGTGAGTGAGTGAGTGAGTGAGTGAGTGAGTGAGTGAGTGAGTGAGTGGTGGTGGTGGTGGTGAGTGGTGGTGGTGAGTGAGTGAGTGGTGGTGGTGAGTGGTGGTGAGTGGTGGTGGTATGGGTGGTGGGGTGGTGGTGGTGGTGGTGGTGAGTGAGTGGTGGTGTGGTGAGTGAGTGAGTGAGTGAGTGAGTGAGTGAGTGAGTGAGTGAGTGAGTGAGTGAGTGAGTGAGTGAGTGAGTGAGTGAGTGAGTGAACGAGTGAGTGAGTGAGAGAGCGAGTGAGCGAGTGAGAGAGCGAGTGAGTGAGTGAACCATATAAATAACTTGATCTTAATATGGACCGTTAAAGCTATTTGATTTATAATTTCAGCTACCGTTTATTCGACACATATTATCAGATCTTTTCCAGGAAATATACCCTATTATAACACATCTATCTAAAGACAATCTTCATAAGACAATAGACAAGAAATAGCTCATTGTATTTAGTAAACCGACACAAGACATTATAACTGTATACGTTTACAATCAGCGAGATTACTCTAGTGTTGACATGTCGCCCAATAAAGTTATCTGTGACAATGATTTATTCGCTGTTTACTTTACTTCATGAATTAATATTTAATAACGTCTATTGCAAACTAATTTTTTCACCTCAGTTGGGAGCCCTGTCCTCCAACATCCTTCCCTCTCCCCCCCCCCTCTCTCTCTCTCTCTGTGAAGTATTTAGTTGCCTAGATCGAAGTGACCCTTTTCTTTTGTATGACGTATCTGATATCTCGTTTAAAATGTATAAATCTGCTCAAGGCTGCGTCAAAGTAAATAATAATTAGCCTTAATATGTTACTGGCAGGTTTATATCGCACAGTATCTAACTGGATTAAACTCGTGTGGTGTGTCTCTTCGTATGGGTTATCTTTATGTACAACACCATAGAAGACGGTTGGTGATATAGCACAATACATTAAAAACATAAAATAGTCAATTTGCTATTTATTTAATTCACTCTAATTATCAGCTGAAACCTAAGGGTTCTAATGTAACAGTGAATTTTGCATGACACCTTTTAGCTGGCTTGGGGCAAAACATTTAGTGTTCACTTCTATTAGTGATAATACAGATTTACGGGTATAAATTCAAGATCAAATGGCCCTACAGGCATCTAGGCTAGATAAGCTTGTCATGGATGGCAAAGGTTAGATGACAAAGGCTATATCTATACATTTTCGCTAACCGTCATTGTCTAGATAAAAAAATGCTACTTGTCATTTATTGACGACAGCGACCAGGCCTCCGGGTGAATGATGAGCAAGGACAAAGAAATCCATTCATTATTGTCACACAAACATTTACATTTATGGATTATTGATCTACACTAATGTGATGGGGTTCTGGGTAACGACATTCGGAAATAACTCTTACACAAGAAAAAGTTACTCAAAATATCTTTAGTGAGTTGGGTCATTCGTAATATAAACATAAGGGATAGCTCAGTTAGTGGAATGTCATAGACAGCAGGGTGGAGGACACTTGATGAAGACTCAGAATATCACAGCTTTATTGCAATTACGATATCAAGGTCACATTATTGGTTTAGAGTAGAGGCATTTAGTTACACCAGAAAAAATCTAAGTATCTATTGCTGTAGAGGTATAGTTGAGTAAGCGTTTGTTAGGTGAAGGATTGACAACCCCTCTCGCTGGCGTGAATAATATTGTAAATGTGCCTTTCATTTAAAAGAAGTATAGCGTGGTGTATGAATAGAAGGAAAAACATGAAATCTGGAGATTGGTTACGCTGACGAGATCATGTTTGGCTAAAGGATGTTAAAGTTACTGTCTGTCATTAACATAGTTCTGAGCTTTATCTTAGTGTATGCGCGATATTAATTCACTCCCTGAACCGGTCAATTTATACCATTTCTCTCCTTAGTTTACTTACTGTTTCAATAATATTTAACTTCATCGTTTTTATAACTTATATCGTCGTTGTCTTTCTAGCCATGATAATAAAACGTGAAGAAAACGTCACCTGATGACCCCAGATGTTTTATGGCGCATGTTCCCTGCCTGCTGAAATAATAAAAACAATAGGAAGAAGGCTAGTTTTACATAAAGTATCCAGATAGTAACCTTGAGAAAGTCCGATGGAATCGAAATGTCATCATCCCGCATAATATCACACACACACACACACACGTACACGCACACACACGCACATACGCACACACACACAAACACACAAACATACACACACTCACATATATACATACATACACACAAACACACACATACACACAAACACACACACACACCCACACATACACACACACACATACAAACACACACGATGTTTATCTCGTCGGAGATTCATTTGGTATTCATTTCACAATTCTGTTCGGTGGCATTAAGAAAACAATGCACAGTAGTTGACAATATAACCAACAAATGCCTAAATCTATAAGTAAGGACATTAGTGATTATATTTAGGAGGTTATATACAGTAAATAATATTATATGTAAGATAAACATTGCGACCATAAACATCAGAGAATATAACAAAGAGTTCCACACGGCGAAAACAAATACTCTCATTATTTATGATTTGATTGTAGAACGTTTGAGATTTTACAATCAACATCACGACAGATATATGTAGCCGTCTAACATATACTACACCACATTACTCTGACCTGGGTCAAATTACACTGAGCTGCGTTTTTCTTTCTTCTTCTGGGGGCTAATAATCTGATTAACCTTTATTGACGTCAGAAACACATATAATTAGGTCTAAACTACCTAATCCCACTCGGTGTGTGTTGCGTGACAACTTTCGTTTGTTATTTGAGACTACTCGGATTATATTCGAAACATTGTGAAAATTAAAAATATTACATCTTTCAGACATAGCCAGGCCGGTATCTTAACCCAAGTGGTGGATATATATGGCCAATTCTACTAAGAAAGAACACGGACACGGTGACGCACGCACACGCATGCACGCACATACGCACCCGCACCCACACACACCCATACCCACCCGCGCACACCCGCACACACCCGCACACATATATATAAATATATATATGTATAGTCATATATAATGCATTTATACTCTTGAAGTCGTTTGTTACTCCGGCAGACATTTCTATAGATATTAAGCAGCAGACAGATTATTTTCCCATTGTGAGCAAATTAGGTTACACTCATATATGAAAATTGTTGAATGTACATCTATTATAATCCTGAGGTGTCATTCGTAGTATCGGATATCTACCTGAAATCCTCCGTTTTCAACTATAGGTCAAATAGATCGAGTGGATAGGCGCTTTAATATAGATCCCACCAAACCTAACGTAGGGACGCTAAATTAGGCATGGATGAAGCATCACGAAGTGATGAGCGAAAACGAATGAGAATTAGCTTTTAGCTCTGAGTAAGTTGTAGTATTTACTCAGTATTGAGACGATATTTCGTTCTAGTCCAGTAATAATCCATTATCCAGTATTGTTTCTTTGTTTTTGAGAGGAATCATTTCACTGTTTTTATAAATAGGTTTTACAAATCATATCACGTGTCCAACAAACAATAAGGTTGGTTAACGCACTGAGCGCCTATAAAAAGCCTAACGTTTCATTCAGGTTAAAGAAAAAGACCAATCGGACGTCTATGGATACGGTTCGTATAGGTAGGAGGTACTTAGTTATTAGAACCCAGAATAAAGCTGAGGTCTGCATTTGTATTGGGGAAATGCTCTTTGTATAGGTTTCTTTTCTACGACAGAATATTACTGCTAAATGTAAACTGTGTAGTTTTCTTGTGTATATAGTAACCCGCCATTGACCGACACGCACGTGTTGTTTACTTCGAATTATGGTATCAAATGGTATTTTTGTAGCTGCTTCCGTGTTTGTACGTAGCTTGCATACAATCGCTTCCCTGTGGGCGTGACATATTTCTTGCTTAGGAAAAGCGGATTAGCTGAGCCCCACGGGCTGATAAATAGCCTAGACACATGTATAGGTCTATGATTATATGGATATGTGGAGGTGCAGTACATGTTATATTTATATCGATGTCTGTATAGTAATATATATATATATATATATATATATATATATATATATATATATATATATATATATATATATATATATACGTCATATTTGACATACACGAACACATAAACACATACACACATACACACACATGCACACACATATACATACACATACACTCACATACACATATACACTCACACACGCAATACATATTTAATATGATATTATTCTGATATACTCTATAAATTCTGGAAATACTAAAGCTTTTATAGGAATTGGTGAACTGTGGCTATTTCTCAGTTACATCACAAACTCATAAATTATGAGAATATTTATTTACTATGTCATAGTGTTTACCTTTGATGTCACACTGTTTAGTCTATATATTAAACTGATTATCGCGTATCTCGTACTGTTTACAGTTTTCTCTACGTGCGAAGCCCAGCCAGACTCCAGAAAGTATTTAGGTTTTTTTTGTTAGATAGTTAAAAGTCTTTTAATTAAAAGTGCGTTTTTGTACGCGATAAATATGTGACGCACACACAGGAATGTGGATTATCATACAAAGTACACCATTTGACACCATACCTCACAGAAAAAATAGGTTAATGTGATTCAAAGATAAGCTAATGTAACGAATGACTTAGCTAAAAACAAATAACAATATTGAATAATGGATTATTAATTGACAAGAAGAAATCTTCACCTCGATCCTGATTATATATTATGATTAACTGCTAATTTTCATATATTAATGTTCATCACTTAGTGAACTCTCTCCCAGGCTGACAAGCGCTTCCTTATGCATATGCAGTAAAGTATGGATGAGGATAAATTCGAGAATACCTTATATCAGGCAGAGCACCCGTGCTGGAAATAGAATGTTAAGATTATAATAGATGATATATTAAACGATTTTCATATTAGCATCATAGCCGAATTATTTATTATATGCAAAACGTATATGTCCACAGTTTAATACTCAACGGTATGTTTTAGTTGGAGAAATAATAACGAATTACGAAATTTTGATCAAAATAGGCCCTATTAGTTAGAGAGCTACCTCAGATTTATTATTGTTAGAAGCGCCAATATATATATATATATATATATATATATATATATATATGTGTGTGTGTGTGTGTGTGTATGTTGTGTGTGTGTGTGTGTGTGTGTGTGTGATGTGCAGATGTGTGTGTGTGTGTGTGTGTGTGTTTGAGTGTGTGTTTGCATGTGCATTTGTTTATGCGTATGTACGTGTATGGATATGTTTTACCAACGTGGGATATGACAATGACACAGATGATCATGAATAGTGACAACAAATACAGAGGAGCAACGTTTTATGATGAGACAGCTCTATTTTTGCAGCATTCCTTAAGTCAATGGACAAAACAGCTCAAATAGTGAATCACCTAGAGTCGTAGTATCCGAGATCAACACAGAATGATAGTTCTGAGATTTATGATAACGTTGTTGTCTTTTCTAATTGGGATTCAGACCCCTTGATGTCGCCTATTGGGTTCAGTGGGCTCTTTGTTTTGTTACATTGTTGCTAGTTTTCTGAGTTGTAGGTCTGCACGGAGATGAACGTGTCCATGAGATGTCTGAATGTGCTCGAGCTGTGTTCTGAATATACAATTACGTTTAGGCCCATTACTTTGTTTACTGGTTTGTCAGGATGCTTATTGTCCTCAGAGAGCGTTTACGTGGCTTGGAACGAAATGGATTACTACCCGAATTCCACGTTGTATGAGTGTTTATGCGACGATGGCGATTTCAGTCTTGACTTCTGGATAGGTGTAGAAATTAGATTTGAAGACAAGGATGAGTGCACCATAGAATCCGCGTAGAAGAAGGTTCTTTCGTCAAAAGACTCGTTGGTTATCAAAACAGGTATGGCTCTAACTGGATGAGGCTCAAGTAAGATGAAGGGGTGTGATTAGAAATTATGTCTTTGATTTCTTCGTTTGTTTCTTTAATAAAACTTACCCAGACTGTCGATCCCTTGGCTTGGGAGCCGGGATCTGTGAAGATGTTCAGAGTTGGTGGATTACATTCCTTGAAGTCAGATAATTATATTGTTGGTGACCTTTATTGTTGCTCATTCTGGGCCAACTTTCTTTCGGATTGTGTTACGTTTAACTTTAGAAGAGTGATTGATGATATATACTGCCTTGATTGACGATGCAGGCACCATTATGGAATATGGAATTTTGTTTGCTCGATATACGTTATCGGTCTGTACATGTTTGGTAGCTAATCTCAGCAAATATCTAATTGTCTCCTTTTTTATTAATAGATATATGTGGTCGATTCCTGATTAACCTTATACAACATGGAGCTTGTTTTATTGGGAATCCCAAGATGTAGCAAAGTATAATTCGTCATGTTGTTAATAAGAAATGTATGGAATAGTTCAAAGAGCCCATATTGTTACCTGCGGATTTTCCATAGATCTTTTGCGAAACTCTTCCTCTCCACAAGTTCAGAGAGAGTCTAGAAAAAAGAGACGAACCTTGGCTTTGTCCAACAGGTGTATCAATTGGAATGAGTATAACCACCTTCTAACGGCCTAACTAGCTTTATTTATAAATGTCTCTTAATTGTTGTATCTTTCTATAAAACACAAACTTCATAAACTATATACTGCTTTGAACATTATCTTGAAAAAGTGACAATTATTAAACCCGATAGTTTAATTGCTATTAGAAAAGAGAGTTTTGTAGTAAAGCAGATTGCTATGACGCCATAGTCTTGATGAGATAAATACCTCATCAGCATAGAAAGCCACCAAATGATATGACTTACCTTTATATAATATCATAAGAGTATTAAATATTAATATAATTGACTTGTGACACACCAAAATGTTTAACGTCTCATTAGTTACTAAAGTAGCTGTGGAACAAAAGTCGCATAACAAGATCATCTATAGTTGTGATGCCTGGAAATAAGACAACCAGGTGAAGCCATGGCAGTTGTGTGTGAATATTTATGTTAACCGCCTGACCAATTATTATGTCCAAGCGCATATTTATTTGTGTGGCTGCGTGTGTGCATCTCTCTCTCTCTCTCTCTCTCTATGGGTGTATGTGTGCTTGTGCGTAAGTGTGTTGTGTGTGTTTGTGTGTGTGTGTGTGTGTGTGTGTGTGTGTGTGTGTGTGTGTGTGTGTGTGTGTGTGTGTGTGTGTGTAGTGTTTAAAATTCAGTTTTCCTTTATTTACGAAAACTGTAAACTCAATACAAAAATAAATAGCATTACAAATGTCATTAGCTAAGAGTTGTTTTCTCGCAATATTGAGTTATGACAGTTGGTTGGTTGTTATTGAGGTGACAAATATTAATATTCTATGATAACAATATTATTAGAATGGTCAGAAGTGGTCATTAAAGACGGATTTGTGTAAAAGGAGTTCGTTTCTTGGCTTAGGCTATAAATAAGTACTTAGTTGTACTTTACTGCCTTATTGTGGTTCGTAAGCCTACAACTACCAACTAGAAAGAAGATTGTATATAAAAAGTTGATAATAATACGATAATCCAAATTTACCCCTAAGAGGAGGAGGGGGGGGCTTATTAATAAATTACTGAACTCTAACGTACAGCTATATAATAGTAGTGTATCAGAATATGGCCGTAGAAATGTCTACACAAATCTAATTGCTCTCATATTTTCAAACAATGAATGTAGCTTGGGCAATGTATAAGTAATAAAACATTCATTATGCTATTTCTTTAATCATCTGTGACTGTGTCATCTTAGATAACTGGAAATGTTTCTATTTTTGTCACGATACACAAGAAATAAAACGGCTAACTAGGCTTTACTTGGTTTACAATCTGAAATGTTACTTCAGATAGTACTAACATTTGCAAGTATTTGCCTGCATTATAGATCACTAAGATTGAACATTTACTAATATTTACCTGACTGAGGGCTACAACCGTCAGAGGTATTATCTAGGTTTCCATCTGTCCCTAATATCTAGTCACCACTGTGTGTCCATGAATGAGTCATGCCATTTATTGATATTGGAGACAGAAATTATGGCTAATGGATAACGAGTGAAACCCATTTACTACTGGGTACAGACTAAATATAAATACACATCTGTGGAATATTCATCTGCACTATTGTAATTATCTTGTGGTACAAAAATTCGGGAAGAATTGATTACAAAATGTTGGATAACCGGGAATATTTAATAAATGAATGAAGCCGCTCACGAAGCAAGCATAAAACTACCTCTGTCAGTCGTCGGATTATTATCGATTTCAATGCGTAGCATATTGATCGTATTCTAAATAAACAATATTAGCCACACACCGAACAAATGTATCTGAAAAAACAAACATATTTGCTCGGACGTATGCGGTGTATTATATGTGAGAATAGGTAGGTAATAATTGATATTATATATAATAGTGCGTTGTTTTGACAACATATAATAAAGTTCTTATATAAAGAAGTGTACCAGATTATTCCCTAGAATCAAAGGGATTTAATCAAATTTTAGGCGAAGATAAATTAAATCTTGAAGATATTATTCTTACACTGACACTGGGGTACCTATATGTGGGGACTGTAAGAACCACAAATTATATGTTTTCTTACTTACTCGATCCCATCACATCTCGCATGACGATAAAACAAAACATCTGTATTTATGCTGAAATTTTTTGATGGTCTAATAGCAAGGACGTCCTGGTCACCTGTTACCCTAATAAACTGGTATGTTTGTAAATAGTGATCTTTATCAGAACATTTAAATAAATTATTCTTTCGCAAAAGAGCAAAGAATACTGGCCCAGCGGGAGGGGTGAACTATTTAATAGACTTCTGAAGCTCAACGAATTAGCTGGTATAATGGTCAACGCCTATTTAGCAATAACTCCCTTATCATATTTAATACGTCCGAGTAAAGTATCCAGATAAATAGTATTTATCAGCGGATTAGACACATTTGATTCAAGGTGTAACAAACTGACAATATTTAAGTTGGAAGAAATTGCCGGAAGAGATCTAAACATAAAAACTATGTACAGCAAAACGTTAATTTGTGACACTGGCAGAGGATAATAATTCACTTTAATATAAAATAGCTGAATGAATTCAGATGCGATGCTTAAGACCGTTTTGTAGAAACAGTAAAAACCTTCTGCCGATAACAAGCTACCTCATCATCTAAACATTTCAACATATATTGCTAGATTGCACACAAACCACTCTCTCGGGTTACGAAACCTCAATCTTGAAATAGGACTAGGAAGAACATATGTGATACCATGGACATGCATCCATCAATATCAAAGTTATAAATCACAGAATATACGTGTAATTCGCTCACCCATAGAATTAATTATCGACTGTTTGTTTTGGCTTTAATACTACTTGACTTGGAAATGGCATTATCAGCACAAATTAATACCTTTGTGTTTTGCAAGAGGTGCCCAAATTGTCTCTTTACCATTTATATTGACATTTTCTAACACTGATATTATTACCCGAGCTTTTATTGAAAGCATCAAAATGAAAGACATTAGCCTGAGGCTTATGAAATATAGATTTGGCTCAGATATCAATGAACATCTTCATAAACTCATTAGTTAACCGAGCCTTATGAAACGTCTTAGTTAACGGGACCATAGTGTCAATTACATGGCAAGTGCAACTCCTGCAGCACTTAATAATTTCAAAAGTCTAACATAATGTACCTGCTAATATTTGCAATAATATGTATGATGTTCATCTTAGAGACTTGAATAACTGTAATTCTTGCAATACATTGACTAGTTTGCTATTTGGCAAACTGAGAGTTATGTTTATAATATCAATTTCAATACAACAAAAATGTAAATGCTTGAATGGGACCCACTACGTTAGGCCAATATACTGAAAACCCACATCTTCTGAGTAATGGAACTAAACTGTGTTGATAGAGCAATCATCTCAGGTCTAGTGGCATCATGAATCAGTGTAATAAAATTGTCATATTTATTAATGGCTCCAGGAGGACTGTGTATGTCTGATTTGATGCTGATGAGAAATTAGTGACGTTTAATGATTTCTAGGGGCAACAAAACTTACCCATATAAGGGTGAATGGTTATTTATATTAACAGGAATTTTAATACTCTCTCTCTCTCTCTCCTCTCTCTCTCTCTCTCTTCTCTCTCTCTCTCTCTCTTCTATCTCTCTTCTCTCTCTCTTCTCTCTCTCTCTCTCTCTCTCTCTCTCTCTCCTCTCTCTCTCTCTCTCTCTATCAGCAATACTAAACCCAGTGTGAATACCCTCTAATATGAAATATTTGACAATGTCATCTGTTAATTCCTACGGCCATGGTAAACTATTGAGATCTGTAATTGATCTTATTTAACACAGATACATAATTATATAATGAGGAGGCTATATATCTATCAGACACATATACACACAATCACAAACATACACACACAGAGAGAGAGAGAGAGAGAGAGAGAGACATACATACACACATACACACACACTAACACAGAGATAGAGAGAGAGGGGGTAGAGAGGGAGAGAGGAAAAAAAAACACACACACACACACGCCCATACATACACATCCAATATTAATATAGCTCCGAATACTAATACTTAAAGGGATATTTCCGGGTAAGGACCTTCCTATTAATTCCTTGTAGAAGGTCCTTGGGGTATCTATCTGGCCTGAACGCGATTTAAGATTCATGTCACAATTCCCCAGGACGACATAAACAAAGCTAAATCTATGGCTATCGAAATGCCCTGAAATAGCTGAACATATAACTAGCAAAGGGCTTACTGCATAATCTCTGATCTTGATGATAATATATCGGAGACAATATACATTAATATTATGATAGATAAAATAGATATTAATAAATGACATATTATATATATATATATATATATATATATATATATATATATATATATATATATATATATATATATATATATCATATATTATAAACTTAAAATTCTTTACGATATATTAAGATTATTAGGAATATAGCAATCTATATTATATATATATATATATATATATATTATATATATATATATATATATATATATATATATATATAATGTAAGTGGTACGATATATACAGCAAACAGTAGGAGATAGCACAGGGAGATGGCTTAGATGAATGAATGATGATGGGCAAGTAATTAATGATGTTTGGTTAGACGAATTAATGCACGAAATAACCTCAGCTCGTGTTTGGCTGGAAAAGTTTGGTGAGTTTTGTCATCAAGACCACGAGGTGTAGGTGTCCACTTCTATTACCGATTCATTGACTTCAAAAACAAAGGTTATTAAGTATGAACTATATAACCGCCCACTAGGTCCGTTCTGTATATTGCTAATTTGTTATTTTAGATATCAAGGAGTATATTTAAAAATAGTTTTTATTGATTTTGTGAGACATCAGATATACTCAGACCCTGGTTTTGAGGCCAAGTGACAGACGTTTGCAGTTCTACTAGAGAATAAAACAGACAACAAACAGACACACACACTTGATACTTGTAGTGGTCAGGCATTCAATGACATCGTTTGTATTACGATGTGAGGTCGTTGATGATAAATTATTGGTTTGTGATCAGGAGACAAAATAGTTATGATGTTGAAGTATTTGTCACTCTTCTTGGAATCCTTCAGAAAAACGAAATATGCTAATTAGTTTGTTGGCCATAATTATTAAAATAAGTATACGACTGAAAATGATGTGTTGATGGATTAATGTTACACAGACAGAACCAAACGGAATTCCCGATTTCAAAAATATTTTCCTCTTTGCAATAAATCAAAGGTTATTTATATTTTCGTAGATACGACAGCCCCAATAATTTTCGTTTGTGCTGGATTTGTGTGTCCTTTTGGATTCATCTGCTAATTATTTTTTGAATCCTAGGATATATTTTCGTCACAACTTCATGGCTGAGTTATATAATCCGATGGCGAAACACTTTCGTAAATCAGCTTCCAAATTAGAGTGTTACACCTCTGAGTCGTGAAGAAATCAGGTTTTGTCATGTTTTCATCACAAGTGAACGTCTTTTATTATAGTCTTCAATGACTGCGGCCATTAGACATTTAATAACGACGTGGGTTTAGTAGAATGGAACCTTTATTTGGTATAGATATCTGATAAGTTGCGATTCCTTTTGGAATTACATGAGGCTTTTCATATTTGGTGAATCAACCAACTTAGGTCAGATGGTTCCAAATTACGACTAGCCATATAGAATAATACCTCTTATTGATAATTAGTTTGTTAAATCTGATTGATGCCGGTTTTACCAGCGTTTGTGGTTGGAATACATTAACAAGTATATATATTTACATTGTTATGACTATTAGCTATTCAGCATCATGTGTATTTCAAAATGACATTGTTGTTATTCATTATTTAGAGAACATCTATTTTCTAGTCGCAAGAGTTTCTCGTTTTCAAACACATCTCTAGTCATAAGGATTGTTCCCTTAACTTCTAATATGTACATTTGATTTAGTTACACATCATAGCCACCTGAAAATAGGTTATAGTTAAACTGAAATATTTACTCACTCACCTTCTCATATATCCAGTAACCAACTAAATTACAACAACGTCACACACAAGCTCCTTTACACCGTTATCGGTCTAGCCTATTGACCCCTCCCCCCGAAAATAATTTAATGCATACATAATGTGTTATGTACCCAAGATGTGCGTCGGACAGAAAGATTATTCGTTATTCTAACCGTATGATATATTTCCAACCTTGTCTTTATCAGTCTCGTGGACGTCATAATACAGGCTGCAAGGAAACGAATCTCAGTTATATAGCCACTGGCAACACGTAGTTTGTTTACTAACATATCTTACATTCAAACATTAATAATCCGGACGCGTCGGATAACCGAGCATCCAGAATTACTGTTCAGTTGTCGTGACAATATTGTGCAACATTTGGAGATAAGGATCTACCGCAGGAGATGAACATATAATTTCCCATCGTTCGATTCATTCATTAGATTTAAAGAAAATACCGGATTCCTTCGAAATAGACAAGAATTTGGTTTTCACAAGGATAATTGATGTCATTCCGTTCTTGTACTTGCGGTGATGAGTATCTGCTTAAATAAACACAGGTCTGTGTTTATATTGCTGTTACTTTGCAATCAAGGTAAAATGTCATCCGATATCTAAAGATCAGAATAAAGGAATGGCAGTTTCAGTTGACAAACCGTTTGATATTTGGTCGCAATGTTATAAAACATTATCGCGATTTGTCCATCAGCTATCATCTTTTATGTTTTAAATATGAAATCGAATTTTCAGATATCAGATAAACCAAACGAAATAATTTCAAACAGGCTTCAAAAATGTGAGGCTGCATATGCCTCGAGAACGACGGACTATTACTTGCTAATGGAAACACGTGTGAGACTAAAAACAGCTGATTATGGATCCATCTACATTCATATTCTCAGAACACAACACACAAATTCCAAACTGCCGTGCATCTGTATTGACAACGAATTAGATGTTACAGATAATGATTTTTGTATCCAAGCACACATATTGTGTACATAACACATATTCATAAGACATAGACATCAAAGTATGAATACACATTACTAAATTTATTGATTTACACACATTCAATATACAACAACGTTATAGCAATAATCTGTCAGTTATCAATTTGCTATCCTAGTATTCCCAGTTATAATGGCCCAAGATAAACCCTTCGTGTAATACAAGCCAATGGTACACAGGATATTTCGTACATTGGAACATGTTTCCCATAAAGAGTCAATTAAAACCAAAACCCTTTCAACAAACATTATTGGTTGACTGTTCAATGGCACCCACTAGAGTGATCCAAAAATAAAACTATCCATATTTGCCAAACCAACTCAAACCCCACTCTACTGTCATAGACACATCGGACTATATCACTCGCCAATCACTGATCACACCACACATAATCACACTCACAAAAACAGTACGTGGTATGTATCAAGCCATGTATAGTACCATAATCGTTCAGATATTAAATTTCTCCTAGTATGCCACACAAACGCAGGAAATTATACTTCCGCTATGCTGCACCATACCTGTAGAATCATCATCTACCAAAAGGTCTCTGACACCACCCGTCATTTAATATGTTTATATCTAGCTTGAACACACATCTTTCAAGTATAGCCTTTTTCTAAATGTTTCAGCCGTTTATTATTTATAAATAACCTCAAAATAAAGTTGCCGAATGAGGTGCTATATAAATCATGTACATGTATAATATATTATAGTGAGCTTCGGTGGCCTAGCGGTTAAGCGCCCGGCACTTGGTGCTAACGGTCGCAGGTTCGAACCCCGTAAGAGGTCGAAACTTTTCCAGGGATTAATTTCTCGGCTCACTACATCGTGGGTGGCTGACCACGTTAAATGGCGCTGCCGTCTCCACTTAATTATTTAAAATAAAGGGGGACGTTAAAACCCCCCCTGAGGACGTAAAACACTCTGGCAGTGACCACCCTCGGGGTATTTCGGCTCCATCTTTCCGTACTGCTCCCCTGTGAGTGGTTGGGGAGGAGGTTTCTCAACCACTCCAACATAGAGGCTGTGCTGATTAAGCGACAGCCTGGGGATTCTCCCCGAACAACAAAACCAAATATATTATATTATTTCTTTATCTAGATGTAATATGTAGAGAGAAATATTTCCAATACATGCTCTTTGTTGTAAACTTCTTTATGTCACAAAAGATTGTGCGACTAGAAACAGAGATAAAAGAAATCTAATGCAGTCTCTGAAGTGGCTAGATCATAAATAACCCCTTTCTGTAATAACGTTCATTACTAACACGAAATCGAGGTGCCAAGTGAATGATAAATGAAAATAAAATACTTTTACCATTAATAGGCCAGAAAGATAAGCATGGTAATAGATGTCTTTTCGCCCATATTTTGTGTTAAATGTCGGTTTGCTTTTTATATTCTATTCCATGCTCTCCAGTGTTGGAGTAAATATAAGCTAATAGCGTGACTAACTGTATTAAACATTAAACACGAAAAACAGTTGTTTATGTAAAGAGCGTGGTGAATAGTGTCCCTTTTAGTGTCTAACTTATGGTACCTGTATTTAAAATTCTGGGAAACCCTTTTAATAATTAAAACATTAAAGGGCCAGTTTATGAGTTACGAGGGTTATCTGAAATAACCGGTTATGCCATAATTGGGACCATTATAGATTCATGTCGGTTGTCAAATTTTTAGTTCCTTTTACGAAACATCCCTCTAAATAGTCACATTGTAATAATTATGTTACACAAAGTGTTTTCGTTATTCTACGATAAACCGTAACTTATAAAACAGGCGATGACCCCATATTGTTGTATTTTTTAACATTAACTGGTATTTTAAAGGTGATCATATAGGTGACCCTCAAATTTGCCATGGGTAATTGGGTAATGGGTAATTTGTTATTGCCACATCTGATATTATGCTATGTTTTCCTGTGCCATTCTCGCCTCATAACATTTAGCCTTTTCCAGCCATCGTGATATGGTGTCACGATTCGCAGAACCAGCTCTCAATCTCAAAGTATAAAACCATAATTAGGCAATGACTGCCGTTTATATACGGCTATTATCATCTCCGATATACCTGAGGAATATAGATTAAATTATACATTATGCTGCGACCTCGGTAACCTAGAAATAACATTTATCTTGGATCTAATATTCTAGAAGGATCTTTTCTTTGGACGTAGACACCCACGCGCGCGCACGCTCGCGCGCGCGCGCAGACACACAGAATAATCTAGTTGATTGGTTCATCACGATACAGAAGTCTGGAAGTGACATTGGATATTTAACTAACATTAATATATTCGTTTACAAACGACTAGATCACTACCTAGGCTTAAGGATTTGATCTGTGCACCTGCGTATGTGTCACCAAGTATCTACAAGTCTGATGTACGGGAAATTCCCCATTTGTTTGCAGGCCAATGTTTAATCGAAGTAATTTAATAAATTCAATATTTTTCGCAAAATGTCAGCAGTTTACATAGCAAATACCAAATTAAACATATTATTATGAATATTATAATTTTCATCATAACCGAACACCCGTTTTAACAAGAAATATGTTCTTGGTCTCTAATAATATGTTTTTTGTTTGTCAAGAAATCAAATAAAAACCGTCTGTAGTGCTCTATGTCGATCATCTGGCATTTGAAAAACGAGCATCAGGAAAATGATAATTTTAGGTGGATTGCATGAATACTATTGTAGAGATGGTGGGTTGTATATTAGTTCATATATACTAATTATCTAATGTATGTATAATAGTTTGACATATCTTCTTCTCCATTTTCATCATGGTGGAATAACGAGGATAGAATATCAAAATTGTATCATTGCAGATGCTGTCGATAGATGGGGAGCTGTGATATATGGATACTATGATAATAGCAAATGAGTTTCTCACATGTGATACATCTAATGAAATATGAATGTGGCATATTAATAAGTATTGACATTCTCCATGTACAGGTCTGACATTGTAATAGAGAAATGGCGGTTTCCTCCTAAAAAGGGAACCGCCGTAAAAGTGTCTCTAGAAATGTAAAAACAAGTCTACAAAATTGCAAACATCTACAGATAAACAAATGACCACGATAATAGAACGATCGGTAGCACAACAGTTTAGAAGTAGTTACTGTAGTCAAATATCATCATGACCAGACATGGGGTCAATTCAATTCTGGAATTGGAATTGATGGTCAATTCCAATTCTGGAATTGGAATTATAATTGATTATTTAAAAAAATGAATTGGAATTGGAATTGAGTAATTTTGAATTGGAATTGAAGTTTCCCACAAAAACGAATTAACCCAGAAATTAATTTACCATGTTTACAACGTTAATACTTACATGTGGTGTTACGGATATACTAGAACCATAATGATTCAGAACTTTGGTTCCTTTATATATAGCAGATACGCACACCGACTATGTCACCCTAAGTGAGCATTTAACCAATTACAATGGTCTGGATACCGTGGGCTCCATCCCCAACACCGTGACACCAACAGATATCATACCTGTAACCTAAATAGGGATATTGCTAGCATCTCATCAGGAATGCCAATCTGGAGCCAAAGGTTGCCCCCCCCCTAAAACTGTGACTACTATAGCCTGTCCCCAGACCTAACTGATTTAATAACCATTTGAGATCTTTGTAAACTTTCCATGTGTCATTGGTTTAGCATCCAAACGGGGCGTGAAAGTAAATACAGGATCTGACCCCTGCAGGGCGGCACTAAGCAAAAAGACTTGTTTCAAGGCTCCTACTGGACACTGGAATATAAACACATCTTTGTTGATTACAAAATACACACTTACATCGGGATACACCCAAGAATATGATCCAACACGTGATATCATCAAATATATCTTTAACTAAAGGGACCTTGTGATTAAGCTTGCACTACTGCTTTACCACGTTAATACGTGTTACCAATATACTGGAACCAAATTGATCCAGAACTTTGGAATAATTATATATATATATATATATATATATATATATATATATATATATATATATATATCATATATCAGATATATCAGATATGTGCACTGATTGTGGTACCATGCATGAGCATTTAACCAATTAAAATGGTCTGGATACCATGGGCTCCACCCATAACACTGTGACACAACCATATAGCATGCCTGTAATCTATATAGAGATATTCTCTTTAGGAATGTACCCCCGTTCAATGTTTAGAAAGGGAAAACACATTTAATCCACAAAGTAATTTACCATTTAATCTTTTAATTCAAAAATATTATTTCCATAACAATCCTACTTGGAATATCAACTACTCGGAGTAGGTATTCCAGTAGGTTCTCGGAGTACCTACTCATGGCAAAGCGTATTAGGCCAAAAAAGAGTTGGAGTTGGAATTGAAAGATTTGGAATTGGAATTGAATAGGAATTGATAAATTCGAAGTGGAATTGGAATTGGACTTGATCAAATAGAATTGAGTGGAATTGGAATTGACAAAATATAATTGACCCATATGTGGTATCTACCTATACATTCCCTGCTCCTATACAGCGACATTGTGCTTCAAAGACAGCAAAGCCCAATACTGAACTACTTGCCCTAAAATAGTAAAAATATCTGAATCTACAACCTTTGACGTCAGAGAAAACTATCTTTTGTGGTGAAAAATGCTTGATAGAACTGCCGTAATTTGAAACAGAACATACTCAGAGAAAATTATGCTATAGCAGATCTACATATTCTAGATGTTCAGTACCACACAATGCTTTTATACAGATAGTATTTTATTTCAGTTTGGATAAAACACCCTAATATGATGGATTCAGAAGTTCTTTGATAAGCCGGGGTCTTATTAAAAGGGTCACTGAATATTTTGGTATAGACTTACTTGTCTTATCAGTAAATGGCGTAACACATATTATGGTCCTAAGGAGTCGAACGTCACAACAGCTGTGAATATTAGATGAAGATGTGGATGATACTGATGTCAAACAGGTTACTAATCAAATAATCCTTGAGCCAAATCAGTGTAAAACCTCTGGTGATACTTATAACACCAGAATAGCACAGGAAAGTACTGCTGATAATGTGAATATATTACCTGTAAGACTTGTTACAACAGACATCGCCAACATATGGCAATGCTACAAGTTACCTCTGGCATATTGATTAGAGATAAATCTCTAATTGATCAGTGTTATGAATATGTCATCACCTGCTCCTATGATTGTGTCTTGCGTTTTATGTGATCAGCTGCTCATACATCATAAAATAATTTCCAACTACGAGGATCCTATGAAAGCAGCAAGGGTATAGGTTAAACTTGTGCTGATAATTTTGATGGTCAGATTTCTTTTTTAAATTATTTAAAGTCAATGAATGCATTGGCTTTGCTGCTCACTCAAGTCCAAAACGATTATTCAGAAGAAAACCAGCCGAAACAGAAATACTGAGATTGCAGAAGAAATAGCGAAACCAGTGATAAAATACTATTACAATGGGCCACATAAAGCAGGGAAATCCTACAGCACACTTATATGCTTGAGCAAAGGCTATATTCTAACCCGCTAATGCTTGAATATGGTAACTAAACGTGATATTCCCTTGCCCGAGTTCAAAGGACATAACACCAAATTGTGTCGTGATCAGGGCCATGCTATGAATCCAACAACAATCACCCTAATAACCATTCATCAGTACCTATACAAATTTGCAGTAAACGTGATGTGGGTTCACCCAAAGAGATTCGTGAACTTCATCTCTAGGCTCGGATGAATGCACCTGCTGATGATCTACGTAGGTGCAGTTGGGACATTGATGGCAAACACCGGCTTAGAGAAAATCGTGCAATCAGCATTTGGACGTGTACCAACGAAGGTGTTATGAAATAATTCACTCCAAATGGTAGCAGAGGTTGTCATTAAGGAAATCATTTAGTATACTGATACACATGACCATCTGATGTATGTCACCTAAGAGCCGTACTGCAATACGTTGGATTGACAATTTGTTAAAACCAGTGATGATCATGATATGTTTTGTTCGGTCTAAGAAAGATGGTAATTGTTCATTACATATCAGTTCCGTTTCAGCAATAATAGCATACATCTTCGACTTCGGCTAATATAACTATGCTAGATATATATTTATCCATTGCTCATTAAGTTCTAGTTACAACTTTGTATGATAATTCATGTTGAGTTGAAATTAGGAGATAACAAAGTAGTAACCCTTGCAAAGATAATCTACATGAACATATCGGATATAATTATAATAATTTTATTTTTATATAGCCTATGCTACTTGCAGAACCTGGTCAGTGATGTCCTCAGGGAGTTATTTAAATGAAATCACGTTATGCGCCACAATCCAGGACTCTGGAACAGCTTGTGGTCAGACAAGTAAATCGATTTATACGGTATGGGCATGGCGGTGATGAAAGATGGTCACAAACACAATATTTTCACAGTACATAAAGAGAAAAGTCATGCTAAGATGGCCTTTTATGGCACTGACAGGAAGAATTCAGTAATAAGCAAAACAATTACATAGATCTGCATGATTCTGATAGTCCCCAACCTGGTCGCCTAAATGTGGTTATAGGTCTCATTGTCTCAGGTGATGTGAATGTGATTAATTATGTCAGAATTGGATCAGGACAAATGCATGGCTATGCAACTAACTGGACGCAGAATTTCCAACGTATTCTCAAGAAGTAGGTCATCCCTATTCAAGCATCCAAGAAGAATATTAAAGTTGTTGGCACTTCAGTTTAAGATACTGAGCTGATATTCACCAGGGTTATGAGCCTATAGCAATCACGAAAACTGAACACCAAGGATATATTGACATATGAGCTGCCTTTTTGATGACCATGAAATGATGCGAATGCAGTCTACGTCTTCTCTGAAGAACAAACTTCAGATAGGTTTGTTATTAACACCAAATGCTGTTATCATTTGTGGATGTGCACCTTTTTCGACATTCCACTGGCTAGCACGTGATTGTGTAGTTGACTACATTCACAGCTTTACTTCATGTATTACGTATCATCTGAGCAGCAATAATGTGTACCTGATATTTGATTGATTTTATGCAAACATGGCCAAGAATGTAATACGATTACAGAGAGATGGAACTACTCGGCATCTTCAGTTGGACAACAGTACCCCGATCCATGCACAAAACATACTACTTGCAGTACCATACAACAAATCTTAGCTGATTGACCTCTTGGTTAGCAAGTCGGACCACCTGCCTAGCATCAACAGACTTGTCATCACCGGTATGAATCCTGTTCCATTACAGATATATTCCAACATTGTCACACCTAGAGAGGACGTACGAACAACACAGAAAGAAGCAGATCTCATCATTATGCATCAACTTGTGAAGACTGCATCGGGTGATCCTAGTATCAAGGTCATTTGTAATGACACAGATGTGTTTGTGTTATTACTCCACTTCTATGATACGCTAGGTTTATCGTGTAACATTATCATAGAGAGTCCTGTGCATGACCGAACTGCCATTGATATCAAGGCTACAACTTAGCAACATTATAACATTACCAAAAATATACTAGTCTGCTATGCACTAACAGTTTGGGATACGGTCTCGTATCTATTTGGAATAGATAAACTGACCATAAATATCTGAGTAAATGACACGTGTTACAGTTATTATGGCCGTTTGACCTTGACATGGATGCTGGCATCACATAAGCATCACAGTTCAACACCAGATGATATGAAAGCACGCCTAAAGAGATCATGTCCACCACCGGTATTTGCTTTCTGGACAAACAGAATGGGAAATGTAAAAGCCTCTGCTGCGCCACCTTTGAAGTCATTGCCACCAACTAGAGAAATCTTCAAACAACAAGTCCACTTATCACAATACCAAGTGGCTATATGGATGTCTGCTATGGTCCCAGACGCTCCAGACGCTTATTATGGATAGACTCGTGTTGAGACGAACATACTACGATCTGTTATGATGCCTTAGGATATCCCTCCTACACCTGTATCGGTGCTTCACATGATCAGGTTAGGTTGTTCTTCAGAACGACCATGTGCTACAGGCAGATGTAATTGTGTCAGTGCGCAAATGCCGTGTTCATTGTTCTGTACTTGCAATGCTGATCTGAGCAGCTGTAATGAAAACACGAAATCTGCAATACAGTATCATTGAGGCGAATTGTTTATGTTATATCTGAATAGATTATGGCATTTGATATTTTTCTGTCTGCCATGCAACATAGGGAAATACTAAAGATTAATATTGGTTCATTATCTATGCCCATCATTAATATGTACTTATAAAACATTCAATTATTGACATATTCTCTACACAAGTAAAGAAACCTGAAATAAATATGAAAACATCGCACAGGTATATGCACAAATATATGCAATATTTTGTTATCTTTGAGTTAAATACATGGATACTATTTCAAGTGATTCCATGACCCCGAGACATATCATTCGACACCAAGGGAAATAATTGTTCAGTTTCGTTCAAAATTATAATTTTCTTAGATTCGATGCTAGCCATTTTGGATTTCAAGATGTCCGCCACTAGTTAAGCCACTGAAAACAATTCCCTTGACCCCAAAAATGTTATATTAGACACAACATTTGTATATCTACCTCAAATATTTGTAAAGTTAAGCGAAATAATTGGAAATAAAATAAAACTGTATTTCATAATAAATTATTTTTACAGGTTTCGATAGCGACCATTTTTTGGCGAATAAGACAAAATGCCCATGAATGCCTCGGCTGAATATTGTTCAGGAATGGTCAAATATGACTAATATGACTAATCAATAAAACATCGTTGGATATATCGCATAAATGGGTTCAGCTAAGAATCCTTATATGACAACTGAACTATATGGAACTAATACTGTTATTATTATCTTGATGAGCGCTGATAGAAAAATTGAATATTATAATAATAATAACAATATGTTTAAATAAATATATAGTAGCAGCCATTCAAAAATATTTCAGAAATGCATTTAAAAGAATATGGAGGATCTGAAACGCGTGTGCGCGCGTATATGTGTGTGTATGTGTTTGTGTGTGTGTATGTGTGCGTGAGTGCGTGCGTGCGATGCGTAGGCGTGTGCGTGGGTGTGGCGGTGCACGCGTACGTGTGTTATTATGTTTCGCTTATAATATGCGTGGTATTCTTTATAAATATGGACTAACAGTGATACACCGTTAGTTGAGCCACAAAAGACATAATTTAATTACGCTCGGAAAAGAAATCATATCATTATGGCCTCAATGAAACGACTATAAAGAGCTTTTGGCGTGATATTTGGTTTTATCTCAACGGGAGGTTTAGGCGATCATGGTCGTTAATTCTGGACTGCAGGCTGTTGTTGTGGAGACTAATGATTGGGAAGATACTCGGGGGTGCGTGTGATATTAACAAAATCAAAGCGTCTAAAACAGAAACAGGTCATTCGGATTTTTAAA
Organism: Paralvinella palmiformis; assembly: GCA_025642065.1. Classification (NCBI taxonomy): domain Eukaryota; kingdom Metazoa; phylum Annelida; class Polychaeta; order Terebellida; family Alvinellidae; genus Paralvinella; species Paralvinella palmiformis. Next base: position 236,225 of record JAODUP010000608.1, read on the forward strand.
AGTACATTTTGGTTGATGCACGTTTTTTTACTAAAGCGCGTCGCTTCCTTTTATTATTCATATCCTATAGTCCTCTTTAGAATATAGTTTTCTCGACTTAATTAAATCTTCTATAACGGTTTTCTAGCAAGTTGTTGCTATTTACCAAATTCTCATCTTAGATCACCATCATATAATATTTGTATAAAACCCAAATTTTAATTCAATAATTCATGATCTCATCGTTGTGACATGATAAACTGTTATAGCATGCCTAATGACTTTAAAGGTCATGTTCCATATGTTTCATACGTTAATTTATTGACGAGACGGTTATTTGATGTCTTAAATACTGTGATTTATAATGCAATGCTGTATAAATATCTTTATAGTTGGATGATTTATTTCTGTGATTATTCCAATTCTAAATTCCATCCTTAGTGTACTCTGTATTTGAAGGCTTAATACATCAAATATAATTAAACGAATAAAGGATATTAAGTCACATAGATTGAACATCACTACAAATTTCATCGGTAGGAGTGAAATATAGCGCTATAGAAATGTGAAATGTTAATAAAATACCACCAAATACCACGTGTGTCTGTGTGTGTGTGAATGGGTGTATATGTCTGATTTAGTATTATCTCATATCTATGTCTATAAATAGCGACACTGTGTTAAGGGCTGTTTGTTTTTACTGAAGTAGAAATATATGTAGATCAGTGTGTAAAACAGGTAATTACCCAAACAATTAAAGGATTATTAGGAAATACTTGCACTCGACATCAAATTTAAAGCCTCTCACAATACCGCTAAATAATGCATGTTAGTTGTAAGTTATGTTCTGTAACTAGATGATAATTTACTGATAACTAATACTGCTATAAGTGGCGAGTGCCTGCTAAGAAATGGTATCACGATTTACAGTGTACTCATGAGATCATTTCTCTTATCATACAGGGATGACCATATTGTCTAACTAGTTAATTCGTCTCAATCACCTGAGTTCTAATGTTTGAAGGGTCAGACTTCCAAAACGACGTATCTTATTGTGCAGCTAAGATCCAGACGTACTTCGACAAAACCTATCCATGTTCTCTCAATAAATGATAACAGAAATATTTTAACTGAATTCTACTAGTTTGAAGTTGATAATATGTCACTTGGAAACGTAAACACCAATATTTAAAAACTCCAAGACGTCTACCATTACTGACATTATAATCAGCGTTTATAAAGAATTATTTTCCAATGGCATGCCGCTAACTGTGACACATAACTTTAACGAGGACAG
>JAODUP010000608.1:242500-251385 GCA_025642065.1 Paralvinella palmiformis
ATACTAAAAGACTGGCCTTGCCTCACAACAACAACAACAACAACAACGGAACGTGACAAGTAAGTAACATATTTCGTCTAGGTTACGACACTATTCTCTTGATCTAATCACCCATCTCATTGGAAGTGCTTAACGCAAACGTCAGTCTAAATTGTTCTGGTTGGATCCCGGCGGAGATTACATTTCGAGTGTCCTGGTAGCTACTTTAAACATATTTAATTACGCCACTATTTGTCACATGATTATTACATAGCCGATTATAGTCGAGCAAAGCAGTTACCTTGCAGTTACATGCATTGGTCGTCATTTATGGCCATCTTCGTGTTTATCTCAATGTGTGGACACTACATCTGTTATTATATTTCCTTAATCAAAGCCAGACATTGTTACGAAGAAATATATCAGTTTTTCTGTAGTACCATCTTATGGGAGTGCGGTCTATTTAATGTTAGTTAGTCAAATTGAGGTTAAATATAATCAATACGATATGTGTCTAATCTACTGACAACCTTTATTCGGCTTATCCTAAGTAAACTGATAGGTAAATTGTATTCATAATCCACTTTAGAGTTCAAAGGAAGTTTAAACGAACTACAATTCATTTTACCCAAGTTAAGCCCCCGAAAGGCTTCCTGGATGTGGCCTGATTAGTCATATTATTGATCAGCTTTGTGTTGCCAAATGAACACTGACTCACCTAAGGTGATGACTGCAATAGAGAGAGGTGTTTACTTTATACCAGTATTCACTAACTTGTCTCTGCAATAGAGAGGTGTTTACTTTATACCGGTATTCACTAACTTGTCTCTGCAATAGAGAGGTGTTTACTTTATACCGGTATTCACTAACTTGTCTCTGCAATAGAGAGGTGTTTACTTTATACCGGTATTCACTAACTTGTCTCTGCAATAGAGAGGTGTTTTTATACCGGTATTCACTAACTTGTCTCTGCAAGAGGTGTTTACTTTATACCGGTATTCTAACTTGTCTCTGCAATAGAGAGGTGTTTACTTTATACCGGTATTCACTAACTTGTCTCTGCAATAGAGAGGTGTTTACTTTATACCGGTATTCACTAACTTGTCTCTGCAATAGAGAGGTGTTTACTTTATACCGGTATTCACTAACTTGTCTCTGCAATAGAGAGGTGTTTACTTTATACCGGTATTCACTAACTTGTCTCAGCAGATCAGTTGTTTATCTTATAATGTATCCATCTCGTCTCCAGGATGTCATTGCTCTAGGTATTATGTCGGTGTTTGTGTTTATGGCAGAATTACACGCTATGGCCTCTGGCAGAAGCACATCTGTGTCACCCTTGACGAATACTAGGAGAACACGCCATTACCTTACCACGTTCCATGTCCGCCAATTTTTAAGACATGGCATCCTGTAACAGGTAGCGATATAGCGATACATGGATTATTAAGAAAATATGAATTTTCCATCCATAAGCTAAATTATTTAGCCGTATTCATTCAACGGCTGTATTTTTGGTTTGTCCATATGTTGCCTTCATCAAATTAGCTTAACAAAGACAGTAACACATTCGTGTTACAAATGTGACACATGTGTCATTAATAATCAGCTAAATAACCTTTTTATGATCATAATGATGGTCAAGAAGATGAAGATTATAATTATCTTTTGGAGCTTCCATGAATGGAATTAATGACTGATTAGACGTGTTGTAACATCAACATTTCAAAACATTCCGAATCTTGTCAGGAAATTACATTACAGGTACATAGATGGATAGATAGATAAATAAATAGATAGAAGAGGATAGGAATAGTAGGGAGGGATATAGAATGAAATAGAAGGTGGTATATTAAGAAGAACAAGAAGAGGAATAAGAAGAAAAAAAACTATTATACTACTACCACTAATAATAATAATAATAATAATAATAATAATAATAATATTATTATTATTATTATTATTATTATTATTATTATTATTATTATTATTATTAATCAGGCATCCACAATAGCAGAAGTTAATCAAAGACGCTGAACAGTAATACTTCAATATAATAAAATACATTTTGATCAATACTAACAGCTAACAGTTGAAGACATTTTGAGCAAGTGATTTCTTAGAAGATACTAAGCTGTTAAAGAGTTTTGCGTTTTCTTCGTATTTCTGGACCATACCCAGCAACATTTGGTAGATGTCAATATTATTAAAATGTCATCGCCTGCTAATGTTGCAATGAAGGATTGCCATTTACCGTTGTGACATCCTCCAGGTATGAAACACGTCAAAGTAAACAGGATAGCTCCAGCATTTGAATCATTTGGCCTGAAAGTGTGCTCTGAGAAAACAGCCATAGGTCATTGTTTGGAAGATACAGAGACTATAATATTCATTAATGGAAAATAAAACTCAACCATGTTGATATTGAGTTAACAGTTCCTTTATTTTGATGTTCCAACGCTTCTCTATTAATGAATTTTACTCCAGAAAGGAGATGGTACTGATAGTATACAGTTAAGTAGTTATTTTATAAGATTAAATAAGGAAATGTTATCATTCTTACCTAATCTGGGAAACCGCCAATTAGATGAAATCTATGATGTTTTATTTTAGAAACATTCATCATCGTCATTGTATTTTCCAATAGGTGGGATAAAATGTTCAATTTGGAGATGAAAGAAATTTTACATTCAATATTTTTGGAAAAACGGATTATCAAATAATTAATATCGTACAATAATGGTCACTGCTCTGACTTTCAATATATTCCTGTGCTTAATCTAAATCAGAACTGTCAACAAAATTAAGGCTTACTCAAACTTGCACATACAATTTAACCTCTCCATCTATCTATCTATGGATCTATCGATCTACACACACACACACACCCACACACACACACACACACACACATATATATATATATATATATATATATATATATATATTTATATATAATTCGATTGTGCATTCTCGCCAGATGTCCTTAATTTAGTTTCCTCATATATAACACAAGGACTTATGTGTATAAGCATTGGAAAGGAGAATGATATTTCACGACACAGTGAAGATGCTTTTTCATTATTGTCCTGTTCAAAGACCATTTGAATCGATTTAACCTTAAATAATGAACATAGATTTGACGGTGTGTTGTATAGGATACCTAGTGGTAAGTTATTGGATGAGCCAACTAATCCTGCCCGTCCACGCAGATTAATTATCCTGAAGTGCAGTACACTCCCCCCCCCCCCACACACACACACAAATAAGCACACAGACACACACATATACACACACACACTCTGAGACTGGTGAGATATTACACCAATCTAAGCATGAACAGTCATCTTTCTGTTTTATTTCTCTAATAAGTCGTCAAGAGCTAGAAGTCACTATTAATATGATTACTGAGTACTGTGAGATATCTCAGACGTCCCTATAGTGGTCTTTATTATTACTATTCTGCTCTTCCTTTTGTAACGCGTCACATACTTTCCTATCTATCACTAATAACAGAAATAAAAAATAAAATTCAAAATGTTTACTCTGTCGTCGGGAGAATAATTGCAAAGAACTCCCGTTACCATGCTGGCTTACTCCCACGATGATGTATTCATGTGAATGATAAAATGAAAAATAAGTTATTATGTCGCCTAGTACAGAAAAGGCAAGTTTGCTATTGAATCTAAACACCAACAAACTTTTTAAAAATAGTTGTAGTTTTTCTCAAATTGATGTTTTCATCTTTTTTTGGCATATTCTGGGGAATCATAAAGATGCAAGAAGTTAAAAACAAAAGAACATTTTAAATCTCTCTCCATTTTAAATTACGCCACATTGTTGAAGCTAGTCGACGAACTTAGTGCCGTGATAAATATGTTTTTCGCTTTCAAGACGAACATATCTTAACTAAAACAGCGCAATGCTTCTCGTTTCATTGGATTAAAATCTCTATCGGCCGCTATAAGAAGATAATAAGTCTATCACTGCATTAAGTATTTGCTTGTGACCATCATCATGTCGTGACCTACTTGGTGTGTATATTCTGATTGATTACATTAATACTCCACTTTTTTTTCGGGCTAAAGTCGACGACAATGATATATATGGACTCCTTAACATGGACATCTAACATGCCTACTACTGATGGCACAGTTACTTCAGCACAACGCACTGCACTATGTATATTAAAATAATCGCGATAACAGTTTCGTGATCCTTTTCTGTCGCAATTGTATTTGCAAATTCTTGAATGTACATCATTAATTGGAAATGATCCGGCCCTTCCATATATGCCAATTCTAAAAACTCAACGTAGTTTGACCAATTGTATTATCCAAGACCCTTTCCTGTGATATTGAAATAAAAGAAGTGATTTGGCATTTATCATGATGCATTAATCTGCTTCCCAAAATAGTCCTTATTACGATCACTTATGCGTGTTTGTTGGTGGGTGGCCACAGACACAAATTTGCGCGTATGTATTTTCTATTTCTAGATAAATGCAGGACAGAACAAATAAACCAAGTGTCACGCCAATTCAACCAGTTATACCATTGTACTACTTCCGAGTCAACTTTATTCCTATTTGTAGAGAGAATATGAAGCCAAACAAATTTAAAATAAAAGCCCACATTACCCAGCTAGTGAGTGCCGAATCCTCTCATCTTCAGAACAGAGACGCAGTTCCGGATAAGCTAAACGAGGCCTAACCTCACTTCATGGCAGGGGACGCCGTGAATCCCGATATGTCATGTAGCGATGGATGGATCCCAGGATATTGTGTTATCACGGCAATCGATCATGAAGTAGTTTCTAACTGTATCACAGTAACTAAGGTCAAAAGAGGCCAATAGATTGTACCCACATCAGTGGCTTATAATAGAATTGGTCATTGGCATAGATTACTCTCTCTCTCTCTCTCTCTCTCTCTCTCTCTCTCTCTCTATCTGTCTGTCTATCTATCTATCTATCTATATATCTATCTATCTATCTATCTATCTATCTTATGTTTTATATAAAAACAAATTCATCTTGTTATTTGGCTTTTTTGAAGCGGCATTAATAACATGCAGAATCACCATCATGCAATAAAGATAACTGACTTCAAAATGAAATGTTAAACTATTTGAAGGTTAACTTCAATACTTAACCATTAAGCCACCTGATTATTTACTCTTTATATGTTAGTATGATGTTGTTTACTTGCAAAGCAAAACATTAAAGTACGAACACTTTAGGTCTGATTGCGGTGACAGGACTTTGGTAGGCCTTAGGATAATGTGGTTACTGAATCCTTAACTCTGTTCTTGGGCCATTAAGTATTGTGAGATTATATGTTATAGGGTTTCTTATATTAACCACAAATGTCAGTCCGCTTTGTCGTCTTATTTTGTACGGTTGCTTGTTCTCGTTCGTAAGTATCGGTCCGCAGTATCATTTAATTGTGTATTTCAGCTGACTTGTGGTAGATTGGTCAATTGCTGTTTGTCAACATATTCGACTAATTAGTATAAATTTGAACTACGTCAGGCTAATATTCACCTATTAACCCGTTGTTATTCCGTCATGGCTGTGGCTAGCTATTAAGCATGTTCTAGAGACCGTTCCGTTTAATGTATGTTGTCTCAATGACTCCCGTTCGTTTCTTTAGAATGCTGCCTTAAGGTGGCGGTATTTCATGGACGTACTCGCTTATTGTTTTGTAGTCGTGTTTTGAGCAACGACTTCTTGGTCAAAAGGTGCATACGGGAATTTTGGTGAAAAGGGACTCCCGAAACATAAGCATAAATCGGAGATTAATGTATTGGACCGGAACAAACATTATCACCATCATTATCGTCATCATAACAATATCCAATCAGATATCTCTAACAGGTTGATGTATCCGATGGCTCATATCAAATAAGGTCAGCAACCAGTATAAAAACAACATAACCCACCCCAGTAACGTCAATAATAATAATAATAATAATAATAATTCCCAACTATAAGTTGAGTGGCCATCACCGAAAAATAATGTTCTCATTTATTGAACTGTTGATCATGTGACAAGCCAACAACAAATTTATCAAATATGATAACATGAGTATATGGCTACCAAAAAACAATACCCGCCCCTTTCTTGGTTTTCTTTTCCAGCATGAACGTTAAGAAACTGAACTCATCTGATAGAACAAGCCATTTATTCTAATTAGATGACAATTACAGATACAAGTGTCCCCCCCCATTTGCTTGAGTAGCTTGCTCTCATTATTTGATAATATTGTATATATATATATATATATATATATATATATATATATATGTGTGTGTGTATGTGTGTGTGTGTGTGCGTGTGCGTGTGTGTGTTTGTGTATCAAACAATTTGTTTGATTTTCATAATGTATATCCGTCCTCCTGAGATTATTGCAGAACGATAAATATCATTTGTATGCTGATGACACGCAGCTGTATATTTTTCTGGATCGTGACAATGAGTTTAAATATCTCCTCTTCGTTGAAATATCTAGAACCTTGTATTGCTGATATCAGGCTGTTGATGACTTGACGGCTTCTAAGACTAACTGATAATAAAACAGACGTTATATTTTTGGCATCACATCGTGTTAAATCCCTAAGCACACCAGCAGTACTAATGGCTGTATCTTCGATTACACCTAATGGGTGAGTAAATTATCTAGGGGGTATTTTTGACAAATATATTAACATGTATAAACTTGTTATATCAGTATGCCGTGCAGTACTACCACCTCAAGACATTTAAAAGCATGTTTAACACAAGAAGCATTTGTTACTGTGGTTGATGTCTTTCTTGCATATCCTATGGGCTATTGTAATTCCCTGTTACATTCCATATCTGATTATAAGATTAATCGCTCTCAGCGAATTCAGAATATAGCAGCTCGTATAGTGATAAATACTCGAAAATGAACCACATCACTCCAAATGTTTTAAAGCTACATTAGTATTATTATTATTATTAATATTATTAGTATTACATATATATCGTATATATCTATGTATATACTTATCTAAGTACCTTCTCGGCGTTGTTTTGATGATTACAAATAAGCTGATATTTCTATTACTTACGATACTTCTACGTTGTCATGAAGATAAACTTGGATGACATTTTCATTTGCGAAAACCTGATGTTGTGTTGAATAAAGAAATTAAGTCCCAAAGTATCTTCTAAATGTATTAATTTATTTACATTTGACAAAATATTCGCTATATTAAACAGCGTTGATTGTTCAACATTTTACATTAATTCGAAACTAGTTTCGGCTAAGATTATATTTGAAAAACCTTAAAATCGATCAATTTCTTTAAAATGCTCTATTTTTTTAGCCATATCTCGCTATATCACATTTTGTTGGGACACGTGACCTCTTCTTAAGACTGCTTGAGTTCTAATGTCGTGGTACTAAGTTCCCTTGATCAGGATTTCAATCAGCGTGGTTAACAATTAGAACTAGATAATATTATTAACTTAGAGACGGCGGATATGAGCTCCATTATAGCTTAAGCGCAGAGAAGATTATATTGTAAATCATTCAGTGACCTCTTTGGCATACCAATTATGACGATGTTGACTCCTTGATTGGGTCACGACGATCTGAACACAGTGCACGGCTTGGAAGCTTTGAATTGACATATGGAACTAAAGTCTGTGAATTAGTTTATTTAGCATTAAGAGTCACTAGTCGACTCACGACCACTGTGACTGAGAGTCGAGTCACTGTGGAAGTATTCCTTAAAAACGGGTAATTTGCTCTGGTTAGAACCCCAGCTTAAAGGTTTGATGCGCAATCCACTCACCGCTGAGCAACAACACCGCCACTTAGTTCCAAAGTAGTATATATGTTACTGTATTTAATTAATTTTAATAGGTTGGTGTACTTAATTTGTGTGTGTTGTGTATGTATGTAAGAGTGATATATATATATATATATATATATATATATATATGTGTGTGTGTGTGTGTGTGTGTGTGTGTGTGTGTGTGTGTGTGTGTGTGTGTGTGTGTGTGTGTGTGTGTGTGTGTGTGTGTGTGAGTGTGTGTGTGTTTTAGGGTACATAGTAAGAGGCAACAGGCACAGAGCATCAACATATCTAAACCTCCTTCGAAACCTACCTCCATAAATCTAAATACAACTATACATACATTAATCTAAATATTAAATGTTCAATACCTCCACATATTGATAGATGTGTGCGTATACCTAAGCATGTGTCTGGTCTACTCATCAGCCTGTGGGAACAAGCTAATTCGCTTTTCGTACGCGACAAATATGTCACGCCCACAGGAAAGCGGTACATGCGGCTACGTACAAAAAGCGAAGCACGTAAAAACATACCATTTGATACCACAGCTCGCAACAAACACGTGCGTGTGGTTCAATGGGGACTTGCTACATACATATCATAAACTATTTTGACACCACAGTTTACATTCAACAGTAATTTTCTGTGGTCCAAAAGAAACCTGTATATAAAGCATTTCGACACCTCAGATGCTGACCTCAGCTTTATTCTGGTTCGAATAGCTGAATAAATCCTATCTATATGAACCGTGTATCAATACACGTCCGACTGGTCTGGCGTCGAAGTTCTTCTCTAACCTAAGTGAAATTCAAGCCCCTTTTATAGCCTCAGCGTGTTAACAAACATTACAGTTTGTCCACAACAAAGAATACACTACACAGTATGGACTCACTAAAGCGATTGAACTAAAATAAAACAAAGTAGCAATACCGCACAATGGATTATTACTGGACTAGAACGAAATATCGTCTCAAACCTGAGTAAATTTATATTTACTCGAACCTAACAATAACCCTCATACGTTTCCCTTCATCACTAAGGAACGTTCTTTCCTAATTTAGCGTCCCCAAGTATAT
>JAODUP010000609.1:0-102500 GCA_025642065.1 Paralvinella palmiformis
AAATTCCTTCTAACATATAAATCTATAATATATGCGGATGTATCAATATATCTAAATGGGTGATGATCTGTAATTACACAATTATGATAAATTCTTTATAACATTATATAATAAAATATTTTCTATTTAATTATGCTCTCTTTACTCTGAATGTGACATATGTGTATGCGTATGAGGTATTTGACCCTCCAGCAAATATCACAAGGCATATTATGCTGCAGTTGAGATGTTCCTTTTTCTGTTGGAGACAGTATGTTTCCAAGTCCATGCGTTCTAAGAAAAGTTGATCTAGAGCTGTATATTTCGTGCACTATTTGCGTCTTTGGAGGCACGCCGTTTAAGTGTTTGACCTGGTTATCCAGCACGTAAATGACTGTAGCAGACACAGTACGCTCTTAAAGCATGTACTCCTGACTCAGGAATAGAAACACTGCATCGCATCTCGAGCGGTGGCATTGGACACGGCTCGCGCGGTTGGTGTGTTTTATATAACAACTTTAGTTGTATATATATAATTCACCTTAGTTGTTTGTGGGAATAGAATTATCTTTCCTAGGTCCAGTTATGTCCAGTCTGTACTATGACATTCAAGGCTAACTTTAGTCTCTTTGTCATTAATAAAACCCTATATTATAATTATAGTTTGTATAGCAGACATTAGGTCTGATTTGAAAATGTTAATATATAGAACGGCAATTCCGCCATAACGGTCTGCTAAAGCGACGATGTAAATTGTTATAATAGTGACGAGTAGGTCATAGTATTTATTGGATTTGTATGTTTATGAGGTATTTGACCCTCCAACAAATATCACAAGGCATATTATGCTGCGGTTGAGATGTTCCTTTTTCTGTTCGTGGAGACTGTATGTTTCCAGGTCCATGCGTTCTAAGAAAAGTTGATCTAGAGCTGTATATTCCGTGCACTATTTGCGTCTTTGGAGGGACGCGTTTAAGTGTTTGACCTGGTTATCCAGCACGTAAATGACTGTAGCAGACACAGTACGCTCTTAAAGCATGTACTCCTGACTCAGGAATAGAAACACTGCATCGCATCTCGAGCGGTGGCATTGGACACGGCTCGCGCGGTAGGTGTGTTTTATATAACAACTTTAGTTGTATATATAATTCACCTTAGTTGTTTGTGGGAATAGAATTATCTTTCCTAGGTCCAGTTATGTCCAGTTTGTACTATGACATTCAAGATTAGCTCTAATCTGCTTGTCATAAATAACATTAAGAACTACAATAGCAGACGTTAGGTCAGGTTTGAAAATAATAACATAGTTCAAACAGTACGGAAGCTCTGACGCGCTATTATGGTCTGCTTCAGCACAGATGTCAGTCTTTTAATAGCAATTAAGCTAAAGAGTTTTAATAGTAGTCGCTTCGTGACGCTTGCCCGTTGTAAAAACTGATCTTTGAAGAGAGTGACAATTGGGTTATATAGTTTATATAGTATTGCTTTGAAGAAAGATACAGCAATTGAAAAATAGCTATAAATAGGGCTGGTTAGATAATTAAGCAGAAACATATATCGTAAAATAATAAGAAAATGCAAATTTCATGCATGAACCAATATGGTTGCGATGAATATATATGGAAAAGGAAACAGATCCATAGAGATCGGGTGAATAGTTTTGAGAGAAATCCAACGTCATACTAATGTTGCATAATTTAATTTCAGAATTAAATATATGTATATTTAAACGAGTTGTCACACAAATACGAAGCTGGCTCATGTAGCATGATATCTTTGAGCCAATACCGTTGCGCAAATAAGCCAAATTCATTCATGTCGTAGTAATATATATATATATATATATATATATATATATATATATATATATATATATATATATATATATATATATATATATATATATATATTTATTTATTTTTATAATAAGTGTAACGTCGACCGGTATGTGGTAGTCCATGATCAAAAGAAAGTGACTTTACTTTACAAGTGAGCGCAGTAATAGTTAAATAGGAGTTTTATTTTATCTAGACTTTAGATGTGATACATTGTCATCAATACTGACAAAACCTCTAAAAACACAGCAAGATCACAGCATTTTAGTCTGAATACCATGTTTTAATTTCCAAATGTTGATATAAATGAAATTAAAGTAATAGATCAACATGTTACCTGCCTAAAAGTAAACCGGTGATCTGAAAGTATTTCTAACAAAACGAATCACGATTATTTACTGGGGTTAAGAACAATTAACAGTATATTATAAGTATTGAAATGACCTTTTCAAAGAGCCTGTTAATTGTATCAAATGTGTATTGGTATAATCCATGCTGAGATAACTAATTCCTTCCGCACAAATTCAATCTAATCTTGGGGGACTTCAATATCATCGATCCAAGTAGTTAAAAGACAAGCACTTTTTCAGTACGTTTAATTAGTAGGCTTAAATTCAATAAAACGCAACATTTATGTGGACAACTCTTTTTAATTAATATATGGAACATACATTGTATAAAAGTATACGTTATCTTAATTCATCAATTGTTTGATACATTATGAAATTCTACACATTTTGTATTTTTGATACATTTTACTTACAACAGTTCCTTTCTTTATTATCAATTCACAAAAAGAGTAACTAATCTCAGCTAATTACAAGAAAATATGCTAAATGCCAAAACTTGTGGCGGGAGGGAGGGAATTTGTTAACCACATTAACACTTACATGTATTGTTATCAATGTACTGGAACCAAAATTATCCAGAACTTTGGTTCATTATACATATATCAGATACAGAAACTGACTGTGGCAGACTACGTGAAGGTCTAACCAATTAAAAACGGTCTGCATGTAGTGGTCTACGCCCACATCACTGTGACACCACCACATAGCATGCATGTAAACCATACAGAGAGATAGCAAATGTAAAATGATTGCTATTTTGGAATTTAGTTCAATGTTTAGAACGAGTAATAAAATACCACACCTTAATGTAAACATTTTGATTAACCTTGGTGTTGTTTTTTTATGGACAAACAGTTGCTTGTATTGTTGATGTTTCTATTGATAAAAGTGATTAAATCAAACCCACCTTGGAAATATGGATGATAACGTGAACGTATGTGTAATCTGTTCAGCTGATTATGAATTTAAAATGCAAAAATCAACAAAATTCATTCACTCAGAAATAAATTAAAATATATTAATGCAAATATCGTTATAGGTCACTACTAAGTCAGACTGAAGGTCAACCCTATATCTGTCAAGTCACATGATCCAATTAAAATGTTTATAAAGAATATATATATATATATATATATATATATATATATATTGGGGGTTTTGTACCCAGGTGAGTCTAACGTTGTTTTTTATGAATACAAGTTAAAATTGAAGCACTAATTGGGTGGGTAAAGGGTTTCCACAAATACACTCCACACTACCTTACAGCAATGGCAAAATGTTTCTGGCTAATTGGATAATTTACTATTTGATGTTTTCTTCTTATTCCGGCCGTACATAGAAGTGATTGAAATATAGCTGTTTTTGAGATGCATGAAATCCTAATGTAATACTTGATTCTGTGAAACAAATTTGATTGAAACAACTAATTAAACATAGAAAACAAGCACAATCAATACAATACTATGAAAAGCCTGACAAACTATTTCAAAAGCGTATCATAGAACTTCAATTCTTAATGGACGTGACTTTATTTCAACACAGGGAAGCTGTTCGAGATCATGAATAGTTCATCAATAATTTGTAACTCTCTTAATTAATGCCCTAAATTTTGTTGACGAAGAGACATATGAACACATTTGCGTTCCTTTGTTTTGTCTCATGGCAGTCTTTGGATCTTGTTTTTTACAATATGAATATAATAACACTGGGAGGGTCACTTCCAAGCAGAATATTTGGTCTTGGTATTAGGTAGCACCATCCTTTTGATAAAGGAAATCAACGGGCAATCCTTATCAGGTAGCTTAACAGAAGGAAGAGCTATCATGGCATAACCATTCACAAATCTTGATTCAAATTTCCATCACATTTCTGCGGATGTCATCATATCATGATAGAACATTTTCATTGCCATACATTATCACTGTTTCCAGAATGGATGATTAGCTTTCCATCCAAGTTCTACTAATGACTGTTAACCCTGGGAACAGATAAAAAATGAAAGGCAGTGAACGGAGGGCTCTGCGCTTGGGTGCTAGATAAAACATGGAACATAGATACGAAGGTTTTCCGGAATAAAGACTTTGCTAGGCAATCCTAAAGAGTTTGAAAATGATGCGATATTGAACAGGGAGTCAATGAAGTGAATTCAGGAAAGGCACAAATGAGAAAACCGATGAGACCGTGTAACAACCTCAGCAAAGCAGTTCTGAACACAGTGAAGTCCTGCAACATCATTAGGTGCGATGTTATAAAGAAGAGAGTTGAAGTAATCAACCTAGTAGCAACGAATGCCGTCGCAATGGTTTTAGCGACTGAAAGAGAAATATAGCGACGGATACGACGAAGGCCATGAATATGGCAGAAGCAGCAGCGACATGTCAGAGAAATAAGATTGATGAAGCAAAAATTACTATTAAATGTAACACCACGATTTGGTGTGGGGTGGGTGTGATGCTATGATTAAGGATGGGTGAATTGAAGAAACAAGTAAGTTTGCTGCTTTGAAATAGGTTTTGTCTGAGTTGAGCCTAAGTCTATTGTTTGCCATCAAGACATAGTTATCACTGAGTTAATCAACTAGCTGTGTAAGAGAACGTTCTATGTCTGCTGTAGATAAAGATATACTTAGGTGTCATCTGCATATAAATGGTTGTCTAATTTGTGGCTGTGAATAAGAAAATTTAATGTTGCTCCGGTATATAAAGTAAATAGCATCGGTCCAAGAACAGAGAATTGGAGAACGCCGTAAAACATGGGAACTACCCCTGAAAAATAGTTTCGTTTTACTGATTGGGACCTTGCTAAGAATAAGATGATCCAAGTGAGAGCTGTGCACGATACGCCATACCAATCAGAGAGGTAATCTAGAATAACAGAATAACCAATGGTGTCAAAAGCTTCTGATAAATCTAATAGTGTTAGTGCTTTGATCGTTACTGTATCTATGTTTAGTGTGATGTTGTTGTAAACTTTCAGTGGAACGGTTTCTCTAGAGTGAAAATATTTTTAAGGAGACTGAAAAACAGTAGACAAGTGACTACAGTTTAGGTGAACATTCAAACGACTGGATATGACTTTTTCTAATATTTTAAATAGGACAGCAATGTGTTATGGCTGTTTAGGTCATTGGCTGGTAAAGATAATTTCTCACGAAGAGGGTTAACATGGATATTTTTGAAATGATAAGGGAACACTCTATGTCTACTGTATGAAACCATGATTTTAGCAGAAATGTAGGAAGAGGTTCAAGTTCACGGGACTTATTAGGGTATAAAATATATTTAGCAACTTCAGTAAACGAGGCTAGTTTAAACACTGTGCAACGGTGATGTACAACTGGAAAAATCAATATTACAAGTGGAAGCACGATCTGGGAAAGAAATATGAATCATGGTGAGCTTATCCTTGAAATATCTGGAAAAAGAGTGAATTAGTCAAATCATGAGCGGGCAGAGAGACAGACGTCTTTCTATGGAGAGCCTATTTATACAGTTCCAGAGTTAACGAAGATAATCAGGGTTGCTGGAGATCACATTTCTAGAACAATCTATTGCAGAAATGGCACTGTTTAGTTTATCTAGACCTGTTAAGTTGTGTGCGTGATTGCCTCCATATGCGTTCTCAACAGCATCGACTTACTTCAGCATTAATAATATCAGAGTAATGATAGTGAAAGATTAAAAAACACAGGTACTAGTCGAATTCAACTCCCACAGCCTGGAGGTTTATAGTGAGATGCTCAAAACTAAGGGCTTGGTCATGCTACAAGATGTATGGTGGAACACAATGGCAAACTGTCTGGCAAGCTATTTCCATAACTGGCCTATTATCCTCCAGGTTTGTGAAAAACATCGGGGCGAGATCGATATCAACATTGCCAACAACGTCAAAAATCGACATGCAGAAGATTTCCTCATCGGGCTGAAGCCGATCTCAGTGGCACTTGATCGTGTGCAAAGTGATACTTGTGTGATTAATGAGACAGAGCAGATCTGAAAGGACCTGGAGAAAACATTCGAAGAGAACGATCAACCTATGAGCGCCCTAAAACATGTAAAGGACCGTTACAATCAAGTAATGACAGATTCCCATTGTTTAACCAATATGTTACATCCTCGGTATAGGGGCAATGATTTGTGACCTGATGGCCAGCATAGTAAACTATAAGGCAAAGACGGGTCCATTCCACCAGTACATGTTTGTGCCAGAAATAATGAATTCAGTTAGACCCATTGCCTGATGGCATTCACAGTTAGAGCGACTGACTAACAGACTGCTCACGCTTATAGATCAATTGTTGATCCAGGGCTGGGGTTGAGAGAGTATTTTCCACTTTCGGACTTGTCCATTGAAAACTTTGAAATCGTCTAGAGATGGGAAAAGCTGGCATGCTGGTAATCATATACAGGCTGTTAAATAAGAAATCAAAATGATCTTTGTCTGGTATAATAAAGTGATTAATTTTATGTAGGTATGTGTTATAGTGTATATAATGTAGAGCTTGAATAAATGTATCCTTATATATATCATGACTATTTAATATTTTATAACTGCACAATACAAACATATATAAGCGTTTAGAATGATTTTATGGATTGTGAAGAAAAAACTGATTTAAATTTTAAAAATCCTATTTAAATCAATTAAATTTAAAGAATCCGATTTCTTTTATGTTTTAAACAAAATCATGATTTTTATCAACCCTGCTTAAAACACTCATAAGGCCTATATTATATTGATTAGTAAATTTGGCGATAAAATAGTAATGTTTCCAATTATATTTTATAACTATCAAGGTTCTGAGATGATATTCAGGACACATTTAATCAAATCCAGCAACATGAACTATTGATAAAATCAAAAAAACATTGAATTATTGCAATAAACAATTTCCCTCTAAAATGATCAATCCAGAAAGAAATATATTAACCCAGAAACGTTCATTTAGGTTTTTCGAAGGAGTGAAATTGTGAGAATCCATTTTACAGATTTAAGGAGCAAAAGCTACTAGTGTGAATTGCATCCTCAATAAGTGGATATTCAAGGTTGTTAATAATTGGATGGCATTTGATAGCATTCTAAACTGATAAATGTTTATATAATCGAATTCGCTTTGTTGTTATGTTATTGTTGTTATTGTTGTTGTTTATTTACAACAACCTTTTATATATGATTGACTGAATGGTCAGATTACAATTCAATGGTAATGAAGTGAAATGAAACATGATATATGCTTCAGGCTCAGATTGAATACGTATTATCTACAATATAATATATACGAAGCCCATTTGACACTTTCCAGTCCTTCTAGTCTACCACCATCTTAGTAACGTATTCGGTGTGACGACTATCATAATTTGTAAAGCACCTATAGTTAGTCACCTACCATAAAAGCATCGTCTAAATTATTGTCATCAATTGGTGATGCTGGTTTAGACTTCAGTGATATCTGTTCCGAAGCCTTTTCGCCAACATTTGTCAGTGAACATCAAATTATCTGAGCCCATTATCTACTGATCGTTGAACAGACATATCATTCACAATGACTGCAACATAACTTTACACCCGTCTCATATATATACCATCAGATAATCCGAAATGAAAACTCTCTAACTCGATATATGCATACCAAATACCATATATAAAAATTACCAAGGATAACACATAAAGGCTCACCAGCATACTTATTTCCAATGAGATCCTATTAAAAGAAGAAAAAAAGATGCGAGGCAAACTACAGAAATCATTTGAATTGTATGACTAGATAAAAAAATTATAAGATCAGTAAATCTTTATTATAAATAATGTTAAAATTTTAAACAACAACATAATATGAAATAACAAGTTTGTACTTTACAAAAATTCCTAGAAATAGATGCTATATTTATGATAAACAATATAGTAAATAATACAATTCTTTGTCATTTAATAAAGGATCAGTAATTAGACAAATAACTATAAAACTGACTATCACAGAGTATGTTGACTAAATTTAACAACTACACTAAACAATAAAAGAAATACATAAATAAAATTAAGATACGTTTACATTGATACGTTATAGAAATATTTTGATCATGTGTATCTAATCTAAAATGCAAATATGTTTTTACTTTTGTTTTAAAACTACTTTTAGTGACACTTTGCTTCACTGAGAATAACATTCCATTGAATATTTCCTGTGTAAAAAAAGAACTAGAACCAAACCTATTCACTCTAGGTATCTTATCACACCCACTTTTTAAATAAGAAATATAGGACTTATTCGTAAGTACATAAATAATGAGACATGCAATACTTTAGTCCAAGCCCTTGTTATTTCTCGACTGGACTATGGCAATGCATTGTTATATAATATCCCCCTCTCTCTGACAAACTGCCTACAGCGAGTGCACAACTGTGCTGTACGTCTGGTGACACGCACTGGCAAAAGGGAACATATAACATCAGTTTTGTTCTAGCTTCACTGGCTTCCTGTACGTTTCAGATCACAGTACAAAGTTATGTTTGTTACATTCAAAGTACTCAATGGAACAGCACCACTGTATCTAAGCGATCTGATAGAAAAATATGTATCAGTGAGAATGCTCCGATCTAAGTCCTATTCACTTTTGAGGGTACCAAGAAGCCATACAGCAATGTACGGAGAGATATCCTTTCGAGCATCAGCTCCCAGGCTGTGGAACGAGTTGTCAAACCACATTAAACACCCAGCAAGTAAAGACATATTTTGTAAGGTTCCTAAAACCCATTTATTTAAATTGGCCTATTTATAATATTAAACCAGTTTATTATGTATGAAATTCATTTTAAATGTTGAGCGCCTTAGAGCAATTTTGGTTGAATAAGGCGCTATATAAAATACTTTTACTATTATATATTATCTTGCAACTTAAATCACCTGATATTGTATTATAATTGTGCTGAACCATTTTTCTTTGACTTTTCATATATTCGGGTGCACTACCATTGATGATATTATAAGTGTGTCCTAATTTCAGTTGTTCAACTCTGTTCTCCACAGGGAGCAGACCAACGAATTTAAATTCATTATATCCAACATGCGTTCTAGAGCGAGCATTTAACATATTATCTAATGATATTATTTTGTAATACTTGTAATCACCCCTTCAACTTTTTCGACAAATGAATACACCAAGCTGAACAAGCATAATCAAAATGATATTGAATCAAATGTATTAAAATACCTGAGCTTATTTGAGCTTTTAGAAACATCCCTAGATGCCATAGCATCTCCTGAAAGCGACTGGTCTAACGTTACTCCAAGATATGTGACACCTGTCTTTGATTCGATGGCATGTCCATTACAAACCACATTAAAATAATTAAACGTGTGCATTGTTCTCTTAGATGCAAACAAGATGCACTCTGTTTTACCTAAATATAAAGATAAGTTATTGTCTGTTAGCGATACACTAACTGACTCTAGGTCCAGACTTAGTGTCTCTTCTATCTCTGATACATCCTTTCCAGACACTAACAAGGCTGGGTCATCTGCATACAGCAGGAGCTTACACTTAACAGCTGTCGTCATGTCATTCAGATATATCAGAAACAGAAGCGATCCAAGGATGGAGCCTTCAGAAACGCCACATGAAATACCTTTTGTATCAGATCTTATTCTATTCATATTAGTGATCCGTTTTCTTCTAGGGTTAAAAAAGAATCAAGCCAATTTATAGAAATTTGGCTTAAACCTATGGCTTGAAGTGTCATGATTTACTGTGTCAATCGCTTTCTGTAAGTCTAACAGAACCATACCAGTTTAATTTCCTTTGTCACTTTCCTGTTTAATGTAATCAGATAAATGTATTAAGCGTGTGTTTATAGAATAAGATGACTAAAAACCAGATTGGAGATCATTTAATAAATTTTGTTCGATAAGAAACTTATTCAATTGGTTGAAAACAACTCTTTTAAAATATTTTGAAATAATGCTTAGTACTGATATCGGTCTATAATTACCAGCATCAGTCTTAATGTTCTTCTTATGAATTGGCACAACCCTAGCCATCTTCAAGTCGTCAGGAATATTGCCAGTTTGGATATATATATATATCAGCAATATGAGTAAGTAGTTTAGAAATAATACTTGAACCATCCTTAACAAATCCGATAGGCAGATTTTTGTTTAAGCATGTTGCCCTGTTTGAGCTCATGCCATCTAATATTTTGTGATGTTTTTATTATGGTAAAAATATTTAACACGTGATTTTCAAAACCGACCGGCACAAGCTGGTAATTTGCTTACAGGTGACGAAGCTATAGTTGTAAAAATGCATTAAAATGATCTGCTACCTTCGACTGATCAAAACACATTTTATTTTCTATTTTCAAACCAATATTACAAAACTTTTAGAAGAGGAACTAAGTTATCTTAAACTTTTCCACAGCTTTTTCGGTTGTTTTGGGTTTTCATTTACCACATTAAAATTACATAATGTTGTGATTTAATCCTTTCCTTGTTATATTTCATTGTTCCTCAACTTTGTGAAGATGCATATCATCAGTTATAACTCTGTGAGATGAAGATTTGCAGTCGTCGCTGATTGGTTCATAAAACAGAATCTTTGATTATGGTAATCGTTTTCTCTTCATGTGCTAATATAATATTTCTTCACTACCTTTAATATTTGTTTTCAATTCCACAAGTATACAGCAGGCCATTTTATTAGAGATCTGATTCAATTTTAAGTTCACTATGACCCAATATCAAGAGATTTCTTTAGATGTTTCTTGATTGAAAAGGAACTGACTTCTTTCTCTATGCTCCAATCGTAAGCAATCGTAAGTACATATCCCTAATTTGATGAGTGACGAATTACGTTGGGTTGAAATAACAAATAATTTTAATAGTGAATTAAGTCACCACTTGTGGGAGACCCGGTGACAATTGTTATATTAAGCTTCCCCACAAGGTTCTTAAGTAGTGGAAAAATATCTAGACAAATTATGAGGGATTTGGCTTAGGTATTATTCCATTAATTTACTTGTGATTCTTGAATTTTTGTTATACCCAGACACTGGATTACTTTAGTCGTTGTTCATCAGATAAGAATATGATACATAAGTTGAATAAATCGGATGTACAATTACAGCATCTAGTTGGTAAACATGTTTATACACAGTGATCTATTAGATCATGCACCCAAAGATAACGCATTCTAACTGACTGACAAGACATACAGACACAAGCCGTCAATATACCGATGAAAATAATAGTTATCTGTACACGGAGAGCGGATTTATTGGGTATTACCATGGATATACTAAGCATGCAGGATCACAGACTCTAGTTAACACATAAAAGAATAAATATTGCGTATTCCTAAATGTTCGAGAGAAATTGAAGATTTAACGTGTTATCATCTCCAAATGTGTTTACAATCTTCATGTGGGAGTCGTAGATTATAATATTTATGCAGTTCACCATAGAGCAGTTTTATTTAATTATTTTTCATTTAAACCGACTTACATTTCTTACAATGTAGCAGGTGGCTCCTTCTATTGTAATTTGCGTTATTGTCTTTAGATCGTAATTTCTTATTCTTGAGATTACGTCATACAGCTACTTGATTTCTCCCTTTTGGGTACTTAACTGCTACTTGACGATAATATCCTGATGATGATGATGATGATGATGATGATGATGACGACTACGACGATGATGATGATAATGATGATAATGATAATACTACTACTACCACTACAACTATTAATAATAATAATAATAATTTTTTTATTATTTCGCATTAAACATTTTATGTTGTCCTTAGAGGTCACTTTTTACCATATGCCAGAAACAATGGGAGTGTCAGAAGTGTAAACTACCACCAACACAATCCATCATCTCATTCTGAGATTCTGCGATGCGGATACTAAATAAATATGTTAATTTCTCGATAAGACAGCCAGTAGAGGATGTGCTATTATGATAAGACAGCCAGTAGAGGATGTGCTATTATGATAAGACAGCCAGTAGAGGATGTGCTATTATGAACATACATTTCATTCATATTAACTTCAGGCGAAAAGGCTTTATAAAAACATTATTGTAACCGCTGAAATAAATACTGGCTCACATAAATGACATGCACATGCTTGACAAAAATAAAACTTTTGTAATTAACTCCTTTTTTTGCAACTCAAAACATCACCTGCAGGTGACTGGTTGTGATGCCGCCTCTAATATGTAATTATATTTTACGTCATATAAGTACCATGTTCACGACTATCGTTTACAAGGTATTTACAGGTAGATGCAAAAGAGATCAATTCTATTAGGAATTATTTCAAGTACGTACGTAGAGATGGAAATATCTGACACGAATCACATATTGTTGATAATATTTTCATTAAATATAATAAAAAATATTTACTGGAAACTCAACACATAAATCCAACATTTATAGTATTAAAGCTCATCGATTTATAATACAGACGACATCTGTATTTAAACGATGGGTGATAGGAGTACTAATAAATCCCAAAGAGCATAAATATTTTATTAAGTAGTTTTAATAAGGAATTAAGCTCGTCCATTAAATTGGATGAATATGAAAAGGGGGGGGGGGGTGTGGAAGAGGAATACTTTCCAATCGACTGATATTACGCTTATATTTTCTTAGTACAATGTGAGCTAAAATTTCGTAAAACTATATTGATCTTGATTAAATCCATTCGTAAGGCAATCCTTATTTACTTCAGGTGTAAGTTAACAATTTTATATTGCCAGTAATACAGTTATACAGAGTGCAGCACACCGTGATTTAAACAACATTAGGATGGTATACTTAAGGATCTGACATATTTTCGGCTGAGTTGAACTGCACATGGTATATTTGACTTGGCAATCACACCATGGGAAATATTGTAAAACAAAATGTTATTAGAAATATATTTCCATGACCTTTGCATGTAGACTACTTTTGCGTGTTTTTTATTTGCTACAAAATTCCAAGATTTATCACATCTAGATCGATTGACTATATTCGTAGATGGCAAACTAAGAAATATCTTTAACACAATCATGCAAATATATGTAGTTAGTCAAAAGCCAGAACAATTAAAAAAACATTAAGAAAGAAAAACAACTAAACACTTCGTATTAACAAGAAAGTAAATTCTTCAATTAAAACAGCGAATTCAACAAACTAAAAGCAAATAATTAACTTTAATAAAATTACCATTACACCTGATAACCGACTTATTTTATTTTATTGTTTTCTTTATTATACGACCGAAGACATAAAATATGTCTAGTAAGAGCTTCTGGCATTTATTTGGTTGTCCTCAACCGATCCCCTCCCCTACTGCATAAAGATGAGTATTAGCGGTGTTATTAAAAGCATTATGCTAAAGGTGGGAAAATATTATAATTTTATTAAATCATTTATCGTGAACTAATATAGTCTAACTATACGATTACTTAAATTAACAACCGATATCAAATATGTATTGCCTATTAAAGAAGTGACTAGGCGTTATTTAGTAAAAACCGCGGCTTTGTTAAAAAAGGCGAGTTCTGAATTATCGTTTACAGATGGACATTTATCATCATTCCTTCACTGTTTTTGGCAGGTCATCCCCACAATATTAATGATGACCTTCTGAAACACAGACCCAGATAGCACAACTCTGGTGGGCCAACGTTGGGCCATAAATAGTCCTTCCGTTGGCCCAGCGGCGACAGTCGCTGGTGGGTCAACGTCGGCTTGTCCAGCTGGCGTAATGTCGATCGGGTCAACGGTGGCAAGCCGGCGCATTATTTCCGTCGGGCCAACGTCGGTCCACCAGCTACACACATCCCATACACACACCCGGGACCACTCATTATCCGATATATAAAATACGGGTTTGACCTGATGTTGTAAGACGGTTCTCTGTTGTCTTTTGATGCATTCGCTGGTGACACTGGAGCGTCGTCTTCACGGCTGAGATAGAAAACAATATTTAGATACTGAAAGTATGTTATGTTATTAGTTCAAATTTAGTATTTAAATTCACGATGTTTTACCAGGCACCCAAACAGTCTAAAATCAAATTCCCTGACTTTTCCCCGGCTAATATAGCATTAATTCATTGGTAACATCCATGTTTTATTTGTGAAACGAATATTAGCAATCTGTCATCGGCATACTCTTTCAAATAAGCAAAAATGGAACAGCGTCTAAACAGACGAGAGCGCTTCCATATGCGGCTTTAGATTGTTTGGGTGTTTCCAGCCGATCACAGCTGGTACCTGCTACCGGAAGAGGAGTACTTTCCAATCGACTGATATTACACTTATATTTTCTTAGTACAATGTGAGCTAACATTTCG
Organism: Paralvinella palmiformis; assembly: GCA_025642065.1. NCBI lineage: Eukaryota > Metazoa > Annelida > Polychaeta > Terebellida > Alvinellidae > Paralvinella > Paralvinella palmiformis. Next base: position 14,507 of record JAODUP010000609.1, read on the forward strand.
TAAAACTATATTGATCTTGATTAAATCCGTTCGTAAGGCAATCCTTATTTACTTCAGGTGTAAGTTAACAATTTTATATTGCTAGTAATACAGTTATACAGAGTGCAGCACACCATGATTTAAACAACATTAGGATGGTATACTTAAGGATCTGACATATTTTCGGCTGAGTTGAACTGCACATGGTATATTTGACTTGGCAATCACACCATGGGAAATATTGTAAAACAAAATGTTATTAGAAATATATTTCCATGACCTTTGCATGTAGACTACTTTTGCGTGTTTTTTTATTTGCTACAAAATTCCAAGATTTATCACATCTAGATCGATTGACTATATTCTTAGATGACAAACTAAGAAATATCTTTAACACAATCATGCAAATATATGTAGTTAGTCAAAAGCCAGAACAATTAAAAAAACATTAAGAAAGAAAAACAACTAAACACTTCGTATTAACAAGAAAGTAAATTCTTCAATTAAAACAGCGAATTCAACAAACTAAAAGTAAATAATTAACTTTAATAAAATTACCATTACACCTGATAACCGACTTATTTTATTTTATTGTTTTCTTTATTATACGACCGAAGACATAAAATATGTCTAGTAAGAGCTTCTGGCATTTATTTGGTTGTCCTCAACCGATCCCCTCCCCTACTGCATAAAGATGAGTATTAGCGGTGTTATTAAAAGCATTATGCTAAAGGTGGGAAAATATTATAATTTTATTAAATCATTTATCGTGAACTAATATAGTCTAACTATACGATTACTTAAATTAACAACCGATATCAAATATGTATTGCCTATTAAAGAAGTGACTAGGCGTTATTTAGTAAAAACCGCGGCTTTGTTAAAAAAGGCGAGTTCTGAATTATCGTTTACAGATGGACATTTATCATCATTCCTTCACTGTTTTTGGCAGGTCATCCCCACAATATTAATGATGACCTTCTGAAACACAGACCCAGATAGCACAACTCTGGTGGGCCAACGTTGGGCCATAAATAGTCCTTCCGTTGGCCCAGCGGCGACAGTCGCTGGTGGGTCAACGTCGGCTTGTCCAGCTGACGTAATGTCGATCGGGTCAACGGTGGCAAGCCGGCGCATTATTTCCGTCGGGCCAACGTCGGTCCACCAGCTACACACATCCCATACACACACCCGGGACCACTCATTATCCGATATATAAAATACGGGTTTGACCTGATGTTGTAAGACGGTTCTCTGTTGTCTTTTGATGCATTCGCTGGTGACACTGGAACGTCGTCTTCACGGCTGAGATAGAAAACAATATTTAGATACTGAAAGTATGTTATGTTATTAGTTCAAATTTAGTATTTAAATTCACGATGTTTTACCAGGCACCCAAACAGTCTAAAATCAAATTCCCTGACTTTTCCCCGGCTAATATAGCATTAATTCATTGGTAACATCCATGTTTTATTTGTGAAACGAATATTAGCAATCTGCCATCGGCATACTCTTTCAAATAGGCAAAAATGGAACAGCGTCTAAACAGACGAGAGCGCTTCCATATGCGGCTTTAGATTGTTTGGGTGTTTCCAGCCGATCACAGCTGGTACCTGCTACCGGGAGGAATATGTTATAGAAAACATTGTCGTGTGCCAGACGATCATCGAGGAAGACCCTTTGGATATCATCGTCAAACTGAATTTGAATATCAATGTAAAAATAAAACAAACAAAACAACAGAATAATCCAGAATATGTGTCGCGGGGCATTTGTAAATGATTCGATACCGAATCTGGCAAATCTTTCAGAAACTATAACTTTTGGTCCAATTATTTCGACTGACCCTATATTTTCGGTGATTTTGTTTAAAAATTTTGTCCCGACCGTCCGACCCTAATTTTTGGAAGGGAAATTTCCCGTAAATAAGTATTCAATAAACAATGGCCTAATAAACTGGATTGCTAGAGCCGCATCCCTGATACCTGTCTGTCGACACTTAACAGCACAACAGTCCCTGTCATGTGCGGGTCCATTCAGCTTGTAGTTTTCGTGCATTTAAGAATGTATGCATAACAATATGTTGGTGAAGCCTCGGCGCGGTGTTGATGTTGACTGTCACACACTGTCTCACTGTGTTCACATCAAATAACAGTCAGTAGCTTACGCTGAAGAACAGTTGAAGTGATGTGAATCTTCATTAATGGTGGATTTTATCCTGTAGAAAAGTGGGTTTTTTAAATGTTATAAAAATATTTCAACACGTCACTATTATAATTATTTGCTATTTTATATCAATTAATTATTGCCAGTGAATGGCTGCTCGGGGGCATCAAAATAACAGTGGCGCCCGCTAGCTAGTCTTTATTACAGGTCAGTTAGCTCTAGAGCGGATTTATCATGTTGTCGGGCCGACAGTGGCCAGCCACCTAAAGTCGAGACAGCTAATGCCATATAGCTTTATTCATTTTTTACGCATATAATCATCATGCATTTGCATTAATATAGTCACCAAGATTTTATCATCATTCAGTTTCAGCTTTTAGTACATAATTCCACATGTATGACAGATGGCTGTAATCTAGAAGACGACAACATCAAGGCAGCTTAATGACCATGTATGTTTATGAGCCGTCAACATGTTATCGATGCATAAATAAACTCAAACCAAATTTTCACTAGCTCATTATAGATCCAGTAAGCTAATGCGATTTGATGTACGGAGATGCTAACACATTGGCCTTGGCCAAACAAATAGGAGATTATCGTGATTGACAATATCACACACAGCGGATATATATATAGTATTGTTAATCCTGCTCCAGATACCTGGCATACTGCTGTAATAATATATACATCTATACCTTAAGCAGTAAAGTTTGTGTTAAATGATTCTGGCGATACGTTAACCAGATAGGATTGACGATCTAGTCTTGATGCTGGAGCTTTCCCCTACATTCTTGATATAAAAGTAACGTTGGAAACAGGTCTATAATTTTTCAAGACATCCTGTTCTAGTCCATAATATTACGATGGTGTTAGAAGAGCGTGGCACAGCCATACTTTAAAGATGGAACATGATAGTCGTTCAGAAATATTTTTAAATAATAATATCTCACAATTCACAATACACTAAGCGTATTCGCATTATCGCTGAAACAGTAACCCTCTAAGTACTACACAGTTGGATATAGCACATTGAATTTTAATTCGGAAGGAGAAGAAAACGAACACGCTGATCCAGAATTAACAACAATCAAAACATCAGAAATACAGACGGACTCATACCTGATCAATTGTAACCGGAAGTGATGTAATTTATACCGTAATGTAACTCCCGGATTCATCAGACCGAATTGCTATATTATTTATATATGGGGACCAAGGTTCATCTTTCAGTAAATCAGAGCTCAGTCTAACGAGACCTGTTTATATCGTCATTAGTACGAAGACGATGCCAACATACCTGTTAGAATTGGGTTTTAAATGGAAAACATGGGTTCGAGTACCACTGCTGTTGGCAAATCATTCTATCGGCTTCATTTCTACGAACGATAAGATCAACCTATCTATATGCCCATTGGAAACGTATACTAATTGATCACATCATACATGTTTGAAATATGTGCCCAATAAAAGAATCAATTACATCTCTGGCACAACATAACCGTAAACAATGTTTTTGTTGATTCGGAAATTAGTTCAAAAGGTCACACACCGAATGGCCCAGTCTCCTTTTACTGGTTTATTCTCATCACTAGAGTCTACGCTATATTAAATACGGTATTATCATACTTTTCATTTGAATATATTTCTCAGGTTCTTGCCGGCCATTTTTGTTTTATAGTTACGGACAAAATGAACTCATCGGAATTCAGAAAACGCGGAAAGGAGATGGTGGACTATATAGCGGATTATATGGAAAACATCGTCACACGGAGAGTATTTCCCGAAGTACAGCCGGGATATCTGCGAGAAATGTTGCCAAACACTGCGCCAAGAAAGGGCGAAACATGGGAGAACATCATGAGAGATATCAACAACGCTATCATGCCCGGTGTAAGTAATAAATTCATATTATTTCTTTAAATTTGGAAGTCAAAGTATCCACATGATACGATAAATATAATTCTCAATGTACATATTCTGTATTTTGAAGACGGATCCAGTTTTTTGACAATATAAGCCACATATTTCCTCTCCTAGTGCGAGTTTCATATTCGGTATTGTAAGCGTTACACCCAGTATGTGGAATTATTTCTGCTTTAATCGAAAATCAGATTAACTGTCGAGTAACGTAAAATATATACGATGATGTTTGTGTTACTTGAGTTTGCTATTTCGTTTTGAAAAGGGTGGATGTATTTGTGGGAATTATAACTGTTTATCATGGAAATAAAGTATCATTCCGCACTTGTATTTAATTAATTGATAAACTTAGTGTGTTATATTTATTCAAGAAACAGGCGTCTTTCTATTGGATTCTAAATATATATAATAAATAATAATTTTTTAATAATTGTCATTATAATTTGACAGATTTGTTCTATCAAGGCGTATGATCGCGTTTTAAGTGACGCAATTATAGGTCTTTAGCATCGTTGGCCTATCCCACCTCTTTCGCCTCGTGGGTAGAGCGTGAGATTATTTACCTATGGCTATGGTCATTCTGTGCAGGAGGTCGCGCGTTCGCGCCGCGGCCGTGGCACAATGGTAGGAAGAGTTTTTAATCCAGCCAGGTAACTGGAAAGGTTTTCTTTACCCAATATGCCATATATTCTAAATTCTAAATTTATTTAGAATTAGTGTCCGTGTGGAAGCTATAAACTACAGAGTATATGCGTCTCCCTCATTTGAGACTGCCAGCCACGTCAAAATCTGTAATTTCGGCCATTATTATTATTATTATTATTATTATTATTATTAATAGAAACATTTAATCTAACTCGTTAAATAATCATAACATGCATTCTTCTGCAGATAACTCATTGGCAACATCCACGATTTCACGCCTATTTCCCGGCTGGTAATTCCTACCCATCGATATTAGGAGATATGCTCTCAAATGCCATAGGTTGTAATGGATTTTCTTGGGTAAGGTCTTCAAAAACATATTTGAATATACAAATGTATTCATTAACAAAGCGCACTGCCTATAATTCAGGATATGTTTGCAAATACGCTATCAATTATTAAATTAATATTTAGTTTAAATCATCTTTATCTTCCAGGCTGCTAGCCCTGCATCCACAGAATTGGCAATTCTCGTCATGGACTGGTTAGGTAAGTCTGGTGTAGAAAATGTCGAATGGGTGCATCATGATCAATCGATTTAAAAGTTTGTGAATTTAGCAGGCTAATTATCGGTTTTATCCCAATCTTTACCCGATGCCAGCCAAGATGATAGGACTGCCACCTGTATTTCTCCACGAGAATGGTATCGGTGGAGGCGTCATTCAGGTACTTCGATGATAAATTAATCCGCAGATTCGTGTAACAGTGTCGCAATTTAATATATAACGTCACATTGCATTGGAATATATTTAGCATCCATCTTGCTGTCTCTGTCTATTTATTTATATAAATCTTAAGATTTAACTGGCTCCAGATGGTTATCAAATTTGCGACAAATAAATATTTACCTATGGGAAATTCCTTAAATAATGAATCCTATTAGCAGTTTTTAATTACTAAACTTACTGAAGATCAAATCACAAAGCCACTGATAGTCGTGAGGACGGTGGAGATTCATTCATATTTGTCTGAAAAATGGGGGCCATACCGTCAAAATATTTTAGAATTGCTCAAATTACAAACAAATTTGTTCTTCTTTGGACAGAAGATCTTCATCTATCTATCTATTTATATATCTACTTACCTATTGGTCTATTAATCTGAGAAGGACAATAGACTCTCTCTCTCTCTCTCTCTCTTGTGTGTCTGTTTGTCTGTCTGTATTTATGTATGTCTCCCCCTCTCTCTCTCTCTGTGTGTGTCTGTCTGTATTCCACCCCACCCCCCTTCTCGGTTTGTCTCTTTGATAAATGCTAACTACTTTCATCCGTTTAGAGTTCGGCAAGTGAATGTGTCCTCGTCTGTCTGTTAGTAGCGCGTTTCGCCGCTATTAAAGATTTGAAAACAAAATTTCCTTCTGTTGAGGATGGAGTACTACTCTCTCGCATGGTCGCTTATCGCTCCAAGTTGGTATGTAGTGTGGGTTTTTATTTTAGTTTCTGAACAGCTTAAACCGCAAACTATTATATATATATATATATATATATATATATATATATAATGCTCGATTTCGTATAGCTCGATTTCGTTGTAACGGCTTCGGCAAGAGACCACTTAATGAGGGTGCGTGTTTTTGGCACAAGAGAGAATAAAACGTTTTTCAGTTAAGCCACGAGGTGAGCTCCGGTGGCATAGTGGTTAAGCACCCGGCACTTGGTGGCAACGGTCACAGGTTCGAACCCCGCAAGAGGTCGAAACTTTTCCAGGGGTTAATTTCTCGGCTCACAACATCGTGGGTGGGTGACCAAATTAAATGGCGCTGCCGTCTCCACTGAATTATTTAAAATAAAGGGGAACGTTAAAAAACCCTGAGTACGTAAAACACTCTGGCAGTGAACACCCTCAGGGTATTTCGGCTCCATCTTTCCGTACTGCTCCCCTGTGAGTGGTGGGGGAGGAGGTTTCTCAACTACTCCAACATAGAGGCTGTGCTGAATAAGCGACAGCCTGGGGATTATCCCCGAACAACATAGACTAACCACGAGGTTGAGTTGTAGTTGCTCAAAGTTACGCTTGTTACAAATCCTTACAAAAAATAACAATGGCGACGAATGTGGACCAACAATGGCTGGACGAACTCTCAGGTACGAAGAGTACAATGAGGAAAGGGAAGTATCCAAAAATTACCTGGAAAGATTCGAATTTTTTTAACCACTAACGCAGTGCCAGCCGGTACAAAAAGGTTTGCTGCTAAGTAGAGTCGGTGCAAAGGCCAAGAGCCAACTGAAACCGGAAAACCTGACCCACAAAAGTTACGATGAGGTGGTGGCGGCGGCCCATGCTGTGTACAAACTGACAGTGATATGTCATCGTAATCAATTCATGAACAGAAACCGAAAACCGTCGGAATCTGTATCACACAGTACGCTTTGGCCTTACAAGAGCTGTGTGGCGACTGTGAATATTCAGCTGCAATTCAGTTGGAAATATTGCGCGATGTGTTTGTAAAAGGACTAAACCTACCGTCAGTTCAGACACACTAACATTTGACAATGGCTACAAAGCGGCTGTGGCTGAAGAACTCGCAGCCAAATATTCAATCGAATTTAATGCCTCACCGTCGGGGGGAAACGGTCCTGTCAGTATTAACCAGGTTGACAATGTCAACCAAGTGAAGACCTTGGGTAAGAAGAAATACAGTACCAACAAAGGTATAGTTTCAAGTGGTAACGCAATCAACAGCAATAAGTCCTGCTACCGCTGTGGTGGAAATCACCATGAACAAACATGCAAATACATCAATGAAAGCCGTCACCTGTGTAACAAGACTGGACACATTGCTCGGATGTGCCGAGCAAAACAGAAATCAAGGCGCAAAAGTGTGACCCATGTGAGTGATGGTGAGGAGCCAGACAATGACGAGACATTGACGTTGCTTGGTGTTTACTCGGTCGACGCTGATATAAATGATGCATCCGGGTGCAGGGGCATCAATTTACCTTGGGCAATGAGATTGTCCCTATGCAGTTGGACACAGGGGCTGCGGTCTCCATTATCCCAGAAGGCACATACAGAAGCGTCCTGTCTAAATACCCACTACAAGCATCAAACATCACTCTGAAGTCGTATACATTCCAGTGACGTACGGAAAACAACGGTTCACGCTCTTAGTCGTGGTGGTATGTGGTGAGCGACCAGCTCTGCTCGGAAGAGACTGGTTGCAGAAGATCAAGCTGGACTGGAAGAGCATTTTCAGTGTGATGTCCGGAAAAACGTCTAACACTCACAGTTTGATGGGCAATTATGCACACTTGTTCCAAAGTGACGGATCCATGATTTAGGAATATATCGCAACCTTGAAGCTGTAACCAGAGCAGAACGCAGTTTACCAGAAGGCACGCCCTGCCCCGTATGCTCTTAAAGAACTTGTGGAGAAAGAGATAGACCGACTTTAGTCACCTGGTGTGCTGTACCAGGTCGACAACAGTGAATGGGCGAGCCGAACGGTAAATGTGCCGAAGTTAAAAAAAGGAAGATGTCTGTGCACATATGTGGTGACTACAAGCTGCTTAACGCCACCATTGAAGATGACAAATACCCCTTTCCTACGGCATAGGATATGTTTGCCCAGCTGACTCACAAGGGGAAAATATCAAAGTTATTCTCGGTCCTGAACTTGAGTGGTGAATTCAACCAACTTGAGGTTGATGAGAAATCATCACCACTCCTCACCATGAACACGTATAAGGGACTCTATCTAACACGGCGCCTAGTGTACGGAGTCAAAACTGTGGACAAGATTCTAGCTGGACTAGAAAATGTCATGTGTTTCATCGACGATATTCTGGTGACAGGAAACACTGAACGGGGTCATTTGAAGACACTGGAAGACGTGTTGCAGAGGTTGGATAAGAACAACGTGAGATTGAGCAAGACAAAATGCCAGTTCTTGAAGTCAGAAGTGACGTATTTGGGACACACAGTCAGTGCGAATGGAATCCAACCTATCCAGAACAAGGTAGAAGCCATCAACAAGGCACCGCCTCTAACTAACCTAACGGAACTTCAACGTTTCCTGAGTACCTACGCCAAGTTTGTCCCAAACCTGTCCACCATCTTGCATCCTCTACACGACCGTCTGAAGGAGGCATTGAGTGGTCATGGGACAGTGCTTGCGATGAAGCATTCAACCAATGCTAAAGGTTGTTGTCTAGCGAGACGGTACTCACTCACTACGACAAAAGCAAGCCACTCATTCTTGCCACGGATGTAAGCTGATATGGAGTTGGAGCTGTGATCAGCCATCAGCTGACAGATATGGTGGGAAAACCCATTGCATTTGCATTACGAACATTGAATGCCGTAGAGCGAAACTACTCCTAGGTCGAATGTGAGACACTGGGAATCGTATATGGTGTGAAGAAGTTTCATTAATACCTCATGGAGCGACCATTCACTATGAGAACAGATCATCGTCCACTGACGAAGATATTTGAACCCAAACGGGACACTACCTTGGCCAAAGTCTATGATCTCACTCTGCATGGATGGCCTAGGTCGTGTGCCAGAGATGACGAACTGTATCAATTCTTCGTTCGAAAGGAGAAACTATCCCATGGAGATGGATACATCGCTTGTAGTAGGAGAGTTTCATTCCATCGGCATACAGTGAACAGCTGCTTCATGAGTTGCACACAATGTATCCGGGAATTGTGAGGATGAAATCCATTGTCCGAAATTTCGTGTGGTGGCCGGGTATAGACAGTGACATTGGAGAAATGGTACGAAGCTGTTCCGAATGTTCACGGCAGAGAAATGCAGAGTTCATGTTGACTCTGCCGAAAAGAACGGAAAGATGTTCTTGTTGTGGATGATGGTCACTCAAAGTGGCTTGAGTTCCTCATTGTGAACAGCACCAGAGCAGGAAGCACGGTAACAGAGCTGCGAATACTGTTTGCTGCATAAGGATTGCCTGAATCGGTAGTTTCAGACAACGGACCCCAGTTCACATTGGAAGAGTTTGAGACATTCTTGAAGTTAAACGGGTCAAATAGGTGCTGTATCCGCCCTACCATCCGGCATCAAATGATTTGGCGGAGAAGAATGTGCAGACATTCAAAAACATGCTGGCAAAGGCAGAACCCCAAATTCCCCTGCAACATCGAGTTTCTGACATTCTATTTCAATACAGAAACACACAACACAGCATCACAGGCCGTACTCCTGCTGAACTGTTTATGACGAGGGTTCCCCGAACAAGGTTAACCCTGCTGAAGCCGAGCCTGCAAACCAAGGTTCATAACACACAGCAGAAATAAAAACAACATCATGATGGTTCACGGCCCGGACATCTCTCACAGTTTGACATGTACCAACCTGTGAGAATCAGAAACATGGAGGAGGCAGGACAAATTGATTCTTCGAACTGTGACGCCTGGTTCACTTGGAACACATGATTCCACGAGATGGCATACTGTCTGGAAGTCCAGTTCCTTCGCCCGATTCCTTCAGTAGGGCAGAGGCTCTCCTTGCAAATGCTGCACCATTGGTGGATAAATCATCTGTTCCAGTCGAACCGACCAGATTTCCTGCAGTAGTTCAAACTCCTGTCAAACGCAATCAACCACAAGTGAATACCCCGTGACATGCCTCTTCGACGATCAAGCAGAGTTCCGAAGCCGGTTATAAAACTGGACTTGTAATTGTTGCAGTGGTGATTCGAACATTACCTGGTATTAGTGTTCTTAGTAAATAGTTATTCTTGGACTTTATCGTTTTACACTAGATAATAGAGGTGATTAATTCGATTAAGTTCTTTTAAGGTTGGGGAAGGGTTATGTATAATGCTTGATTTCATATAGCTCGGCTTCGTTGTAATGGCTTCGAGGCCAGTTAAGCCACGAGGCTGAGTCGTAGTTGCTTAAAGTTATGCTTACTACAAATCCTTACAAAACATCACGCAAACCATCTAGAATTATATTTATACCAAAACCTAATTATCCACATGTGGCAGAAGACCATATGATAGTTATTATATTGTGATGCTGATCATTGCTTAGGCACATTCCTGCGTCGAGAAAGCTGCCATGATAGCCATGGTGAAGATGAGGGAGTTGGACACGGATGATAAATTTTCACTGCGTGGGGAAACCCTTCAGAAGGCCATAGACGTAAGTTAATAAATTTCTACGGTGTTTTTCAATTTTAAAACCATAGTAAAGTTTTTGAAGTTTTGTCTTCAAAAGATTAGCTAAGACACGGCTATAAAGAATTGTAATGGCTACATCTCCAATAGGCGAAGTCAATTTCATCGAGAGACGGTCCCCGATTGTTGGCTGTTTCTCCTTAAGTACTTTTCTATATTTCAGGAAGACAGGAATCTTGGCCTCATCCCATTCTTTGTAGGTATAATTACATTTCTCGTAAATGCTTGTTTTAAGTAGGAATAATTACGTTTACAGATACATCGCTACAAAAAAGATGGTTTAGTGTTTACTGTTTTCGGTTGTTTATCAAAGCTCACAGGATGGTACAACAGACTAATTATATACGACGAATTCGTGTTAAATGGACTTATCTATTTGCGGCAGTGAGAGAGGAGAAAATTATTAATTCTGCTGAATATTCACCTGAATTCGTGATGCTATTAGAGATATGAAACAAATATTTATAAATACAACAGCAAGTTAGGATAAAACGGTTATTTTTGCTACATATTGAACGGAGATCGTGAATCGGCTAGAAAAAACGAAAGAATTATTCATTTTAATCTGAACACAATTTTAAAACTTGCTTTCCTATGTACGCTCACAACACTGCGCTGATTCAGTCATAAATTACTTCATACTATTCCACATTACTACCTAGTCTAGGTTAATGCTGTTATATCTTCCATGATTACGCTAGCTGTCATTCGTGTAAATAACATACTTTTTCCAGGTAATGTCTCATCTCACTCGATCGATTCATTGTATTCCAGGTGTGTGCCACTTTAGGCACAACAGCCGTCTGTTCTTTCGATAACCTGGATGAGCTCGGCTTGATCTGTGAACGCGATCATCTCTGGCTGCATGTTGATGCTGCCTACGCTGGCAGCGCTTTGATATGTCCAGAATTTCAGCCATATATGAAAGGAATAGAGGTAAGATTACACAGAATGACAGTTGATATATCTATATATATTCTTTTTCTGTTCACATAGAAATGTCAACTTTTACAAATGATTGTGGTTTGATATGGGAAGCAGCGCCATATTTCGTTCTTGCTCATTTCAGTATGTGAGCTCGTTCAATATGAATCCGAGCAAATGGATGTTGGTCAATTATGACTTATCCATAATGTGGTAAGTAGATTATTGTTAATAATGAGTTGATTATTATAAAGATGAATGTCGTGATATGATGAAGATGATGTTGATTATTATTATTATTATTATTATTATTATTATTATTATTATTATTATTATTATTATTATTGTTATTATTATTTTTTATTATTATTATTATTATTATTATTATTATAATACTGATCATCCTCATAATCACCGTCTTGTTTATCACCATTACTATTATAATATACATATTAATGGTAATGATGGAGATAGTCTTGGTAATGATGATGGTTTAATTATCCTCATAATCATGATCATAGTGACGTCATCAACATGATTGTCATCCTCTTTCCGTTTTGTATTTATTTGTTAAAACTAATTTGTTTATCATCTGAGTTAATGTTTACAGGGTCAAAGATAGGAAGCTTCTAACATCGGCCTTAACTTTGGATCCTTTGTATCTTCAACACCAAAACAGTGGTAATTCTACTTCGAATTATAATAGCGGAAATAATAATAATAATAATAATAATAATAATAATAATAATAATAATAATATCAGTACTATAAAGTGTTTTTGTAAACAAATTTATTTACTTCAGTAATCCAGAGTAATTTCAGTACTATAAAGTCTTATTTCAAACAAATATATCCAGATTTATGCCAATGTTCATGAGGTATACTAATATATATTAAGTTGTTTCATTATTTACAGATAAAGCAGTAGACTTTAGGGTGAGTAATGTCTTTCAACAATAGAATGTGAATATAGCAAGACGTCATTTTAAATACGTGCACGATAGTTTTTGTAAATATACCCACAATTTGGGGCATGCTTGGATTTGCTAGCAGTGAATTTTTAACGCAATCACTTATCCTTAATATCACATATAGAAATCGCTGTTTTAATTTATTTGTCCCAATTGCTACATACTAGATCTAGAGAGTTCCCAAGATCTATATTATGATAAACTTGTATTTTGGAATGGCATTGTTGGAGAATACTTTGTTTACCGGGTATGTATAAAAAAACGTCCAACATTACCGGTACTTCTGCTGCTACTGCAACTCTTACTGCTGCTGCTGTTGTTGTTGCTGCTGTTGTTGCTGCTGTTGCAACAACAATAATAAGAGCTAATACTATAACCATTATTATCATCGCCATAATTATTTTAAATTCTACTTAGTAGTATTAGTAGTAATAGTAGTAGTAGTAGTAGTACTTACTACTGCTACTACTGCTACTACTACTAACAAACTAATAATAAGAAGAAGAAGAAGAAGAAGAAGAAGAATAGCAATAACGTTTAATTTGAGATAATGCCCGGGAATATTTGTGGGCATTATTTCTCTTTCAGAATTGGAGTATTCCACTAGGTCGAAGATTTAGGTCACTGAAACTGTGGCTCGTAATCCGAACTTTTGGAATAGAAGGATTACAAACACATATACGGCAGGTAATCAGAACCGAAACACTGCCACACACACAAACATAAACACAAACACCCTCACGCACAAACAGGAAGAAACACACACACACACACATAGTATATATATATATATATATATATATATATATATATATATATATATATATATATATATATATATATATATATGTAAATTTATCTATTTTAATGAGTGAACATCATAGTCTCAATATAATTCAACCAATGTTATATTCATGCTGTTTAAGAAATGTTTTTAAAATACAAACAAACATACATCATAACATCACACATATATACATATATATACACACAGAATTATTATATATATATATATATATATATATATATATATATATATATATATATATATTAATATAGGAAGAATGCCAAAAGATACTATAACATTAACCGAATAATTTGCAACAACAATGGCCATAGCTATAATATATGTGTAATTGTTAGGTGACTAATAAGGTGGCTTCAATTTGGAATTAATCATAAAATAGAAGAATTAAATGTCTTTAAGTACATTTCCGTTAACTGATATTTCCTCCCACATTCCAGCATACTCGCTTAGGGAAGAAATTTGGTGACTTAGTGTATAGTGATTCTCGTTTTGAGGTGATTGGTGAGGTAATCATGGGCTTGGTTTGCTTCAGACTTGTGGTAAGTGTACTGCGGTAGAATCTAATTGTTGCCTACTGCCAGATAAAATAAAATATATCATCAGGGGTGACTTTAATTCAACGTAAACATTTATAAGGTTTCCTAGAGATTACTAAGAAAATAGACGGTTAAGATTGATGAAAGGAGTCAACAGAATGTATGTACTACTAAAATTCATCTAATGTATACATCTATAATATATAAATATACATCAGTATATGCAGATGCATCAATATATCTAAATAGGTGATGATTTGTAATGCTGCACATACAATTATAATTGAGCTCTTATTTCTGCTTAAAATTAAAATTATACCATTAATTAGTTTTCAAACATGCACACAAACACATGCACACACTCAGAGGGATAGATAGATAGATAGATAGATAGATAGATAGATAGATAGATAGAGAGAGAGAGAGAGAGAGAGAGAGAGAGAGAGAGATGCTGGTGAGACATTACATATGTCTCAGGATGAAAAATAGCCAATCAGGTATTAGTTCCACTGAAGAATCGTCCAGAGTTTGAATTCACGCCAGTGCTTTGCTGCACACGGCTAAAAATACACACACGCACACTCTTTCTATGTTTCTCTGTCGCTCACTCACTCGCTCAATCATTCGTTCATTTGCTCACACATTCACTCACTGACTAACTCAACGACTCACTTATCCATTCATAGTTAAATAATTCACATATAGGGACCAAACAACCTAACTCAGATTTTGTTGGGCGCCATCAACATGTCCGGTAAGCTACACATGGTGCCTGCTCTGCTCAACGATCAATACGTCATCCGATTCGTTATCTGCGCTCAGAACGCCTGCGACGATGACATCCTCTTCGCGTGGAACGTCATCTGTGAGATGGCCGTCGATGTGTTAGAGGTACGCCGCACCAGGAATGAGAACAACGTACTTAAGACCGACGAGAAGTTGGAAAGTCTTGACCTGACCGAGGAAGACGACGAGGGAATAACGGACACGCCGTCGGTACTAACACCATCACCGGCCATCGTCGAGAAGCCGGAAACGAAGCATGAGGTCGAGCTAAACGACGTCATGGACGAGGACGGGGTCTTTCTCTATGACAACAAACCGTCGATACCTTCGAGCTCAACGTCGTACGAGGAGAACCAGCGCCCTACGACCAGTAAGGAGAATTTCCTACTGAGGATGATCTCTGACCCAAAATGCTACATTGCCAGAGTCCTGAAGTCAATGTACAGCGACACCAAGCGGCAACGGTGTGACAGCGATGGCTAAATGAAGACACCTGCTTCGATGATACGGACATCTGAAGGTTGATTGATCTATCTGTTCCATCGGGCCCTCTCTGTGCATTTGGTAGGGCAACATGCCACTTTTTGGAGGAGGTTTCGAAGAGAGATCAGAATTAAGTGTGTCATGTCTTGAACTAAACGTTTATATCTAGCCTAAGAACTCGCTTCTTCAAATTGCTTCCTATTGATAAATAGTATCGATTGTTCAACGGTTTTTATTCAGTTTTAGGTGTGTCATATTTTAGGTTTCACTGTTTAGCACTTTCTTAAGACTTCTATTACTTAGGAAACTTTATCAAGTCATTATTATTATTATTATTAGTAGAAGTAGTATTATGTAGTAGTAGTAGTAGTAGTAGTAGTTATAGTAGTAGTATTGGTCGAATGTTTCGTTGAGGCTAATATGAATTGTTTTGGCGGAATATTAAATAATAAGTAATTAAAAATAACAACGTTGATGACTCTGATTTTGTTGTTGCTGCATATGGTGATTATTACGATGATGAAGAAGATGATGATGATGATCATGATCATGATCATCATCAGCAGCAGCATCATCGTGATTGCTACTTAAATAAAAAGTCAATCAGATCGAATGATGTTCATAATTGTAATTTTTTCCCGTAAATGAAAATAGATTTCAGTGATTCGTAGCAGTAAATTGGAAATCCGTGTATTTTTGCGCATGGATACTTTATATTAGTTTGTATATATTTATGTATTAATTATTAACTTATTCTTCTCTCTCTCTCCCACTCTCTGCGTGCGCGAGTATGTGTGTGTGTGTGTATGTGCGTACGTGCGTGCGTGCGCGCGTGTGTGTAACTTTATCTCTGTTTGGCCTTCTGACTTGATCTGTGCAAGGATGTATGTAAGTACGTTTGAATGTATTTATTTATGCATGCATATATGTATTCGAAGATTATCGTATATGTTTTTATATTTCCCATTTATTAAAATATTTCTCAGTAGTAAGGAACCGATAGCGCACATCTTTAATAAGTTGCTAATTGTTGTCTCTAATGAAAGTAATTGTCACGCTTCGATAAACCCAACGTATTCAGCATCGATTTGTTTCTGTGATGAATTCAAAAATGATTTAAGCAATGCTATTAATTGAAAATATTCACGCTTCGGGATAATAGCCAGCTTAAAGAAAAATAAGTGTGAGCATAAAATCTAAGGTTGATGAGGAAAACCCTTTACTCTAACGTAGTCTCCTGGATGCTCTTTAAGCGATGACGTTTTCAAATGAAATGAGAAAATGGGTAGTTTTTTCATCTAAAACGCATGAAATAGTCCATTTATGCGGTACGCTGTCGGTTCCTGGTGTACTGAAGTTAAAATCTCTAGATCATGTGATCGAATCCCAGTGGTGCTTGAAACTTTGTTTTGTTGTTAATCCTTCGGTAAAAGAACTTGGCTTGATCATCTCATGTCGCTATTGAGCCATAAATCGGATTATTAGATTCCCGTTTAATTTTGTTTAGGCGTTTTTGTTGATTGATTAATAGGATAGATAGATAGATTTTATTTCAGGTAAAACACCCATAGTGCGTACATTCATACATATAACATAAAAAAACTAGATTGCAATAGGAAATAGCATACTAACAATATTACCAATAAGTAACAATATTATTTGTTGACGACAACAACCTTTGGCGAAATGTGAAATGTACCTTACGCATCCGTGTTTCATATATATCAATTGTCTTGATTGCAAACATCAAACTGGCGTTATCGCGCCTACCGTAGCCTAATAAATTACGGAAAACATTGTTATACGCTACTCTCAATTTGCGGATACCCGACATGAAGTAGTCACAACATAGTGCAGAACAATAAAACAAATTAACAATACGATTCTTGAAAACGGAGCTTCACTTTTTGCGTGCAGTATGCAAATTTATGTAGAATAGTATTTGAGCTTGTATATAGGCATCTCAACTGGCGACTGATATCCCCGTCGTTATTAAAATTGTTATTGAGAACAACACCGAGAGCGTTATTCAGTCTTAATGAGTAAATTGACAATTTGTACCTTTTACGAAGTATAGTCATGCATATAGATTTAACTAGATGGTGTACAGTATCGTCTACAACACCGAATTGTTGAGATACATCAATAAGTTTCCGTAGACCAGTTGCGGATGGGGCCAATAAACACATGTCGTCTGCATGAAAAAGTGATTTACCCGCGTACTATCAATGTAACAACCAACTTGTGTATCAGGTAATAATGTCCTTAGGTCGTCTATATACAAAGAGAATAATCTTGGGGATAATATTCCGCCCTGTCGGACTCCATTACTGGTTTTAAAATACACCAAAGTTGACGTACCCCATTTTATACAAAACTCTTGTGATTTGAATCAAATGCAAAATAATCTAACAACCAACGGAGTAACCTAACCCCTCATCTGACCATTTTTTTTTCAAACAGTGACCAGTAATTAATTCTATCAAAAACACGAGAGGTGTCAAGAAAGCACGAAAATACATGACTCTATGTTATACTGTCTGTAGTATTTGATGACAACTTTCAAAGAATAAAAACACATATCAGTAGAATATGTTTGGATTTAAAACCAAATTGATTATGACTAGACCCAATACATGTCTCTATATTATTTAAAAGTTCCAGTCACTTTGATGCAGCAGTGACCAACGTTACTGGTCTATAATTGTTCTTACATCATCGGTTTTACTCTTAATAAGTGGAACAACGATCGTTTTCGTGTTAACGGGCAAGTGACCGTGTGTAATAAAGGAAGTATATAAAAGGGCTGAAACTACTTTCAACATATGATCAAAATGGATGTAATGTTCGGATGCAAGAAAATCAAATCCAACCGATTTTCCTCTCTTCAGATTTCTAACGGCCATACCAATATCGTTTGGCTTGATGATAAATCGATCCGTGGAATCTATAGAATTTAATAATGATTGAACTAGGCTTTTCTTGATACATTGTTAACACAGTTCAGAATTCCACTGTAGTGTTGACTCCACATTTCGCTAATTTTCCCTGCACCTGTGACACCGTTAATGGATGTTGACGGCGGTATACTTTTATCATTCGTATTCCTAATAGACTTCCGGAAAGCCGTCATGTCTTTGTGTGATAAAGATGTGGCTAAGTGCTGTTTCTTCCATCACCTGGAATTCCATTGAGGCGTATTTGAAGCGTAGGCGCGTAACCTTCGTCAGACCACACACTGATCCAGGTCTGGGCTTCCCGGTGTCTCGCCATGCGATATAAGCATATGTGACAAAATAATATAAAACTTGTGACGTCTGCCTTCAAAATATTATAAACAGTTTAATGTTACCGTGTGTAAGAGAAGAACTGCCAACAATTGGTTATTAACAAAAATGTTATTAACAAAATTGTTATATCCTCATTCCACGTTGAGGGTATAGATTTTGTTGCTCGTTAAGCAAAATAAGGAATTTCTCTGGTGATCATCATTGTGAATGTTAGGGATGTAATAATTAGCAAATGGTGTTCATGTTTATTTTAGTTACTGTAACAAATATAGTTCTTTACCTTGAAATTTTGTCATCTTTTTTACATGAATCTCAGTGGGGTTTTTTAAGGAAAAACTCGTATGAATCCATAGTTTGTGACTAAAAATTCTTCTGACGTCATCTGGCGCAAGACTAAAACAATTTCCTGATGTTTGTGAAGGGATCATAGTCAGTCTTGGGGATAATCAGATAATACGGCAATTAAGTGTCTACCACAAGTTTCATTATCTCGGCCTAGTTAATGACTCAGTGTGATAAAGCAACCTACCGAAATACAAAATAAAAACAATCTTCTTGATAAAACGACAATTTTACGAAGACGCATCTGTTTAATTACTCTACTGTCTATCTTTCCTGAATCCAGTTTGTTGTTTTGCCAGATTTGCATCGACCATGCAAACCGTTACCGCTATTTTCAGTTACTAATTAGTATTATCAGTTAACCTGCCAAAATTATAACTTATAATTAGTTTGATCTGATTAACAGATAAAAGCGTGGTACGACCGTGTTTTATTGGGATCAGTTATCCCGCGAGACCCAAGAAGGATCTTAATCGATGAAACGAATGGTCTGCAAACGTGGTAGTTTTTAGTGTAGTGTAATCTGGAGTGTATAATGTTAATAGTAGGTTATGTAACATATCCGGGATATGATGAACGACAATCCATAATTAAAGTGATATATTATTATTTATTAAATACAACTTACGTACGTTTTGATGACTAGGTGTCATGGCCCGATATCAGCCAATGGTGGTTAATGCAGTGCACCTTAAGAGTTGTTCCTAGTTCACGTCTTTCATTTTATAATCAAATACTGGGCTTAGATAAATGGATATATATATATATATATATATATATACCGGTGTGTGTTAGCCCATAATAAAAAAGAACGTCCTGATAGCTTACCTATGAGTACAATAATAGTTAAATACGAGTTTTATTTTATCTAGACTTTAGTTGTGATACGCTGTCACAAATACTGAAAAAACATCAAGAACACAGCAAGATCATGACATTTTATTCTGAATACCATGGTTTGATTTAGATTTCCAAATGCTGAAATAAATCCAATGAGAACAAAATATGAACATGTTTCCTGCCTAGAAGTACACCGGTGACACCAAAAGCGTACCCGAAGAAGCACGATAATTTACTGATGCTAAGAACAGATAACTAGCATATTATGAATATTAAAATGTATATTTTCAAAGAGTCTGTAAAATGTATCAAATATGTGTTTGGTATAATCCACGCTAAGGTGGCTAATGCCTTCTGTCAAATAACAGGTAAGAAACAGAAGATGAAAAATTCAATCTAATCCTGAGTGACTTCAACATCGTCAATCCAAGTAATTAATTAGTTTTTGTATATATTATTAATAGGTTTAAATTACCATACCTTAATGTAAACATTTTGATTAGCCTTGGTGTTGCTTTTTATGGACCAACTGTTTTTTATGTTCATGTTGCTATTGACACATTTGATTAAATCGAACCCACCTCAAACATATGCACGATAACGGGAACATAACACATCATCTGTTCAGCCGAGTATGAATATGAAATAGAAAATCAACAAAATTCATCCATTCAGAAATAAATTAAAATAAATTAATGCATCGTAAACACATCGCTATAGCTCTAACTCACTACTAAGTCAGACGGATTGCCAACACTGTATTTGTCAAGGCACATGATTCAACTGAAATGTTTATCACGGAAGAATATATATACACCTTTAACATTATGTTGCTGATAAATGATCATATACAAAACTCTATTTACACTATAGTACACTGTCAGTAAATAAACTAATCATTATACACGGGTGCTCTTCATACCTTAGGTACACTGAACCTGATCAGATCAGTGTCAAAAAGGTGAAGAGATCAAAAACACAAATCCAGCAGTGTATCCGAAGTGAACCGATGTGAAAACACAACACAGTGCGTAAATACATACACGTTTTAAAAACTTGAAGAAACCAATTACTATGTATGTTTGTGCGATTATAAATAAAATGTGCAAGACATCATTAAGTATAGATTCAATGACTACTTACACTACGACGCAAACCTGCATTTTTTACTATATGTTTTATTAAAACACAAATGCGTGTGTGTATAAAAAAAATATGGATTGGTAGTGATCTTAGGATTATGGTAGGCAGGTGTTACGCTGTCTGCGAAGTACATTGATAACGGGAATGATCAAACTCGGCATTCAGAAGTAAAACATTATCAATTCAAAATCATCCATATGTGAAAAAAAACTGGCTGCAAGCAAGAATGTATTAAATTTCCTAACAAACCAAAATAGGTATCTTTGACTGAAGAATCTGACTTGAATACAATTGAAATGGTTCGCAAAATTACATTCTTCTGAAAATTATGGATCAAAACATATATATATATATATATATATATATATAAAACACTACAAAAAAATTATCCAATGCCACTTAACTAAGAGTTTGCTTAAGTGAATGAACCAATTCACAATATTGTACATTTTCTTGTTAAATTCATATTCATTCATTACCACAATCAGACAAATAGTGATAACTTTTGAATATAACCTAAATGAAAGGTTCGCCATCAGACAATTGAATGTCAGACTGATTGTCAAACTACGTGTGTATGAAATACACTCAGCAGAAACTCTTACCTTCACCATAAAGTATTGCATGTTGATAAAGAACAAAGTTTTATTGCATAACACCTACAATTATGAAATTAAATACAAACAATCAGCTCAAGTCAGTCGAGTTTCTTCTCTTCTTTTTTTTCAAAACAAAGAATACACACCAGTAAAAAAGGCCATTACAGTGAAACAGTGATAAACATAAACATGTGTACCAAGTGTTGTCTGGAAAGAAAACCCTCCCAGAAAACTAGTGATATGCGAGTTTCTGAATTAATCTGCTACAATGGTCATGAATTTGTGTGAGAGTGATGTTTATGTTATGTGATTCGTGCAGACACACAGCCAAATAAAGAAACTCTCTGGTGACTGATGCTACAGATGATAGGAACTGATAATTCTAGGTTGATGATTAATGATGATCCCAATGATGATGTACAAGATGTCCACGAATGATGCACCAAGCAATCTCAGCTCTGTAATCCATACTGTGGCTTCCAGATTAAGCCTTCCTCGTCATCACGGTCCTCCTTTCTGCTCTGTGTTCCCTGTCTCCTATTGGTCGCATTGGCCAGGGCCATCTCCTTGCCTCCTTGGATGTGCACACGTTTCTGTGGAGACGTTTGTAGCGTAGAATGTGGAGAAGATGCTGGAGTTGAGGTCGGAGTGCTGGCCAGAGGGTTACGGCTAAGTACGAGCTTCACCTTGAGACCAGAGCGAGCTATCATTGGCACCACCTGGTGGCAGTCCAGGTCCTTCGTTCTGACATCATTGACCTGGAGTTTAAAAAATGAGATGCTAGGATTACCGTATATATTCGCGTATAAGTCCACCAGGCAGATCAGTCGAGGTTAATTTTTGACCCTGTAATTCTGTCCTCAGACATATGCTCACTGTATAAGTAGAAGTTAAGTATTGGCTTAAAATCCCTGAAAAAGTTGACCCAGTCATTTCAAACTCATGGTGTCAGTAAGTGTGTTGTAAATATATCAATATAAATTTCTTCACCAGTAGTGATACACACACAGGGATTCTGCTTTGATGCTATATTTAACAAATAAATAAACTTGTCACCCCAAACTCGCCTGGTTGTAACTTCAACTGGCAAGTTTTATTAATTGATTGTTTCACAGCTAGTGGTGAGCAAGGTTTGCAATGTGAACAGTGATTTCTATATTATCGCTAATCATCTGGAGGTACCGGTAGTAAATAGCACATGACTATGAAGTATTATTACATTAAAACTGTTATGTTTGTAGATCCAAATAACACTTTGGTTAAAATTAATCGTAATTTATTGAATAAGGCTAGTAGTCAGAGATGTGGCGATTTTGTTCCAACTGTGGCTCACACCAACACGCCTGATTGTAAGTTCAATTGGCAAGTGTTATTAATTCATTGTTTCACAGTACAACTAGAGGTACTAGTAGGTAACAGTGCGTGACTATCAAGTATTATTACATAAAGACCGGCGTGTTTGTGAAATCCAAATAACAGTTTGGTGAAAATTATTGAATAATATAGTGTTGTGTGTCAAGGACGGCCGAAAGCATCTTTCCTTCAGCTGGTAGGAAATATGATGCACATATAAGTCGAGTTGCTTCTGAGAACTCCCTTTTCCCTACCCAAACAATCCACTTATACGCAAGTATATACGGTACACGATTTTAAAACAATCTCTACCACATCAGATGAAAACAACTTCCTTGAATCATAAAACTACCTGCCACAAGCTTAATGGCAACTGTATAATGATGATGATTGGTATTTTACGGCCACTTTTGTGCACGTGGTAGGCTAAATGGGCCGAGCAACCTCCAAAGGTAATGAAGCCAATTCAAAGATGAAACAACCTCCACAGGGGAGGAGGGAATTCAAACATGGGTGGTAGTGATCTGTGATCCAACATGCTACTGCTAGACCACGGAGGCACAGGCAACTACACATGAACTGTATTAAATGTAGGCTAGACCAGATCATTTCAGTGTCTACTTCATAAAATGAGTATTCTGTTGAGCATCTTGTATTAAACCTTTTTCGCAAACAAACTAATATTCTACCCAGCAGTTACTGTAATACTAGAATTCGTGAAACAAATTTGAAATAAACCAGTATTTAAACTTAGAAAGCAAGAACAATAAATATGATCCAATAAAAATAATACTTGACAAGAGCTTTTTCTGTAAATTAATGTAAGTTACTTTTAAATTCCAATTCTAATATCAAAATTAGTTTTGGCTGTCTATTTTTGGACAATTTAATAGTCATCTGGATTCAAGCCTCATTCCCTTATATTTATTCACTGAGCTTGTTAATAAATAATATTATGTATTGATGACAGGTGATATCCTTAATTTGACAGCTTCAATTTGACAGCTATTATAGTAGATCAATTGAAGGGAAAGTCCACCCTCAGAAAATATTTTTTAAATACATAATACTTAGAACAGTAACCAAAAATTTCACAATAATAATAACAAAATATACTGGAATAATTCTTTGCTCACACTTGTTTACATGCTATTATACTGGCTCTACAGACTTCAGTCAACCAGCTATGCTGAAGTGACATCAGCATTCAGGAGCTTCGGGTCACTGTCTAGCTTCAAAATGGCAGCGCCCACAGGCCATTAAAATTTAACCAATCAGCACTTTGAACTGGATTATTTAATATGTGGGTTATCGTTTACACATTTTGACATTATTAATGATATTTGTGAGTACAGCTGTGTTAGTCCTTAAAATTTTAAACAAAGGCTGACTATCCCTTTAAGTAAGTATCCCAACTAAAAAATTTCAACTTGTATAATGATATTAAAATTGAGCTCATAAGGAAGAGACTTAGTGCTGAAGTAAAAAAAACTTTATTTGAACTAAATCAGTCCAATTATTTTTACTGACCATTTGTAGTACTGATTTAAAAATATTTAAACCACACATTTTTATGCTAAATGAAAGCCATCTTTGAAGCCTCATATATATTAATTCCCTGGGAGTTACACTTCTAGAAAATATCATGATACTATTTTTAAAATATTTTTAAGTTGTATTTTTAAAATATTTTTTTGTGTAATGAACATATAACCTGTATTACCAACCTGTAGCAGCCTGTCATATGGCCTCAGCTTTCCTTGGACGTCGGCAGGACCACCTGGCTGAATTGCACTAATGTACACACCTTTCTCATAGACACCATCCGATAATCCGAAACCAAAGCTTTCTGACTCGGTCCGTCTGTGCAACGTCACTCGTAACAGTTCGACTGGAGTGGGAGTGAAGATATTCTGCAGTTGTTCCTCAACTTCGCGAAGATGCATATCAGCAGTTATCACTCTGTGAGAGGAAGTTTTGCTGCTAGTCGCTGAATGGTCATCGGTCCCTCGTGTGCTGAGTGAGCCAGATCCAGAATGCATGCTCTGCTGGTCGGCGAGCGATGAGAGTTTAGTGTTGAGTGAATGAGACGATCTTTGTGAGATGTTTGAAGTGTCCAGCTGTAACTTTGGAAGTGAAGAAAGGCCGGTAGATGTCAGGGGCTTCATTGCTGGCAAATGATTGGCCATTGCCCTCACTGAATGTTCTGAATCAAGTTCGGCATCCTGAATGACTTCAGCTTGTGAGAAATGGTCGAGTTCATCCAGTTGACGTGACCACTCGTCAATGTCACTAGCACAGCTAGGAGGTGCACTGACTGATGGTGAGTGCAACTCAAAGTGGTCCTCGTCTTCCAAGTGCAGTTCATTACTAAGATCACAGTAGGTGGAGCCACCACCTTTAGGTCTACATGGCTGATTATCTTGACTGTGTATTCCTGAACTACCAGAACCTGAAAACAAACAAAACATCTTGTGAGGGCATACTGAGGAAGTCAGTAAAAAATGTGTGCAATAAAATGTTGTTTTCTTTTAGCTTTCTGCAGTTGCAACCCCAACATACCATTAGCTACAAGATCTCTCTATCTCTCGCTCGCTCTCTCTTTCTTGCTCTCACTCTCTGTCACACAAACACAGACACACACACTCACTCACTCAATCACCTACTCACTCACCATACCAAGCAACCCATCCATCCATTCTCATGCTCACTTGCACACACACACACACACACACACACACACACACACACAAACAAACACATGTAAACACAAACTAAAATAAGAGGGGCTGAGGTGATCCAAGTCATTAAATCAATCTCTACTATAAGTCTTCTATTAATAATCTATGATACAACTCTAAAACACTTAATGAGAAACCTGTCTTGGTAAGAATTAGTCCTGAAAATTAAGACACGAGGTAAACAGGAAAGAGCAAATCGTGGTGTGATGATAATTGGTCAGAAACGAAATGCACATCCTGGATCAAGACAAACAAAGATGTAATGGACACACTGAGATACAATAGCATGCTCTCCGCTGACAATAACACATACCTTCTCGATGTACCTCTAGCCCCCTGGGTCCCACTTTCATATTGTTACTGTCTAAGCCTGAACTGTCCCAAGATTCCAGGGCACTGTCTACACTCTGAAAGGTAACAGCATTCGGCCTGAACCAACATTGTCCTTTGTTGATTTATTAAAAAAATTATTTTACATGAAAATCTATGGTTTCCTTATTTGGAATCTGAGACTGCCTTTCCCATATTTTGGTTACTTGTGTAAATGTGATGAGAAAATTGGCCATTTGAAATCATAATATCTAAGCTTACAACTTACATCATGGGATTTTCCAGCAACACCATTTTTATCTTCTGAAAATAGAATTAAAATTGTTTTATTTAGACTTTGTATACTGATTGCAGATGTCTAGAAATACAATTATACTTAATTTTATAAAGTGGCTTATAATAATTCCGCTATCAAGGTCTTATAAAACTGTCCTATTTGAAAACCTTTTTAACAGTGTTTAACAGAATCGTCAAACCATAAATAATTGATTGCATTGAAATAATTTTCCTTTGAGATGATTAATTATATGTTAATTCTCAGCATGTTCTTATATAATATTTTTTAACGACTTTCATGTATATTAATTCTACAAGTATGCTGCAGGCCATTTGACTGGGAGATCTGATTTATATTTCAGTTCACTGTGACCCATTATCAAGAGATTTCTTCAGATGTTTCTTGTTTGAAAAGGAACCGACTTCTCTATACTCTGATACTAACCATAGTAAGTTCATATCCTTCAATTGGTGAGTGACGAATTATGCTGGGTTGAAATAACAAATATTTAAATAGTGAAGTAGTTCACCACTTGTTGGAGACTTAGTGGGAATTGTTATATTAAGTTTCCTCAAAATATTTTTATGAAACAGTGATGAAAACATCTCTAGGCAAGTTATTTAGGGACGTAGCTCAGGTGTTACTCCATTAATCTGCTTTTGACTCTTGAATGTTGTTATTACCAGGCACAGGATTGCTTTAGTTGATGTTCATCAGATGAGAAGATAACGTTTAAGGTGAATAAACAGGATGTACAATCAGGGCATGCAGCAGTTAAACATGTTTATACACAGATATCTATTAGACCATGCCCCCAAAGATATCATAATCTAACTGACTGACAAGACACACAGACACAAGCTGCCAATATACTGATGAAATCAGCAGCTATCTCTACATGGAGAGCTGATGTACGGGGGATTGCCATGCAGATACTAAGTGTACAGGATCACAGACTCTTGTTAACACATAACAGACATAAGTATTGCATATGCCTAAAAGTAGGATAAATTCAGATGATGAATTCTATACAGTAATTTAATGCTGGCATACCAGTAGTGTGGTGATCTTGGAATGAGACGTGACAGGTTTGATGCACCAGCCACTTACTTGGTTTGGCAGGACGAGTAATCTTCAGCATCACAGTATCTCTAGCATTCTGCAGCAGCTGAATGGCATCTGGCAGTGGACGCCCACGTAAGCTTTGCCCATTGATGGCTAAGATACGATCTCCAACATGAAGGGCTCCAGTTCTGGCGAAACAAAATAAATTTTAAAATCGTATCTTCATAGCTTGCTGGCAAAAATTTGAAACACAATTGTTTGTAGCCTCATTCTTATTATAATTGTTAAACTTTCACTCTATTTATTATCTAAGATTCAGTACAATCAGCATTCTAATGTTCCCCCTCGTAGTCCAGTCCTTGAGGTGATGAGGGTGCTTGTATGCCTCAGTGACCCAAAGAGCTATGCCCAAAAGAGATTTGGCTTCTGTTAGAGACATCTAAGCTGGACTGGTCACTGGGCAGAGGCTAGACTGATATGGACTAAGGGCGAGGTAACCCTAAGAGAAACTTTGAGTGCTGACGTCAGAGGCACTGAGGTACGCTTTAACAGACCACAATACCATACATCAATAGCTATTACTAGCAAATGAAAAGATGAAGAATGTTACAATTTGACTTCAAATCATTCACATCAGGAGGGTCAACCTTTTTCAATATCATGCAGCATAATACAATAAGATTAAAATACTGTAATATTTGTAACAAATAATTCTGTTGAAATCTGTGAGCAGTTGGACGCATAGATTTGCAACTTTTGAGGCACTGATAGCAAGTGAGTCCCTGAACCCTTCAAAGGCGGCCAAAAGAAATTCATCTTTGACAGTTTTCTAGCATAAGCAATTTACCATTAGTTACCACTCCCACATAAAACTAAAGAATATAGGTCATTTCAGGACAAAACCGAATCGGGACAAGACTGAATTGGGAAAAGACCAAATCGGGACAAGACCAAATCGGGACAAGACCAAATCGGGACAAGACAAAACGGCATTGTGGTGAAAATTATAAGTCACATAAGATGAGTAATCCATGTTTCATATGTACAAGGGGAGTGCATAGAAATGGCAAAGTTCTGGAACGCAATGGTTCCCAGAGCCAGAGGTGGTGTCACATCAGATGTGGTATAAAAGGTAATATACTGGAACAGGTATTATGGAATTGTTACAACTCATGAAAAATTATTTAATATAGAAAGTGACATAACTCATATGTTTGCTCGTATATCAACATTGTTTTATGCGATAAATATAATAGTAGTCCCAATTTGTTCTTGTCCCGATTTGGTTATGATCGATTTGATCTAGTCCCGATTCAGACTTATCCCAAAATGACCGCACACCAAACTAAATATGTCAATATTTGTGACAATAAGTTGAGAATATTTGGTGTCAAGTAGAATTTAATTAAAAAGCATTGCTTCTAGCATTTAAATATAGTCACATCTAGGGCACTGTGAAGTGATGAATGAACAGCAACTTGTGCAAGTACTACATAGAATAAAAACCCTCCCTCAAAAATCTTTCAAATAAAAACCAAGAATGGGCAATTAGAAGTCTTCAATGCACTTAGATATAGGCATATAATGATATGATTATTATAGATGAGCATAAACCATAAATTAAAGCATTAAAAACAAATGTATGCTTCCTGAATGTAACTGGTACTTACTTTTCAGCTAAGCCACCCTCTGCCAGACTGGATATGTAGATAGGATCAAATGGTTCTTCGGTACCAGAAATAGTGATACCTAATGGACCACCAAATTTGGGCAACTCTACTGTATATGTGATTGTTGTTGTAGGATCGGGTTCATCTGAAACAAGGAAATACCATAAACCACTTACAACTAACAGAAATAATGATGTTTCATTGAACATGCACGAATGCATGCATACATGCACATGCATACATACACACAGACACACACAAAGAGAGAGAGAGAGAGAGAGAGGGGGTTCACACACATTTTGACATCTCAGATTTCAGGACTTTCCATGACTTTCCAATGTCAAATTCAAGGACCGTTTCAATGAATTCATGAACTTTTAATGCACAAAGATATAGAGAGAGAGAGAGAGAGAGAGAGAGGAGAGAGAGAGAGAGAGAGAGAGAGAGAGAGAGAGAGAGAGAGAGAGAGAGAGAGAGAAAGAGAGAAAACATTTATAAAAGTATTGCATACAATAATTAACTGCAATTACATTAATAGATTGCCAAAACTGCAACATAAAAAACTGGCAAATTAAGTAATTGAGTAAACAAACTAAATTATGTAGCTTGTCTAGGCAGATATGTAACTGCAGTAAGTCTAACTCTGTTAACTCACTCACCAGCAAATGTTTCATCTTTTCTGATCTTCAGCTTAACTATATCTTCTGAGTTCTGAAGTACTTGAGCTGCATCCTCTAATGAGCAGTTATCCATCCGAACATTGTCAATGGCAAGTAAGCGATCTCCTGGCTGAATGGTTCCTGTCCTATAATGACATTGTGACATTAATGACAGTCAACTTGTCAACAGGTTTTAAACAGTACATTAAAGCACATTTATAATGGTACAGTACTTATAAACAAAGTCAAATATTGTTCTAACCAGAGCCTCATTTACATTGATAGTAAGTAAACTTATATATATCTATATATATAGATAGATAGATAGATAGATAGATAGATAGATAGAGACAGAGAGGGACAGTGTGTGTGTGTGTGTGTGTGTGTGTGTGTGTGTGCATGCGTGAATGTGCGATAAAAATACACTTACAGCAAAGTTTGTTTTCAAAATCAGAATACACGTAAATTACCTTTTCTTTGTCATTGTATATAGTGAAATAAAAACTTTTGTCAGTGCCATTAATAAACGAAATGTCAACAGTATAACAGATATTTTATTTTGCTGTTGTTGTTGTTGTTGTCAAGTAACCAACCAATTATTCATCATGTGTGGATTAAATAAACACAATTAAGGTGTTATTAACCAATCTTGGTTGTAATAAACTCTCTACATATTGAGTTAACTGTAAAACGGAACATGTGGTCGGAGGGGATGAGATAATAACATAGATTTACCTGTGAGCTACACTTCCTTTCTTCACATCCGTAATTAACAAAGGATCCCCAGGTTTTCTGTTATTGGGAGCTAATGAACCACAAATACAGTTATGTCATTGATAATAAGAATTAATTTCTCAAACTTCTGATTCATTTTATCATTATTAACAAACAATCTGTTTACTTACAGTTAATGGTGATACCAAGACCTGAACCCCTTTTGGCAAGCTTTACCACAAATATACCACTGCTTGGAATAATGGATTCTGAAAATAGAAGAGAAATAAATATATAGATATATTTTATAATCACATAAGGTCATTTTCCTGTGCAAATGGATAGAAAAAACAGGATTTACCACTCGTAAATATTGCAAAATTCAGTTACCTGCAACATCAAATTCAACCTGTAGTAGGACCTTCACTCCAGACTCTTTAAGCATTCGATTGGCTTCTTCTAACGTTTTATTCTCAAGAGAGACATCATTTATTGCCAAAATGCGATCTCCTTCTTGTATAATACCACATCTACAGGGTAAGTATGAAAAATGAATATATGATGAACATCATGTAAACTTTATTGAAAGCTTACTTCTATTTATTTATTTATTTTAATAACCGCTTCATTGATGGCCAATATGCAATCTTCTTGTTTAATATGTCACCTATAAGGGAGTTATGCAATGTGAATTAATCATAATATCGTCATTTAAATTAATATAAATGAAAGTTTTGATTAAATTATTTTCTATCACTTTAATATCTTTTAATGTAGCTCACAGATATTATAACAATGGATGATTGCCCATTTAAACAATGGCATTCGTGTTCTCACCTCTGAGCCGCACTCCGTGGTTCAATAAAGGTCACAATCGGTGGATCAAGTAATATTTCTGTATCACAGCCACCATTTTCCAATATTAAACCGAATCCTCGATGGTCAGCTATCAACATCACTTCTATGGTTTCCGTCCTACACACTTGATGGTGTGGCAGCACCACGCTCGCATAGGTCCCAGCTGATGTCAATGAAGCTAACAAGTACATGAAACATCCACATGAAATATGGTTGATATAGATCCAGTAACAGAACTGAAGCTCGACAAACGTATTCTGAACTTTAACAGATGATAGTGCCTTTGTTTAGGAAACCATATACATGAAACCTTACGATTCTGGCTAAATATTGGAATTTTTGTTCTTCCCCCCCCCCCTTCTCTCTCTCTCTCTCTCTCTCTCTGTGTGTGTGTTTGCTTGTTTGTTTGTTCATGTATACATGTATATAGGCAAAAATTCTTTTGCTATTTATATTATGGTGCATAAATTACAAGAATGGATGATGTAATTATACTGAATGCCTTAAAAACAATCACACACATTGTATAGATAGTAATTCAATTGACACAAATGCAATGACATTTAAATCAGAACATCTAATCATGCAAAAATAAAACAACTTTTCCAAGCAGACAAGTGGAGGAAAGGAGCCCAATGCTATATATCTACATGGTTGGTATGACTAATGTCAACCTTAAAGTTAAAGCGTACATCAGACTACAAGCCAGGAAATATAAATAGAATATTCTCTACTGTATTTTAACTAACTTGAAGCAAAATAGTATCATTTCTGAAAGTATGTACCCCTAAAACGCAATCTTCTGGTAACCAATAAGTATGCCTTTCCCTGAAACACATCGTTATAACAAAAATCATACTCTAAAGGATAATCAGGCAGGGGAATATATCAACAGTCATACACACCAGACAACTAGCTACCTGGAAGTGTGTCAATCAGTAATCATCAGAACATAAAGACAGACCAAACACAGCCTATTCTAGTAGGATACAGGAAGCCTACTGAACAAAACAACATAACCGGACAAAAGGAATCAAATCTTGTCAACAAGCGGAACATAATCTCATGTTGGAAATTACCAAACCAGGGCACCCCACCCTCGGCACCATTTCCAGAGTATGGGTCCGTGAGGCTCTGAGCTTCGAAGTTCATCGTACTGTCCAGATCAGGACTGTTGGCACCCTGATAGAGACAGGCTGTCAAAGTGAAGAATTGAACGTGATTGTATTTGATATAAGGCAGCAGCGTACAATTATATATATATATATATATATATATATATATGTGTGTGTATATATATATATATATATATATATATATGTGTGTGTGTGTGTGTGTATATATATATATATATATATATATATAGACAGAAGCAAGTCTCAGTGGAATTGACATTTTGTTCTATTTACACAATGAGAACTCTCCACTGACAATGATTTACAAAGCAATATTACAACACTGTTTTCCGTTAGTAGACTTGATATACAATGAGATCTAGAGTCGATGATACCAAGTTCATAAATCATGCCATGGATGCGGTAAACCGTAGACAGTACGGGTACTCAACCCTGTTTGAAAAGGTGTTAAAAGTTGACTATTTTAATGTATCCTGTAATGCTTTCTCCACTGAGAAGCCTGGTTGTACTACAATCATAAATTAATATTGTAATAATGCAGAGAATCTTGCCAACAAAAATATGAAATTTAACACCCAAACAATCAGTGAAACATTTTACAAAGAAACCGAGGAATTTCTGATATTTAATCTTGTTTAGTGTACTGACCAATAATGAGTCCCCCCCCACAAAGTTTCCAGAGAAATGCCACAAGAAGTATACTCTCTTAATGATCCACTGGTGATCAAGATATTGATTGGTTGATTGATATATTTAGAATCAGCACTAGTCACACCTGGGACATGTGGCTGAGGGACAACTCCTTAGGGAATGATGATTCACGATTTACGACCGCTTTTGTGTACATGATAGGCTAAATGGGCTGAGCAACCTCCAAGGGTAATGAAACAATGTCAAAGATGAAACACCCTTCAGATATGTCCATGCTGAGGTTTAAACTAAGGTGGTAGTGATCTGTGATCCAACGCAGTACCAGTTAGACAACAGAGGAGCCCTTCCTCAAGGGAAACATCCCAGAAACATAGCTACGAGCTAGAGTCGAACCCACAACATGCAGGTTTGCAGCACGGTGCTCTAACAATTGTGCAGTTGGAGTGCGCTAGATGATGATCACACAGTGAACAATCAGCAATGAAAGAAATTTTGAAACATATACCCTCGAAGATAACTGAATCTAAAAAAGGGAATATGTGAATAAATGGTCAGTAGACTGCCAGAAGGTTGTTGCTTAATTGTATGTGTATATTTTTGTTTGATGTTTTTTATGGCTATTTCTCAGCACAATGTAGGCTGAATAGGCTGAGCAACCTCAAAAGATAATGAGGTGAAGTGAAAGACACCAAAGCCTAGATTTGAACTCAGATGGTTGGCACCTGTTGATGCATTTGATCAATAATATTACATGGGTAATTAAACCATGAAGACAGGGTAACCTCATGTTGAAAGGACAATGGTAGTGATAAATATCAGGTTAGATTCTGCATTATGTCAGTCGAGAGATCATGTACAAAGAACATTGAAATGGCATAATTGTAAATATAAAGAGATTGTAAATTTAAAAACAGATTTCAGTGTAAACATTTAGCAACAATTCTCATGGCAAAGGCTGCAAGAAATTTTTAAAAACAATAAAAAAAGCCAACTAATTTGAAACCACAAAGAAAGAGAAATTTTATGATTACACAAAAGAGTGCTGAAAATGAATGAATATAGTTTTCTAATCCTAGCATTATGGTTTATTCCTGAATACGTACTATCTGAGTTGGTCTTTTTGTATCTGTTGGCCCAGCTTGATCTCAGAGTACTAGTCCTGGAAAATCCAAGACTCGCTACAGTAGATGTTGGTGGTACAATGGCTGAACCAACTTGAGTAGTCATTGATGTAAATGTATTGAAGGACTGCAGGGAGTTAAGGCTGGTAGCACTAGCACTATGTACACCATCCAAATCTGGATCAACCGGTACATTCCTATCTACAGTGAGAGAAACATTATCATTATAAAACACTGATTTAAAATATTTTATAGTAGTATGGATCTCAGAGCAAAATGCTGTCATAAAAAAATTGCTATTGATAATAATTATAGAAGTAATAACAATACTAAATTAAATGACAGAAAAACTTCAAGAATTAATAATTGCACGGACATTTAATATTCTAGCTTCAAACAAAAAAGAATAGATTTGGAAGGGTGTGGAAAGTGCTGCCTCTAGTGACTACTTACATGAATCAGTACACCAGATGGCACCACCAATGCCTTCAGAATATGAAACCACTGATTTTAAGTGCATATTAAGCTTTTGCATATAGTTGATACAGAGTAAGGTGTCCACTATACCTGTTTTACTAAAATCTTGACCCCGTCTTGTTAATTCTGTATCCGTGTTTATACCACGTAACTGCACTGCCGGCAAGATCTCAAGACGTATCAGTTCTCCCATGCTAGCCTTTAGTAACTGTGAAGCCTCAGCTACTGTCATGTGTTCCAGACTCGTATCATCGATGGCCAGTATGTGATCACCAAGGTGTAATGCGCCGCATCTGTGGAACAGAATGAGCTGTAGGTGTCACATCTCTAGGCAACAAAAAGGTGTAGTAGATCAGAAATTTGAGCAGAGCAATGATTTGAAAGGAGGCGACACAGCAGATATGTGTACAGTGTGACTGAGTGAGTCACTTTTATTTTATCACCAGCACTCATTAATCCTGGAATAGATTTTTGAGTGGGGCTACTCTGCAGGGAAATGAGATAGTCAGATAAATGTATACCTAAGAGTTGTTGTCATTCACTTCACCATATGTAAGAACTGCGTTAACAACATACACTACTGCAAGTTATATGCCTGAATCTGCTAGTAAAATGTTGCATCTTGCAACTCAGAAAAAAACACCAATAAAATAATAACATACCCTTTAAACTGACTGATCTACAGACAACTGTAATCTTCCACAATAAAAGATGCTTTAGGTCATAGGTAGACCACTTTAACTTCCAGTTGTCAGAGCAAGGCATACATAGGGAATTAGTGTTGAATAATGTTATTTTACCATGAATGTAAAAAAAAAGAAATTAGCATTGAAATATTGTTTGTAATTACAATGTAAAAAAGCCATTGAAACAGCTGTGACTGGAAAAGAATCAAACATTATCAATTCGGTGGAATGATGTCACCGACACCAGTTGTGGCTATTTATAGTGGCTCATTCAATGAGGATGTTATTCTTCATTTTTATGGCATTGCTGCATTTACTCATGCAACCACCTCTGTTACCTCACAATTAGCATACAGGTCGAGCCGTGATAGCGCAGTTAGTTAGAGCGTAGGACTCATGGTCGAAGGGTCGCGGGTTCCAATCTCCGGGAGCTGCAATGTTGTCATGTAGCGACTGGTTCACTCATCAATAAAAATGAGTACCTGACAGGACGTGATGGCAGCATGCATTGAATGCTCCCTTGGGAGTTGAGATGTGTCCTGGGTGGAAACAGGTCTGAGTCAGGGATAATAATACTGTACAGTGCCTCAGAATAGGGTTACCTGGTTCTGGTGCTATATAAACATGCATTATTATTATTATATATATAGGTAAATTTGATTGTCACCAATTAACAGTGTTTCCTATGTGTCAACAATGAAGTGTGAAAATTAAGTTAGTTTTAATGGATATCATACCCAGCATATTAATGATCCATGAATGTTGGATTACTTTCCACTGATTTTGGTGAACGTTCTAAATCATTGATCTCATCTGGATATTAAGAAGCGATTACCAAATCTCCTTATATCTGAAACTGTCCTATTGCAGACACCATAAAGACATAATACAGTGGAACAGTACTAATATATAAGTTTATATGACAAATACACTTACAGTTTGAGTTAATTTGAATAATACTGTCAATGCATTATCCTAACCATCATCTGAATATATATATATATATATATATAAACAAACATATAGTACTAATATACATACCATATAATGTTAATTATCCTTTGACCTTGATCTAAATAATATAATGTCACAATTTACATATTAGCTGACCTACATATTTTAACACATTATAATACACTATAATACCTACATATTAATTAACCTATTGATTTGATTAGATACTGATGATAATTAACCCACCTGTCTGCTATACTTGCAGGCTGTATATGATCTATACAGAGAACTGTCTGACCTCTAAATTTTGTAGCGGCTAGTTCTATACCCAAGCTACAGCCTGGAGTTTTGTCGATCTCCACTAACAGAGGTCCTTGTGAATTTTGTACAGCATCTAAAAAATATGACCAAAAAAGGTATATTATTATGATGAGATGCTATGTATTAATAGCATGCATTATCTTACCTGAGTGAGTTATGATACAATGTCTTTAAAGGTTGTTGTTGTTGTTGTTATTATTATTATGTACTGCATACTAAGTACCATTTTCCTTATTTGATGATAAATATATTCAATGCCCACCAAGAAGCATTGGGAAGACAGCCCTTGGGCTATGCCTGTTTCCTCACAGAGGAGTACAAATGACATCACACATAGTAATATTTATTTATTACCATTATATTTATATATCCACACTGCGAAAAATAAATTATGTTCCGTTATGATGATGATGATGATGATTGATGTTTTACAGCCAACTTTTGTGCACATGGTAGGCTAAATGGGCTGCTGTTCTGTTACCAAATTTAACTATACTTATGTCATTGTATATCAGACTGAATACTCAGGAGAGAGAGAGAGTGTGTAGAATGATTTATGACGAATAAAAATAAATCATAAATCTTTCTTCATAAAGCTGAAGGTAACATTTGGTGAGACCTATGACGTGGCTCGTGGGCAAAGACAAAAAAGGTAGTATTAACAAGTATCGTTGATAGTTTCCATTCCATCTTATTTCACACCAGAAGCGTTGACAAAAGATAATCAGGCCATTACTGCTTAATGGTGCGTGTTTCTCACTGTGTGCTACCTCCAGGAAGATGATCAATATATCAAATAGTAACTGCTGATCAATAAATCAACCATTTCCAGAAAGATATTTAGAGTGGAAAAAAACGTAAACAAACACAGAAAATCCATCAAGGGAATGTGGCTTTAGCAGTTACATATTTAATTAATAAAGTGAACTTTTATGGTTTTCATTTATTGCTCACTGCCAGATCCGTTAAACAATCTGACGTGTGGCCTTGAACCCTTGCTATACAGTGACTACTTCGAAATTCAACGTCTATCCAAGATAAAAGAACAGCATCAATACCAATTGGAATAAAGAAATTACAATGTATACGATTGAACACCTCTGATGAAAGAGCAATACATGTAAACATAGTTTCTAGCAAAGCCATTGGCTGCCAAGTTGAATAAAAGAACCCCCCCCCCCTTCCATCCACTCTACCGTGTAGGTTTCCCTATACTTGCTATAAATGAGCGAAAATAAGCATAGATTAACTCTTTGAGAAAATTATTAAACTTGCATCAAAACCTCACAGACAGTGTTCCGTGTTTCTGTTAGACTATGTTGTCCTTTAAATCACAGATAACAAAGCATGGCAAAGATGAGTTGTTCTCATCTTGAGTGAGATGGCATATTGCATGTTATGTTCCTATAATTTAATACATACTTCAAAGGGGTTGATGAAATGACTCCATCAGACAGGCCAGCTTTCCACAGCAATAAAAACCTCTAAATTCTTTTGAACAAGAAGGCAAATTTCGGTCAAAAGCCCACACTGTACTTTTCTTTACATCTAATTTCCTTAATGATATCAGCCAGTTACACTATTCTATTCACCTGTATCCACTAAATGACGTTACAGTTTCAACAGTTTACACAATATTGATTAGTATTACATACATGACCCAGAAAGCAGATAATGGGTAACAAAAAAGTAGCAACAAAAAGTAACATAAACAAATATTTAAAAAATATATAATTACAGGCAAAGTGGTTAATTTAATTACTATGTTAATGAAATTAAGTAGCAGTAAGTATAATTAATGTGCTGTTGATATTTCTGTTGTATTTTTAGTGTGTGTGTGTGTGTGTGTGCATGAGTTGGTATATGTTCTATTTTTAGTCAAAGAGTTATTATCTTATTATTAAACATTGATTGTTGCATGCACACACATGCACGCACACGCACACACACTTCCAAAATATTTAAAGAAACACAATATCCAGTCAAGATCGTTAGATGTAAACAATATTTGAAACAGCAATAGGAAAAAACGCTGTATCTTGAAAAAGCCACACCATGCAGAATACGATCAAATTAAAACAAATCAAATAGGTACAGAGGCGGATGGAAAAATCCAACTTTACATACCTATCACAGACACGTCATATTCAACAAGTAGATGCGTTTCGTCCTCAGAATGCTTGAGGATTGCTAAAGCTTCAGCCAGTGAACTTTGAGTAACATTAACGCC
Organism: Paralvinella palmiformis; assembly: GCA_025642065.1. Taxonomy (NCBI): domain Eukaryota; kingdom Metazoa; phylum Annelida; class Polychaeta; order Terebellida; family Alvinellidae; genus Paralvinella; species Paralvinella palmiformis. The sequence goes on from JAODUP010000609.1 coordinate 53,390, forward strand.
ATCTATGGAGAGAATTCGATCTCCAACCTTCAAAGTTCCCTCTCTGTTGCAAAGAAAAAATGCAAGAAAAAATGCACTAATATAAAACATCTCAAACAAACTGAATTAGTAATTATGAATTTATTTCTGAAAACAACCAGCCAGCTTTTAAAAAGTTAAACATTAAATTATTGCCACATAACTAATTTCTCTTGCAAAAGAACATTCGACCAAACAATTTGTGAATGTAAAAATTGTTATATTTTTATCAGTTAATCCAAATAATTTCTGCATTTATGCAAGCACCAAAAAAATAGTGAGTGTTTTAGCTGTGTATAATAAGGCACAGGCACAGAGAATCTCGAACCGTGAATTCAAACTCTGGACGTTTCTTCAGTGTGTGTGTGTGTGTGTGATTGCCCGCCGCGTGCATGTGTGTGGTCTTCACACATAAACAATTAATTGGCCAAAATACTACACAAAACACAATTTCAAAGCATCATTAAGTCAACAGAGCTCCAGACTTCCTGTCTATCATCCTCTTAAAGACGCATTCAATGCTAACCACTTTATTTTGACAACTCGTACAACTATTGACTGAATTGACCTTTGGCAAGCAGGCAGACAATGAATATAATAAACATGGCATCCAAAAACAATTTTCAACTCTGAATGAAAAACTTCAAAGGTCAGCATGCTAGAGTTAAACTACAACCAAACCCTGTATTGACAGCAGTTGTAGACTGTGGTGTGGGTATACCAGCCATTACTATCGATCTACTGCCATACAAAGTTAGTTAGTAATCTAGGTTTTCATATTGTGCAATTTGATAATCAGGACCAATTCTAGAAAGGTGCAGGAGGGCGCAGGGGAACATCCAGCCAATGTGAGGGAATCAGATTCCTTCACGCGCGCACGCACGCACACACATACACACGCAGAATAACTTATTGGTAATACACTGTATTACTGAGCTGAAGATGTATTGTTGTTCTAATAGTGTTTATATGCAGACAAACTCTGACAGACGAACAAATCTCTGAGAATGGTGGGACATTGTAGGATGGGGCATGGCTATGTTATTCACAATTACTGATATGATATCTGAATGGTCATATTGTCATTAATTGATAACGTGAGTGTTTCTGGTGGGAGCATTGGTTGCTACAATTTATATGGTTCATATAATGATGATTGATGTGTTACACTTACAGCCACCTTTGTGCACACGGTAGCCTAAATGAGTCGATAGCCTAAATGAGGGGAGGGCCTCCAAAGGTAATGAAGCAAAGTCAAAGATGAAACACCCTTCAGATATGTCCACGCCGAGATTCGAACTCAGGTGGTACTGATCTGGTCCAACGCACTACCAACTAGACCACGGAGGCGCCCTTTATATGGTTCACATAATCAAGAACAAACATTCTAGCACCCATGCCACATAGAAACAATATTTACACAGTATTGTTTGACACTAAGCACTAATCACATTGTACAGTTTCAAACGTAGCAACCATAATCCACTAACTTTAATTTCAACCCTAAAACAATATTGATATTGCAAGAAATCACTTCAGGCTTTTAAAGAAAAACAATGAAAAACCAAATAATGAAAATCTCTTTTTTTAGCATCTGTACTGTTCAGTATGTGATGTTTGCCTGAAACTTTCTCAAAATGAAAAAAAAATTAACTGTTATTAGCATGCAGCCAAACCATGTTTAACATGACATACCGGTAATATTTATCTGTGTTTTTAAAACAAAGAATCTTATCTTCTAATTGTCCAAATGTGTAAATGATTTGTTTACATGCTGCGGTTCTCAGAATTCATCTATCCATAAACAAATTAATTCATAAGTCTACTTTTCATTACAGTTTATAAACAAAACTCAAAATATTTGTTAGATAAAAGTCCTGAGTTGAGATTACATGCACCTTTGCTGATCTACTCATAAATATATATATATATATATATATATATATATATATATATATATATATATATATATATATATATATATATCATTATTGAATATTGAATGTTTAGAGAAATATTGTTTGTCATAATGCACAACACTAATCCGCAGTGAGATCTTCAGACAGTTGGCTTACATAATAAAACTCAACACAACATTATGACAACTGAAATATATACACAATCGACACCGACTTGGCAACAACTCTGCTGTAACAACGAGGAACGATCCGCTACAATCGTGTATATCCAGTTTACAATGTTAATGAGCTGAAGCAATCAGCGTAAGGGCAAATAAGACAGTCTCAGTCAACACATCAGAAACCAGCAACAGATGATCACGGTCAACGTGTAATAATTCACACATTGAATAAACGTTGCAGACACAGATTCAGAACTTATTGTGAATGTTATCCCCAACAGGCGAAACCGAGACCACAGATGTGGTTTAAATATGACAACCAATTTTTTGTTGCTGTGTGTGTGTGTGTGTGTGTGTGTGTTGCCCAGCCTGACAACAATATTTTCATGAGCCAGTCTTATTCCGTTAGATATTCATTATTGTGAACAAACATTAAGCTACAGGTTTGATGGTGTCCATGTGCACTGAACCGTTACCTACACAATATGAACCAGCTTTATGATCTGTGTCATTTGAGCTGTTATAGCTTAATATTGTCTGTATACATAGACATTTCACAGAGCTTTAAACACAATGAAATTGTTTGCCGATGACAACAGAATATTCTTATAAACCAGCGTGTGTGTGTGTGTGTGTGTGTGTGTGTGTGTGTGTGTGTGTGTGTGTGTGTGTGTGTGTGTGTGTGTGTGTGTGTTGTGCAACATGTAAATACAAACAATAATGTAAATAGCCTGATGGTTCTTCCTATATTCCTATATTCTACTGTATATTTGTCTGCCTAAAAAAGTCCTCTAACCTTTCACTGAATTGAGAAGACAAACATTTTCAACTGAACCATACTCACCAGAAACGATAATTTGTACAATGAAGTATGCCTCTAGGGCCGACTTAACAGTGAATGAATTGTGATCGTTTACTTTGATTGCGGAGACAAGTTTCAAAATGGACCTTGATGGAATGGAATTATAACGTGACCAGATAAGCGGGTGAAATCGCTGAATATATGGCTTGGCTGGGTCAGTTACCTGGAGAAACTCAATAATTATAACTGGAGCCACTCACTGGTTACCAGATACAACCTCCAGTGAAAAAAATACAAGGATGTTTCAGATGCCAGTATATAAAATTACAAACTCGGTTATGTATGGCCAGAATATTAAGTAACGGGGAGATATTAATGAATTTTTAGAGCTTTTACACCGAGACGAATGTGTCATAATTCAGAACTGACTGAGATTCTTGACCTATTTTATGCTGAATGTTATCTTTCCTGTGCTCACCAACTAATTGACTAATTGATGGATGGTTGTAATAGACTGTGAGACAGAGACAGATAGACAGGTGCAGATAGATACAAAGACGGATAAACAACAGAAGTTATCAGTTTTTGATGGTCTACCTGCTTTTACAGTATAATTAGTCAACACTTAATAGAAAAGGGTCAACATCTCATTTGTATATATCATCATCATCATCATCATTTTTATTATTATTATTGCTTACCTATCAGTAACACTGCCAGGACGGATCTGAGTAATTGTGAGGGGGCGACACTTGGTTGGATCATCATGAAGGCCTCCACGTAACGTGAAGCCAAAAGTGTCAGCATCTCGCTGGAGACATACTTCAATTCGTTTACATATCACAGAGAAGGTGGTCTGGGCTGGAATAAAACACTGGCATATTAAGTTTTCGCCAATTAATGTCGCAATAATATTATTCAAAATTTCACACACAGCACTTGATTCAAATAATAAAATCTGAAACCTCCAAATTATAAATGCTAAAATAATTTACTCCTGCGTGTGCGTTAGTTTGTATATAAAAATTGTACAAGACGTATACGCTCTTTGTTCGGATGTATTTACGTTAAAACCAACATTCATCACATGCAAAGTTGAAGTTATCAAGAAAGACATGGGGTCTACATTTAGTTGCGTTCAATGAAATATGGGACATACGTGGTTCTGGGAGCTCATATTCCACTTCCAGGATAACAGATTCTTCAGCATTCTTAATAAGGCTAATGATCTCATCATGACGAAGATAGGCCGTCTTAATGCCATTCACCGAGATGATGTAATCTCCCACCTCTAAAGCATCGCTCCTGTAAATAAATAAACATGTAATTCATCTCAATTGATCACCAGCGAATATACCTGTACAGCAAATACGCCAATGCAAGTCGGCTGATGTACTACCCACACGCCAAGCCACGTTATAAACAACTTGGCCATCCGGGGATAATGGTATACATACAGGTAATATTTATGAATATGGTGTGTGTGTGTGTACAGTTATAGAAAGTATTATGGTACAATTGTACACAGGTAACTGATCTTGTAAATATAACTGACATGCAACTATTATTTATCTACATTGGCAATGGACTTAACAAAGCATAATGTTTTCACTAAGAATGCTACTGCTACTGAAAATTTAAAAATATAAACACGGCTGAATAGTCTGGATCTGTATTTGAAAAATGACAACAAATTCTCAATAAAAATAAATCTTCCTTTGTTCTCCAGTAGGGTTAACATAGGAATGAGAAATAAATCTTTCCTTGTTCTATAACATAATATATTGACGATATAATAAAAAATATTATCACTGGTAACAGCGACTTGTCAATGATGGATGCGTTGTGAGCAGCAACTATACGACTCCAGAAGAACTGCGCCTCTTCCAATCTGCTGGTGAAGCCATTACGACAACTACTAGTAGTTCTACACTTGGACTGTAGCCAACAGGATGAAGACTGCCAATGAATGCTACATCCTATAACAGGATCATTCGTGAAATTCTTACAAATTTAGCTTTTTCTTGCACCTGATATTCAAGTGAGCGCATAGCATTCAGCGTATATACCTGCGTTATCCTAACGGTCATATACACGTGCATTCACAAATACATACACGCTAATATAAAGCCAATAAAACTTCACACACACACACACGCACAATACTGTTACTGGGGAGGCCTGGTACCGGATCTAGGGCAAGATGGTACATAATCTAGAAGGACATAACTTAGTAACATTGGATACTGAAGATGTCAAATTCTACATTAAGAGAAAATCCTTGATGCTCAGGTAAACAGTGGATAAGAACTCCATTAAAACAATGCAATTAGTGCCAATAGGAAAATAAACCAAGCCAAGCAGGAAAGATTACAGCTTCTAGCAATACTCTGGCCAGTGCACAAACTAACAAAATAAACAGGTTTGCTAAAACTGACTTCTGTTTCTCTCTGACTGTCTGTCTGTCTGTCTTCAGTGAACTAAAACATACACATTTCAGCAACCAGTCATATAGTTAAGTTATTTAGAGCAGTGATTTTCGTCTAAATTGGCAAATTATACTTAATCAGTGCATTTGTTTTGCAAATTTATTATAATTATTTACACTCCCCAAAATTGCAAACGTTAATTATGAAATCCACATGCTGTATAGCTTCAAACATAAACGCAACACATTAGTGTGCGACTTCAGATGTGTGTGTGTGTGTGTGTGTGTTTGTGTGTGTGGGGGAGGGAGTGTTTGTGCGTGTTTGATAGCTGTCCATAATTAAGGGCTCAGCTTGATCTAGGATTAGTTTTATGTTTCAGTATTATGATAAAGACGAACATGGCTCTTTTTGGAGAGAAGCATATTTTTCAGCATAAATTTTGACAGATCTGTTACAAATGGAAGTTGATGATGTAGTTTTTTTCTACATTTCTGTGTGTTTTCATTACTGAAGTAGGATTGTGCTTCTAATAGACACTACTGTTTTTTCTCCATTTATCTGCTGTCAGAAGTTTTATTACAACAAGTGAGTGAGTGAGTGAGTGAGTGAGTGAGTGAGTGAGTGGTGAGTGAGTGAGTGAGTGAGTGAGTGAGTGAGTGAGTGAGTGAGTGAGTGAGTGAGTGAGTGAGTGAGTGAGTGAGTGAGTGAGTGAGTGAGTGAGTGAGTGAGTGAGTGTGAATTACTGAGTGGCAAAGTGGGTTAGAAGCTGGACCAGTATTTGAGGGAGTGATCCGTTTAATCTTCACACTAGTGTCACTGAGACATACTAAGCAAAATAAGATGATTGGGCTTTCGAAGTACTGTTGGACGAAACAGATGCGGACACCACTGCGATTCACTCCCATGGCTAGGAGGTATATACGAACAGCTATATTACGGGAGTGGCCTCATATTATTAACCGATGGAATGAACTATACACACCTGATGCACAAACTGGCTATGAACAATAAAGATGATTATGTCTGTTTCCACCGACGTTTTCTAGGTCAAGGAATGGCCACTCACAGCGGTCAGACCATAAATCACCATCCAAATGACCATTTACCAGATAATACGATGAAGAGCAAACTAACACCGCTGATGGATGTATTAGCCTGGCTGTCATCTAGCCAAGGAGAGGAACATAGCATTTGGGATGCATTTTCTAAATTCCGCATGATGTTCTGCCATTGGCTTCCTGATAGAAGATATTAAGCATAATATTTTTGGCTAGTATACCTATATACACCCATGGCTGCCTCAGCCAAGGATTAATATACACTGTGTGTGTGGTGTGCGTGCGTGCGTGCGTGTTTTGTCAGTACAGAACGAATCCACACTTTTAAAAATAATCATACATAGCCACCGATGTGGAAGCTAGTCATATAATGTGAGCAGTAATGTTGTCTCAACGAGTGAGTGAGTAGGTGAATGAGTGATTTTGTTTAGCTTCGATGCTGGCGTTACCTGGACCGCATGGTCGAGATTGGTGACCATCCTGTAAAAACTCACAAACACACGGGTAACACTTGGAATTAAACCATAACGCGGAGATATTTCCGGTGCAGTAATCTAATCGCTGCACCGTCAGAGTCTCAAAGTTCTTCTGGACAGTGACAAGGATGATTTCTGGTCTTTTTAAAACTATCAGATGCACAACAGAGCAAGAAAATATAATTGATCTAAATCGACAGGAACTTAACCCAAGAATAGAAAAGTATTCGTGGTACTGAGGATTGGGTATTCTGGATGTCGTATAATATCCACCACCATTTTTGTGAATCATTCAGACCCGAATCTGACTTTAACAGGAAGTGAGATAAGTCCAATTACTTCAAAACATTATTTCCGGTAATGAGTAATGTCAATCTTAACATCTCTGATTTTTTTCATTATTTGTTCTAATGAATGGGTTGTGCTTATCTGAAGAAAACAACAGAATCATCTTTTCTTTATTGAGGATTCAAAACTCAAAAAAGGATTCAAAAAATATTGATTATAACTCAGAGTATATAAATTATGATTATTATGCAAGAAATATAATCAAATATTACTATTACAGTATTTAGATAACTGAGATCGTGATTTTTAAATTAAAAACAAGAAAACTTTCACCTTTATGGTACATTATAATGCTGAATGTTGTGTTGATGATTACACAACAATGTGTGTGTGGGTGCGCGCGTGTGTGTGTAATAAACATACCTTGTTTTCTTATGGTATATAGTAATGTCTACTTTTACATTGGCATAGTAATGTGATATTCCCATAAAATAGTATTTATTATAGTCTTGTTAAACATCTCTCCCCCTCCCCCTCTCATCCATCAATCTATTCATTTATTTATTCGTGCATCAATTCATTCAAGCATAAAACTGTCCATTAAATTAACCAATGGATGAATAATTTTAATAAACAAACACTATTATTATTATTATTATTATTATACAATGGTTTAATTTCAGTTATCAGTATCACTGGCTACCTCGAACATGAAGACATAGATGCTCCATAATTTAATTTCTTCTCATAGGCATTAAATAAAATAAAATTTAGAATGATACCATATAATACTGCTTAATATCAATATTGCATATTTAATCTTATCTTTGTACTGAGTGTTTAATATGACAATGTATTTGATGTTGTAAATACTCTTTTGTTTTGATGTTTTATACACACTGTTATTGTGTTTTATATATGCCACTGAGGTATGTAGTATTACATATTGTTGTGATGTTTTATATATGCTGTGAAGGTGTTTTATACATACTGTTGTGGTGTCTTGTGTATATTACTGCAATATTTGATACATGGTGGTGTTATGCTCTGTACATATGTTGCTGTAATGTTTCATGTATTGTTATTTTTACACATAACCTTGTGGTGTCTTAAAATACACAATATTATGATGATTTATACATGTTATTGTGATATTTTAAACAATGCCATTGTGATGTTTTATACAAGAAGAAACATCCTCTCATACCTCAGCATTAAGTCTTGTTGTTATATCTACAAAATCCTATCACTTTCATAATGCAGAGTACCATAAATTTTTTCATACAGGCTACTCTAATATGTAAATGAGAAGATGATGTTTACTGAAGTCTATCTTTACTCCACTACGATACTCTCAATCAAATAACTAGCTCTACCAACGTTGAATGAATACACAGAAAAAGCCTTCAATAGCTATGCGCCGCAGTGAGATTTGTTCTTCTCCGAGATGGAAGCCTGATGGTTTGCGTACAAGGACTGCCTCAAGGCAGACACTGGGTAAGAATGCTTCTTTGAGAGCTATCTGTGAGATCTGTGATAATTTTAGCTAAGGAAAAACACGGAGAAGTTTTATCCCCGCTGGTGGCAACATGTTTGTGATTTATGATCTAAAACAGCTCTCAATCACATGAACACATACATACACGAACACACACACACACATGAAGACACATACACGAACACACACACACATATACACACACACCCACTAATGTTGTGATAACATACAAGTTTTAAAGCAAATCCTTGTTAATATCAAAGTCAGACTTTGTTGTAAACATTAAAACTGTCTGAACGTCATACAATCACCCGATTACGACATAATTAGCCATATAGGGTGAGATATAATATTTGTTTCTTCATCATGAGAAATAAAGCTGAAGAGAAAAGTTTCATTCTCGTATTCACAGACAACTGAGTATAATCTATCCTGAAATATTTCCTCATGCTCAAGCTGTAATATTATAAATATACTTGTAATGTAGACACAAGTTTAGTTACTAACAAACAGATAATATTCTAACTACTCCAATGTATCCTTTACAAATTGATTTATACTCAAATCGTCGAAAATCTGCTATAACGAAATTTCAATTTGAGGATGATGGGAAGATGGCTACATAGCTACACAGACTCCGATAATTTGCACAATTAAATGTCTTAATGTGTAAAATTGAACTGGATACATATAATTATGTTTAAATTAAAAATAAATTATTAACATATCCTATATATAAATGAAGATGGCAACAAGTTGAACATATAGCAAATTCAGAAGAGAAAACACTGCCAGTACACCACCATAGTTAGCTACATGGTTGGGATTTGACCCAATTAACCTACTGTACACCAGTCCCTGACCGTAAACAAGAAATCCCATTCCCTAAATCACTCAGACACATAGAGCTGGGAAGGAACATCACAAAACAATGACTTATTTATTCAGTAAATGCTTATTTAATAAATGAAGCTATAACTGCATAATACATTACACAGCGTGACAAAAGGACAAACCTTTGAGCGATGCCTCCAGGTCGAAGATAAGACACTCTTGGTGTACAGTCTTTGTCAGCACCCCCTAGAGAAAGACATAAACAGCTCAGAATTAGAATACAATATTAATATTAATATGAAATAAAATCGGGAGAAAACCACATTCAGTAGTCAACGGCCATAAAACAAATTCCATCTTGATAAGCGCTGGTAATACTCAGTGGGTATGAATCTCTGTCATTGAGCACCTTCTTATCAGCATAAGGTCGAAACAGTGGGAAAATCTGGTGTCAACAAATACTGCCCTAATATGGAGGCTCACCTCTAGCAAGTGACAGGATGGATGGATGAATGTTGTTTAACGACACATCGGCACAATTTAGGCTCTAGCAAGTGAGAGAAATGAATAAATATTTAGCTGGAACTACTATTAATGGCTACAAGTTGTAAGAATCATCTCCCTGACTAAAACAACACTAGTCGAGAACCAGAGTACGTCATTATTGATTGTCCAGGCATTTTGAATAGAACATTGTTGTTGATAATTAGATTTTTTTTTTTGAACAGTCAAATGGATTCAAATATTTCATTCCAATTTAGGCCATGTATCATGAGTGCATTTAAAGAAACAAACAATTAAATTAAAAACAAAGAACAAGAAATATCAGGAATAAACACTGCCATCTCAAAAATCTTCTATCACAATACCAACCATACTAATTAGTTCAATATGTTGATGTTACTAATTATTTCACAATAAATTTTTTTATATCTCAATGACACTAACTAGTTCAATATATTAATGAAGTCATTTGCTCTATTCCATATTAAACCATAAAAACAGTCATTTATTTCAGTCTGTCAGTCATGGCCAGTTACGCAACGCTAACTTTCCAGACATCTCTGCAAGGATAACTGGCCTCATCTTATCATTCCATATACAACCATTTAGCAATCATGGTCAGATAAATATCTCAAACAGGTCTGGTAGCCCAATGGAAGGATGATTGAGTCGACTGACTGTCGTGTGATAAAACTGAACTGTTGAAGGACGTAAGTAAAAGAAAAACCAGCACAGATAACTATTTAATAATCCTGTTTATGGGTCACACAGACAAGACGTGGCTACAGGAGAAGATGAGGGCATATTATTAGCTCTTGATCAGTCTAATCAAATAAAGTGAAGTCAGATGGTTGCCAGATCACTGAAAAAATCTTCCCTAGAGACATACTGCGCTATCCAGAACAATATCTGGGGGTGGGGGTGGGTGGGGATGGTGAGATAATATAAAATTGCTGCCAGATCTTCCTGGAATTAAAACGAGTGGTTAGTGGAAATTAAGACCACCAAACAAGAAAGACAATGAACTTCCTGTCAAATACTCTAGTGATATGTGATATGTAAAAGAACTGAACACTGGATGGTAAGTTTATTTTCCTACATCAGCTGTTTTGGGTGTGGTCTATTGCAGATGTTAATCAATAGATAAGATATTGAGTAAAAACAACAGCAACTGGCGCGATAACAAAACAACGATATAAGTTAGGAACAATAACATCCGGGAACCACCAGCAAGATTATCATAAATAAACAAGATGTCTCAGGAAATAAACAATTATTCTGCATATCACATTGTCCAGCTGTTACTGCACCAACTAATTTTCCACCAACTGCCTTACTTTCCTTCGGTATTGATCCCATACCCGGGCACCTTCCCACAAGGAAATATAATTATACGACCCTGAAATCCTTTGTTCAAGGACTGAATATCCTACAGACAAGCCTGCGGTCACTATTTGATTGGATCCTAAACCGGGTGCAGGTCTGCAGTCCAGGGCACCCACTGCACAACAACCTGCATCACGGGACCATCATTTCCGGTGGGACAAGATCGTCTACTCCTCACCAAACAATATGGCCAGGTAAGAAATAAATGAATAGCAGGTAAACCATATTCCAACAATATCGTTGTAAACTGAAAACATCTAGGCTTAATAGTTTTTGCTAACCGTGCGGACAGACTGCCATTAATCAAACTAACATCTCGTATATCAGCCACTGCACATTATTTCAGCGATCTACATCCATTACGAGGTCAACCATTTATTTCGCTGATTTTTCAATGTACAGGCAAACGGCGGCGTCTATCTGGGGGGGGGGGAAGTTAAAGCTATTATTGGCGCGTGGAAGAGTTATGTTGTATCCTGGCCTTATGATGAACATGAGTTGATCACTTACCAGAGATAACCAGCCCCAGTCCACATCCCTCTCGCTTTGGCAGCTCCACGAAGGCTGTTCCTCGATGGTCTTCTGGAACCAATTAAGTTAGATTACGTCATAATTCAGGCACTTAAAGAGTCGCCTAAAATATGTGGAAAATATTAATGATGATACACCACGTAGCTAGAGAAACAGCATGCTAAATTATAGAAATTGCAGAGTAAAATATTTCTAAATAGATCACTACCAGATGAACCATTATATAGATGATGCTTAAATAAAGATGGTCTTTTAAAGCAGTTTTCTATGTATATGGTGAAAACAGAATATTTTTCTATGCAATATTCCACTCAGATTGATGGCATCTGAAAGCCAAATATCTGTTTGAAAATAAACATTTAAATTAAGGTGAGCATATAACTGCAAAATCCAAAATGATGTCTTCCAAGTGGAGATATTTCTATGAAATTTATAAGGTAAGATGGATTTTAGGCGTAAGATCTTCATACACAGTTACCAGTAAAACATAATATCAAACAAGACAGAATATATGTGACCAGTACAGGTTAACAAGTATTAATCGGGCAAATAATTTGTTTTGTTGAAGAAGGTACAGGTGTCATAATTAATAATTAGTTACATCATAGTATACACCTGTAAGACAAGCTGGTTCAGTATTTTTCTATGTTGCAATGGGATTTAGCCATATGTTATTTTGCACCGAGTTCACTGTTTTGCCAAAGACTGCCACAAAATAATATGGCTCATATTTCAATGGTCAGATTAGAGTTAATAAAACAAGTAGCAATGGTGTTAGATTTGTTTGCATATCTATATAAAATACAACCACCTGTCTGGGTTAAATAAAATTTAAAAAAAACATACCTGCGCCAATTAATATTTTACTGATTGACTATAATGGTGATGATAAAGCATTCTGATGTCACAAGATATTTTTTATATAACTTGTACGATAAATATATAAACCAGTATGTTAGCAAATACGGTATAAAAAACCAAACCAAAAACGTCTGAAATGTGCTGAATAAGTAACCAGGCATGAAACAATAAGAGCTTAATTACGGATGAAGACGTTTCTGCATTTGTGTTCACCTGCAAAAGTTTTATGTCGGTCAGTGACACAGCTAATCAAAATTGTGCGGCGGGAGGTCCCTTACCAAGCAAGTACCTGTGTCATATTTCAGTACATCAGCATCAAGGAAAAAGAAATAAAAACAAAAACACGTCTTGGCGTCATCAGATTTAATTACATTAACACAACATACAATCACCCGAAGATCAAACAATATTTGGTACGAACTGCTAAAAATAACTAAGTCGGCATCAGGACAGAACTAACAGGTGTTAACTGGCTATTAACAAGGCTCACAACAGGTGTACCCATTATCCCAAGGATGGTGAGAAATACTTCCCTAATCATAAGGCATTAAACCATGGCGGCATTTATCTTCCGAGTACTGAAATACACACACACACACACACACACCTGCGTATGGCAAGACGACCAATTGCTTACTGTTGGATCACACTTACCTGGATTTCGAGTATGGAATGTAATCATTATGATCATAGTGACTGACACATCCTGGACGACGACGTTAGAAACCAACGCCCACTGACTAGGTATCCTTTACAACATACAAGCACCATTAAACTCCCGAAAGTACGTGTGCTCAGATCGCATTCAGATCCATGTCGAACAACCAGCACACGCCATTGACTCGAAAATTACACCCGACGATCAGCGTCGTACAGCGAGGAGCCGAGCACGGCACAGATAGACCAACGGCAAGTGATATTTATACGTAGTCGTAATTACTTCGGCACTGGATGCTACATCAAACAGTACTAATGTGAGTGGAAATCCTGACATGATGAATATATACAAAACAGGTGAGAGCCGCGAACAACAACCAAAAAAAACAAAAACAAAAAAAATTAAACCAAACCCAAAGTCAAATATAACCCGTGACGTAGCGGAGTGGTCTTTGCAAAACAATAGGAAAACAAATTGCCAAGTTCAACAAAGCCATCGGAGGTTAGATGCTGGCAATATTTTCTACCAAACGGCATCGTTCTTTAGTATAGAAGCTATATGGATTCGTGGAAGGAAGTAAGTGCAGTTCAGATTTGGGTAAATTTACATCAAGTGGAACAAACATTTTGTCCACAGGTGATGATTATACATTTTCAGGCCAATGATTGGCGAAGGTTGCATGTTCTGGATCTAGTTGGAGACGGTGTTGTGTCCAATAACTGATGAGTCATCGGTGTATCGTGGTTTAATAACGATATCCTATTATAGACGTCCATGATGCGTAAACTTTCGATCCTTAAACTGATGGCATCTCGGTCTTTGATATGTACACATCCAGTTCTTCTTATAGAGTTTTTCCAGGAGTTTGCAATTTGAACAGAGTCTACCCCTCTGATCTGTAGATAATCCAATCTATGATGGATTTGTATTAGAGACACCTCAGTCTCACTCACACATACCACATCTATATGAAGACAAGATGTTCCATAATGTTTACCTGTCCCAGTATTTGCTATGTATGCATCCCAGTAAATTATATATATATATATATATATATATATATATATATCACTCATATGCAGACATCTCAGTCCATTACATATAGTCAGCCCAGTAACTCAACCCCAGACATCCATTTGCTTCAAATTTAGACATCCCATCAGAACCTGGTATGTAAACATCACAGTCCATTGCATATAAATATCCCAGTTCATCACATGAAGATACCCCAGTCCCACAAATACAGACTGGCTAATCACAGGTAGACATCCCAGTCCATCACATACGGACATCCCCATCTCGTGGTGTGTAAACATCCCAGCAAACCAGAAAGAGCCCTGTTTCTATGAAATGATTACCTTACACATAAACAGCGCACAGTAATTCTAATCTCATTCAGGAAAGTTGGACCACATACCACTACAGGGAATAGCTATAGGCTAATCAATGATAGTTAAATCAATAAAAGAAGCCTAACATTGGCCAACAGAAAACTGAACAATAAAACACACATTCCAGACATCTGGTTCAAGTTATTAACAGTTTTATATATATATATATATATATATATATATATATATCGATGTTTTCCAGTTGTGTGCATTTTGTTGGCATCAGTGTGGAATGCAAAACTTACAAAATAAATAACTTGTCAAAGCATCTTTTTTGAGAGGAAGAAAACAATTATATTTCGGCAGATGAGATGACGCCGGTTAACATGATGAGGATCTGTATTGATAAAGTGATCAATCATTGTCTCTGTATTACGACCGTGCGGTGGGAATTCCGTTCGAATTCATTCCGCATCTTTGTTCATCCAACAAGGACGGCATTCAAATCGATTGGCGGCCTCTGGTCGGTACAGATGCAGACTACATTGGCCGCCGTCTAGAGATAAACAAAGATCAGATGAAATCAGCTCCAATCGTGTGCCACCTTGAACGAGGCGGCTACTTTTACAAAACAGTTGGTACCAGTTTCCAGAGGCTGTTCCTACCTGACGCCTGTGCCTACCGATGGGACTTTCTTTCGGTGGTCGACAGAGCTATCTATACCTGTAATGCAACACCGGTCCAGGTAGTTCTTCATACCTGGAGCTGACCTTTAAACGGGTGATCTACGCCAACGGTGGGAATCGGTAAGGAGTTTTCGCGGCCAGTTAACTCTTACAATAATACATCAACGCAGAATGGGGTCATTCCATTTGGTTCAATCAAGACTAGACTCTATTATGTATTATTATGTTTGTCCATCCATCCATCCATCCTTCTACTTGAGATATTCAGCGAAATTGAAAACGTTTAACAGATAGTCAAAAGTGTTCTAACAATCACGCTTTAAGCATAAAATGTTTTGATACCATTTTATTTTATCTGTCATTAAAAGGGAGTATAACTGAAAGATAGGCTAACTCTGAGTTGTGTAATGTCTACAGTTTCAAGGTATTTTGTTAACTTGTGCTAAATCTATCCTTTTTTTCTGATTAAGACAAGAATGTCGACAGTAAACAATTTTTTATAAGGGGCCAGTGTCTTCAAGTTGTATTTCAGTAGGCCGCTAAAGTATAATTAATTCATCGTCGTTTGCCGAATTCTGCACAGAAAGTTGATATGAATCAATTAACATAAAACTGACCGAACATGTAGTACAATACAAACATCAGAAATGCTTACTTTCAAAGTTCTTTCTTCCTGTAAAACAGTGTGAATTAAAAACAAAAAATACAACTGTCGCGTATGTTTCATATTTGCCACTCATAAGATCAGAATGAGCTAATCTGGGTTGTAAAAACAAGGAATTAAAACCAACAAAATGAATTTCCGAAGAGTTTGGCCATTCAACGTCATTCCATGAGCCTTGAAATATGGAGTAGCTACAGCGGATTGGGGTACCTGGCTGAAAGGTCAATTAAGTTCTGTGGCAGTTTTATGCGATTGTAAAATGGTAAATAGAATGAATGAACGGCCGTGGAAGAGGCTCAGAGCAGTTATCTGACCTGTCAGGCCATATCTGTAAACAAGAGTGAACTATTGTTTGAAGGCACTCTAAATCCACACAACGTGCCGGTTAAAGGCCGGCCATTATGGGCCGTGGCGTGTGCCGGACAAGACCAAAACGGCGTGAAAAAGCCACAAGGCCGGGTTATTTAATGGGAAACTTCAAGTGGCTGTTATTCCTGTAATTATCTGATCATTGGGCTGTGTACAAGAAAGTAGCCTTCGGGCAATCATTCCGAAACATAATACACCCGATAATGGACGACCAGCAACAATTAATGAGATTTAATTCAAGAGAACGCCTTCTCCGTGGGTATAGATGAATATAAACTAAAAAGTGATCAGCGAACTGTACACTGGCACGACGGGTATAGTAATGTGCTGCTCTTGTCACAACAAGAATGCTCATTATTAATTTTGCTGACAAAAATGGCAAGATAATGGTAAAAATGGTAGATGAAAAAAAATAATACCACGGCGCACGATGCCATTATATTTTCTCAGTCACTTTTATTATAAAAAAAAAGTTATTCAGAACCGGCCACCAACTACTGGTAATACCGGGTTCCTTCTGCTTCACAAAACTGGATTGCCGATATATTTTTTAAAAAATCCGCTGGCGTAGCACGCCTTCGCTGAGAAGCCGTCAGAAGGCAACGTATTGTCGGAGCAGGAGGTTTCGCTAAACTGAATCAGAACAGATCTCACCACGGCTTCATAATCATTGGTAACGCAATCAGCACTAGATACCTACTTAATTCTAAGTTCGACAGCTTACTTGTCATCAAACTGCAGAAACCGGTCAGTTATCCGAGAAACGGTGGCGTTATTCCTCAGTAGAATCTGGCAAATGGCATCGCCGGCTAGTTCTTGGTGAAATATTCCACAGAACAGATGGGAGTGTATTTAGTATGGCATGGCACGTACAGAAAACCGACAGCACTGCTAACATGGATCCAGATCGACTTGGAGCAGATGAGTAGCGTAAGACAACTGCAATTTATAATGTAGTCCAACGGTGCAGTCCAGGAACCGGTGGATGCCGAACTATGCGGCCTGCAACGCGAATATGCCAGAATGCGGTGGCCTTCAGAAAGGTGTTGATCCTCCTTCATATATCAGGTGTAGAACTTGTCAGGGCACGATCGAGTTCTATTAAATTCAACGGCTGTACATTTGATATACGGATCATCAAACCGCGGCCTTCCTGATTGATGGCTGATCCACTGCGAAAACTTTGGCAGGAGAATGTTCCGGATCTGCCCAAATCGCAAGACTATCTGCAGGTAATACAAAACTTAGGACCAAAACTCAGCTCATTCCACAAACTGGGTGTTTTCACAATTTTTAAGCACAAATTTCACTCCCTGTTTCCAGTTGATCTAATTGTTATTTACCTTGCTTTGCCAAATGAGGAAAGAACCTTTGTTCCATTTGAGTAATTACTGAACAACAGTCTTCTAATCTGTATTGCTTGTATATCTAGAAGCCCTTGAAATGAACTTTTCTGTGAAGTTTTACAGAAAGTTATTACATTTTTACAGAATAAATTACTGGGGTGGGAAGGGGGGATTCTGGTGAGAAACGTAAAATCAAATGTGACCATTCACAGCTTTATCAACGAATGAATGGAGGAAGCACAATTTGGGAAAGAAAAATCACTGTTACTGCATGTTGGGAACAAAAAGGTCAATATCTGTGTTGGTTTAATGACATGACCACACAAAAAAAGGATCACTGAGTGTCATCTCCTTTTAATTACCGCACACAAGATGCAGCAATTTACAGTAGGTCAATTTCAAATCCCAAACTCACAGTATTTGCTCTGAAGAAGAAAAAAAACCTTCCTATATTTAAGGCAACACTTGCAATATTTAATTTCTGACTGATTTGTATATAAAAGCTGGCAGTCTGTGTCGAAGATTTGAATTTCAATAAACAACAACCCATCTGCGACTTTAAAAAATTGTACAATTTTTACAACACATATCATCAGCCCACAGAAGTATCCGTGGGGGAAATTTCATTACAATTAGAAATCTCATGCAGCTGCGTCTTCTGTAAAGTGATAATATCAAAACAGTAATTATCTTAATTAAGCAACCATCTAATTTGGATACTTTACTATATAGCACCAAAACATTGTTTACTTTCCCAGAATGCGGTCAGTAGTAGTTCGTTTACTTCTGCCTTCATTCAGTAGGTGGCAGCAATGTTCTGATCATGAGCTAATAGGTAACATGAACTAACAAACACGTAAACCTGTAACAACTGTCTAATTAAATATTCAACATTTATTAGAGGAATGGGGAGGCTTTGTTACAAGTGACTTGTTTCATTTAGCCAAAATGATAAATTCAAAATATGTTTAACAAAATTAATATTGAGTTTCTGTATATTCACCTTCAACTGTATATGCATTTTGTACCACAGTTAATAATGAATCCAAAAATATACAGTAAACAAAACAAAGACTATCTGTTTAAAATTTGATGAATGCTTTTAACTTTAAATTGAACTGAAATTCATTCCATGAGTCTCCATAAATAAAAATATTAGTACAATACTTCCACAAAGTGTTGTATAAAAATACTATGATCAAGTAATAATCTGGATAATTGGAGGTACAGTATGTTAGGTATTGTTGTATCCTGAGAATTAACTTTGAGTATAGGAAATGGGCCTCAGAGGTACCAGTTGAGGCAAACAATTTTCTTCATTAGTTTTGTTGTTCGGGGAGAATCAGCTTAATCAGCACAGCCTCTATGTTGGAGTAGTTGAAGAAACTCCTTCCCCACCACTCACAGGGGAGGAGTATGGAAAGATGGAGTCGAAATACCCTGAGGGTGTTCACTGCCACAGTGTTTTACGTCCTCGGGGGGAGGGTCTTTAATGTCCCCCTTTATTTTAAATAATTCAGTGAAGACGGCAGCGCCATTGAACGTGCTCAGCCACCCCACGAATTTTCTTCATTATGATACAGATATAAATTTATTCAGTTCACATGACAATTATACAAGAAATTTCAATACCAAAAATATTTATGATAGATCTACAATGTGAACTGAGGGACCAGGATAACTATTGCTGTCTTCCTCCTGCCACCCCCACCTCCCCACGCCACCCTCCGCCCAAATGATAACAACGTTTAACCCGATCAGCTGACGGCCAAATGTGTTAGGCCTTTCAAGCAAACATGCATGTCGAAGTTCGGAACACCGTACATCTGTATACCAGCAAGAGTTAGAATTTATATAATATTTGCGTGAGCTCTGTGTGGACTATTACTTCGTACCCACATGTTACTGGCTAGACCAAACTATTGTGCGCGGTTTTATTTATATTATTGATCAAACTCCATTAAATCTCCAACCACATTCAGACCAGAAAGAGGAGGAGTCGTTATCTCTCCAAGGTCGTGCCTCTGGGTAAATTCTGACAGAGTCAAGTTATTTAGTTCACGGCACGAACAGGCGCAACACACAATAGTCCATATTTTATAACATCCTAAAAACGGTTCTGGACATAAGCACAAGGGCAGAAGGTTTTAAGAACAAAACAAATAAACATCTGATTATTATACAATATACAATGGAGTTTTACAACTTTACCGTATTGGCTAGAATATTTAGAGATGGTGTCGGGATGGTTCCGGAATAACAATAATAATGCGAGCTAAATAACTGTACTTATTGAAAGAGAGATTGTGCTATATTGTTTTCCCGAAGAATCTGTCATTTGAACTAATTTCATTTGATCAGGAATCAGAACAGAGAGGCTGTCATTGATAACATTTAGTTCTATACGTACTTTAACATTACTTTTTTATAGTAATTCCTTAGATTATCTTTCTTCCCAGCGTAGTCGACGCACACAGCTTCCTCGGCGTGAACATTTCCCCCATAAAATCTCATTTACTCCATATCGCTGAACTTGGGCACGTTTCCACTGAAAACAAGTTTGGTAAACTTCGAACTCCTTCCCGGTGGGACTAAAACGTGGAATCTTTGGGAACTGTCATATGAAAACTCTACCAACTGAGCTACGTTGCGCAGAAGCCGTGAGCGTTTACAAACCAGTTAAATCTGACAGTATAACAACATCTGAAGCCCATTGAGTGAGTAAGTTAGTGGTTACGTAGTTTAGCTTTGGCAACGCCAGGAATCGGATTCAATCCCATGCGGTGTTGGCGTGGATCAGACACACAGTAAACTACCAACTGTGTGGTACGAGGATGCCGAAGATGTCTTCTTGACCATTTTAATAGTTTGCTATCTCCTTTAATCAGCCAATGTTCAGCGCCAAAAAGCACCAGATACAGCATGGAATGAGTACGTTTCCCGAATTATCCCTATTGGATGTCTCACATATCTGAACTATTACCTGGAATTCACAAAAAGTTCACGATCATGGTCCAGGATACTTGATACATGTAAACAACAAACAGTGACCAAGAAATAACAATTCTAGGAATGTTAAATGCCTACTCTGCCTGTTTGCATCATACAAGAAGTGGCTGTCCGTGGGGTTAAGAAGATTGATGTAGCAACTTCTTAAAATCATTAACACCATAAACCTTCACAGCAGTATCATATTACTCCAGACATTATGCTTATAGGTAATTAATTCCATCAAGATACTTCGTGGGTATGTATATATATATATATATATATATATATGTATATATTGTGTGTGTGGTGTGTGTGTGTGTGTGTGTGTGTTGTGTGTGTGTGTGTGTAATATATTATATATATATATATATATATATATATATATATAATTTGTGTTAATTGCATCAATAATTTAATTCTCACTGTGTGCTCGCACACATACATAATATATATATATATATATATATATATATATATATATATATATCATATGTATATATATCATCTGTATTAAATAAGTAAAAGTCAAAGATGTACTTGACCAGATGGTTAATATCAGAAAACACCAACTGAATATTAGATAATAAAAATAATAACAACAAAAATACATTAACCTTAAATATGAGCCTCACCAAACGCAACCATCAACCGTATTATTTTAATTATCTAAATATACCGAGACCATCCAGTAATCACCCAAAAACCAATCACCCACACCAACCAACCAATAACCATCCATCCACCCACACCAACCCACAACCATCCACCCACACCAGCCAACCCGCAACCATCCACGAACCCAGAGTCAGGCCAAACCCCGAAAATAGGCCAGACTTAATTAAACATGAATACCTCCACTAGGTGGCCGTCGTTTTGGATTCTGTCTGCTGTCAGTTGCCTGTCCTGGTTCCGGAGGTTGGCCTTTCTGTACAACACGTCTCGTTGTCGGTTCTTGTTTACAGTCATAAACCAACGCCTTGTTATCCTGTCCGCGATGATTTCTGTCACCGACCAGGGCCGCTGGGGGTGGTACGGCTGGTAGAGCCCGGGGGTCGAGGGCGATCTCCTCGGTGATGCTCTGCAGGTTGCCACCCCGCAATCTGATCGTTCCGGTCGACTGCTTCGACGAGGATCTCTTCTTGTCTTTTCTTGTGAATATCCTGACTGACGGGTTGTCGGGCTGACACTGGCCGCCATGTTGGCCTGTGGGCGGGACAGAGATCCTCCTGTCATATTCACCGTCCAACCCCATAAACCTCACTGTAGACTGTGCTAATTCTCCCCCATTCTATTATATATTTAGCGTACATGTTTAGATGATAAATCAGTTCAACTATTTCATTTTCGGTGTAAAACAGGAACATTTGTGGACTACTAATTTTAATTTCCAGTATATCCCAATAATTACTAGTATTTCCCACCAGGTAGAGGGGCATGTTTATATCTATGGAATATTAACAATCATGCTCTATTACCATGAGGTGTATCAGCAGCAACAGCAGCATAACATATTATCTCATATAACACTTATTCAGCAGTGAAAATGATATGTCCTAAGGATGTTAATACAATGTTATTTTTAAATGAATATAGTATTTCTCTGGCTAACACTGACATAATTATAATAAGAATAATAGAAAAAATAATAATAATAATAATTATTATTATTAGTTTTATTATAGACCAGAACTATCACCACTGCTCTAAGAACATAATTAACCTTATGCATCTCTATAGTAACTTACATTCATTTTAGAACTAAGGGCATTACCGATTTGTACATGACCCACCCCATCTGGACCTGTACGAACCAACTTTAACATTGACTCTCTCGGGCAAATATTGCTTCTGGGCGTCAAATTTAGGAGGCATAATACACAAGGATCCCCCAACCAGTGGGTGGGTATAACCAGTTATGGGGATTCGAATCGCGAACCTCCCACTTTCTACCGGCAACCATCACCATCGTCATCATCGGCCACAATTTTTACATCCGCTCGTACCTCCCACACAAATCCCACAACGAAGTATGCTGTCTGTGAATGTTTTCGTATGTGACCTGAATAATCTTCAAGATAAGTTAGTAGTACTAGTACACAGGATGGCCTATTCAGCGCTTGCGGTGCAACAACGTCCTTTTCGGCAGCAGCAAGGTGTCCATGAAGTAATCAGAGAAGCTAGACCAACTTCGACCAAAACAAACAGCGGCTAATATCACTTATCAACCGAAGTTATCCCCAATCAGTGCTGCCACCTAAAGCCAACGCAGCCGCATCACGCCTGAATAAACATGAGATGCTCCCAGGCAGACAGTTTTTATTGTTATCTCCAATCCACAGACATATAGCGCACAATCTACCACAAACAAGCCTACCAAAGGCAGCGGGGAGTTCCCACATATCTGTTTACAAGATCCCCCAGTCCAAGCACACTCACGCACCATATGAGCTGTATCGGTTATGTAATTATTGACAAAACTATGTGATATTAATTGCCCCGATTTGATGAATCCACATTCTATTGTTTTGTATTACAACATGATCCCAGCATAGAAGTCATTCATCGGCGTAAAACGCGTACTTAAGGTGTCTAAATGTATAATCTCTATTTAGTATCCAGGGTAAGGTAACAGGTGTTATGACCCTTCTGGATACAATAAAATTCCACTGGAGACAATCCAAGGGACATACTGGTAGCCAGAGATAATGGATCAGACACACCAAACACTTAATTCAAATATGGACACTAACATACATATAAGTTAATTAGCATTTTGTTCATTAGGAATTTTGTCCTGAACCCCCCCCCCCCCGTGGACATAGATATTTTAACAAGAGTTCAGCTGACCTAGTAGAACGAAGAATGTGTATATTTGAGGGTGTCAAACTTACAATGCTCACACACTGCAGTTCATGTATGTCTGGTGTTCGTGGCACAGGCGATGATCATGATGATTGATGTTTCACGGCCACCTTTGTGCACATGGAAGGCTAAATGGGCCGAGCAACCTCCGAATGTAACGAAGCGAAGTCAAAGATGAAATGACCTTCAGATATACCCACGCCAAGATTCGAACATGGGTGGTAGTGATCTGTGATTCAACACGCTACCGCTAGACCACGGAGGCGTCTTTCATGGCACAGGTGTGTGTGTGTGCGTGCGTGTGTGTGTGCGTGCGTGTATGTGTGTGTAACACACATACACATGTATTTTGTATAACATGAACTGTGTAGCATTGTTTCCAATATCTTTCATTTATATTTGTATAACAGCCAATTTTGAATATATTGTATTGTACTTTATACACTAAACTGTAAGTACTGTGATGAAGTAATTTGATTATCACAATTCAATTTTTTTACCCAAAGTTCAATGGTGCCACTCTAATGTATGCTAATTAATTAATTTATTCACTTTATGCATAATCCAATAACTGCTCATTCGGTATAACAAAGTGATAGTATTTGAATATAAAAGAACAGTGACTTCAATAGAAATCCCGTCATGGTTTTTATGAGGGACACTATGTCCTTCATACAGGTCTGGGTATAGTATTGGTTTTAGTTCAATGTTTATTTTATATATCAAATGTAATAAACACCAAACTGGATCACACAGAGCAGCCAAAAATCACCACCGACACTTTGTTCAGGTTATATACAACATATCGAATATAAAGCAACAACAATTCAAAATTTCCAATCCCAATAAAATTATCACTTCTTGTGAACGTTTACACTGCCATCTAGTGAGAGATACTAATACCATCTAGTGTGAGACAATAATGCCATCTAGAGACTAAATACCTTGAACACTTTGTCGGCGGACGTGATAGACTCCACTGCTGCCTGAACTTTCTACCCGTGATCCGACTTCCGGTTGGAGATCAACATCTTCTGAAATAATAGTAATGAACACTATTACACAAAAATCGCAAACGCTATTAGACAACTACAAAACAGGAACATCGCACTCCATCAACGACAAGAGTGAACAGTGCCAAATAGAATAGTGTACACTATTAACGATAATAGAAGACACAGACAAGAAAAACAAACACTTAACAAAAATGGTGAGCACATTATTTGATACTGGAAGATCGAATACTATTAACAAGAATAGGGAAACATGTCAACAAGAACAGTGGCTGTTACTACTATTAATACTGAACACCATACTAACAATAATTGTGAAAACTATTAACGATGATGTATGACGACTGGGCCAATAAGTCATCAGTACGTTCAAGCACCACTAATGCCGCGGTTTCCGGTGATGTGTTTATTATGATGTTAATCGGGCGCTATGGCAACGGCCTAAAACTCTTCACCAGCCAAGTGCTAATTAATATGCACCGCGACATGGCTAGTATGTAAATAAACCGGCGGAGGTGACTAAATGCTTCCGAAATATTTATTCCAATTATTAGGCCAGTAAATACATCCCACGAATTCATCTGTGTAGCTGTACCAACTGAGAGACACGGACTGATTAAAATGAAGAACGAAACTATAAACAACATGGCATAATGACACATGTTTAATAATTGTACACTGAATATTCCTTAACGCAATCGATACAATGAAAATAAACTACGAGTGAGTGAGTGAGTGAGTGAGTTGTTTGTTTTGAGATTGCACTCACATCCTGGAGGTTTGTAGTACAGAGCGCACTAACCACTTTACTATTGAAATACTTGAAAACTTAAATCAGATGATATATTCAATGTCTGCAATTAGTTGAATTATCCAACAGATGCCACCCATTTACGATATGATAATAGGCAAGACTAGATACAGGGCAGATCACGTGACTAAATCAAATATTAGATAAATAACAACGATCCAACTCACGTGATTACAGACAAGATCACGTGACCAAATTTCTGCTAAATGGTGCAGTAATAGACACGTAAAAAGTAACTAAAAATAATTACATCATACCCACGTGGGATATAATACACACACCCTCACACAAACCAGCTACATAAACATTCGTGTGTATGTATGTGTGTGTGTGTGTGTGTGTGTGTGTGTGTGCGTGTGTGTGTGCGCCTGTGTGTGTGCGTAATCACACCGAGAATTACGAACCGTGAACACAATCTCTGGATGATTATATGGTGGATTGAATTCGAAGAAGTTATTTAGTGTTGTAATATCTCAGGAAGTGTAAAATGCACACACACACACACACACACACACAGTGTGTGTGTGTGTGTGTGTGTGTGTGTGTGAGCGAGACCAATGTCTGCACCGGTACAGGGAATCACAAATCATTAATGATGATTCATGAATGAAACCTAATCCAGAATAGCTACTTCTCCACACACACACACACACACACACACATACAGAGAGGTTTCCAACCCGTGTAGGGCTCTAACACACACATACACACACATATTCTCTCTCTCTCTCTCTGTGCGTGCGTGTGTGTGTGTGTGACTATCTGTTCACGTGTACATGCATATACATGCGTGCGCAGGCTAACTCCTGCGAGTAGAAACAAAAATAAATACACACATTTCATCAATGGCCAGAAATCATAGAATACAAAATAACTTCGGAATTCAGATATTTCTCAAACACTATTTCCCTGTTCGTTAGGAGGAAGCGTTCATTGGACGTAGAAAAAGGAGACACACACACAATGCCTGAAAGCGGTAGATATTTCTGTAGTTTAAGGAACATCCATCCCAAACCTATAGCTGTGGCTAAAAAGTAAAAGGCTAGAGGTCGAGATATAGTTCCGGTTATATAAACTGTCAGCGACTCAATCAGCAAAACAACATAAACATTGGCGGCCATCTTGTCTGTTGTTAGACCCCTAGCTAAGTACCGTCAAGAAATAAACGGTTCACTTTAGCAATATCCTGCCAACTCCTAGTACACAGTAGTCATAAAAGCCGAGGAGTGAGTGACTAAGTGAGCACGTATTGTTTAGTCTCAGGGCTCGGGTCTCACCTGTGACGTATGGCCACGGCGATACTCCCTGGGCATGATCAACTGGACGTCTTTTATTGGGGGGGATGAAACGGTTCGCAGACACTGTTAAGACTGAGATTCGAGCCCACAACTCGGACGTCTGTAGACCAGTGTGCTACGCGATCGTCCAGACGTTGCAGTTGCGATTCGTGATTGTCTGTACCGGTTGGTGGCGTTTCATCCATGTCTAAGGTACACACACGGCACAAAAGTTACACCAACTTCTTCCACAACCGCCACTCACCCCCCCACCCGCCATGCAACAGGAGAGAGACCGAATTATAGAGATAATCTAGCAGCACGCACGCTCATCATCTTTGTGGTATTCCGGAACATTCGCAGACGAGCAATAAGCTACAAAAGAACAGGATGCAAACAGACATATATCCATCGTCAATATCTAACTTCGCCTTCAATCATCGCAACTAGATAATTACGAATTGTTGGCGAGTTTGATGGCGTCCAGAATTTCAAATTATAAAGTCGACAAATAATTGCTCGGCACTTCACGTTTCGGTTTACACCAGGGAGGCCACGGATGACTGTTTTATAACGATTCAATCGCTGCCAAGGATGGATTTATTTTTATTCCGGATAATTCAATGGATATTGCGTGTACATCCAACAGCTGTATGCCGTCAGTCTGGGAAACAAACGACAGCTCCGCTAACAAGGCTTGGTTTGGTTTGGTTTTGTTGTTCGGGGAGAATCCCCAGGCTGTCGCTTAATCAGCACAGCCTCTATGTTGGAGTGGTTGAGAAACCTCCTCCCCCACCACTCACAGGGGAGCAGTACGGAAAGATGGAGCCGAAATACCCTGAGGGTGGTCACTGCCAGAGTGTTTTACGTCCTCAGGGGGTTTTTAACGTCCCCCTTTATTTTAAATAATTCAGTGGAGACGGCAGCGCCATTTAACGTGGTCAGCCACCCACGATGTAGTGAGCCGAGAAATTAATCCTGGAAAAGTTTCGACCTCTTACGGGGTTCGAACCTGCGACCGTTGGCACCAAGGGCCGGGTGCTTAACCACTAGGCCACCGGAGCTCACTCGCTAACAAGGCTCAGTTGTCATATATTTATATCACACAAGAGATGATTTGCCGAAAGGCACAGCCACCAGTCTTCGAAAACGCCACGTTGCCCGCGAAGCACGGAAACCAATTAAAACGCCGAGCCTAACAAGGCGCTGATTTGTAGCCATTTATGTCTAGACGGAAAGCAAATATCGCCGACCCGCTGACAAGGAGAACCCGGATCTGGTAGTGTACGCAGAAGAGGCATCAGAGAGGGAGGAGGTCGGTGGCGGAAAAAGAAAGTGAAAGAAGCACATATAAACAAGTATTTGCACTTCTTTTTTTTTTCTTCTTCCGAAAGCCACTTGCATGCAGAGTTTCTGGTTGAACGCCCAGCTCTAGAGCCCGTACCCAGTACACACTCCGGCTGTGGGTCTATCTATCTACAAGGTTTTAACAAATCCACACCAAAATTAAGCATAAACATTAAAAACCTTTGCACACCAAAAGTGGCAGAACTCGATCTACACACTGTTTCGCTCAATATCGTGACTGGTTCAACCAAATGGTTCGGATCTTTTAGAAGTTATTTTACGTCTTTTTTCTGATGGAAGAAGTCTTTTTATTACGATAATCGGAATACAATAGTTATACAAATGTTTTCCAGCTTGTTCGTATTTCGGGCTTTTGGTAATCTGCGTTTGATTTATGACCAAATGGACAAAAAACGGTGACGGCCACGACAACAGCATCATCATCATCAACAACAACAACAACAACAACAACCCACACTTCTCTTCTACAAGGTAACCAGACAGTAGCCGACAGCCAGCTGATAACAGGACGCATCATATTCATCTTTCATCCGTATGCGATGACATGGGCGGCTCTTCGTGGTCCAGTTTGAAGGGACAATTTGTCAAAAAGCAAATAACATCAATAAAAACATGCCACACGAGATACCCTACAGTGATACCTTGACCTTTAGCAACTAGATGAGGGCAACGAGATACCTTCCAAAGCGTAAACACGCTCTTATTCGGCGAAGTTTTAAAAAGAATATATATATATATATATATATATATATATATATATATATATATGTATGTATATATATATATATATATATATATATATATATATATATATATATATATATGCTTAGTTATCAATGAAAAAGTTATGAAGTGGTGAAGCCTGTTGTTATCGACCTTTCCTTTACGTGTTGTAATGCTACAGAGTAAACAGCATGATAATAACTGCAGTATAATGCTGTCTACGTTATGCTACGTTTATCTAGCATCACAAACACGTTTTCCGTGTTTTCCGTAATTTGATATTTATCATTATAACAACAACAACAGCAGCAAAAAGTCCACCCTAATTAGTTAACATTTTACTGAATAAATTACATTTGTTTGTGTAGTACAAATTAAAGACTTGAACGTGTGGGCTGAATTGGCCAGCACTAACAATGGGAGTTTTATATCTGCTCTACAGGCCATACAGGCCACGGCAGACCAGCTGGTGGTGTAGATTCTGATGTCACGGGTTTGAATCCGACCGATAACGTTAGCGGCTTGGCCGACTTCCACTTTTCCAACACGCCACAAGTCTACTCAACGCTAAATGAAAAGGTTATTTTCAGTTTATCTCCTTTTAGTTACTTCCTTCAGACGTTATGGAGGATACAATAAGCCAATTATTTCCAACAACCAGAGCCTATAGCCACTAGCATCCGGCCGATATACACGATCGTATATGAAGGGACCTTAGAGGTGAGCGTGTGCCTCTAAAGATAAAGGAAACGTAAAGAAGATCACTTCTATGATCCAGTAAAAATACAAAGGCCACAAAGAGAAGAAAGAAGAGGTTTTGAACGGCTGTGGATCGGGACCGGTTTGTGTTGTTCATTATAAAATGTTCAAGGTTAGACAAATACGAGTTAAAATAGCCTTACCTGCCTCTGGCTAATCGGAGTATAAAAATTAAAAAAGCATCGAAAGGAAACAAAAGGACTGTTTTCAGTCATGTGAATAAAAGTACATACCACATACAAATCAGACCGTCTTCTCCTAAATATTATTATTAACTCAGACAACGATCGGGGGCTATTGTTTTAATAAGTCACTGTACATAAGTCAATATACATAATGGGTTCACTTCCAGCACCTTATAAAGGGGCATGGATCTGAAGTGGCGGAAAAATCTTGTATGTGGATTCGACCTGTTTCAAAATAAAATTTCTAAAAATCTAAGATCATAGAAAGATGCAGTTGTTTTTCCTCTAAAGAAATATTTATTCGATAATAACATCAATTAATCACGAATGTCTGCATATAAAAGTGGTCACAGCAACATCGAAACAGTCGTTGGTTTGGAGAAAAATTATATCATAATGTCAATTGATGAAGGTAAGCCAATATTACTTATTATTCTGAACTTTTTTTTATCCAGGTTGAAAGACAGGTAAGGTACTTGAATGGTTTCAATCCGATTTGGAACAGTGGTATCAGAGAGGTTCCAGCATGGACATTGGTACATTGTCTGATGTTCGCTCATTGTTATCTGGCGTACCACAGAATTCAGATCTTGGCCTTTTGGTATTCCCGATGTGTACACGTCGTTTTGTGATAACTGTGCCGCAATATGGCGTGAAATATCACTCGTATGCCAATCGTACACAGCTGTATACACCACCTGGACCCTGATAATTAGCTAAATTATCCTCTTCCTTGAGGAATTTAGAAAATTGTCTTGCTGATATTCAGTTTGGAATAACTCAAAATCTTCTAAGATTAAATGATAACGAAACAAAGATTATCTATTTGGCTTCACCACACTAGGTTAGGTTAGTAAATAATCTGGGGGTTATTTTGGACAAATATATTAATACGTATGAACATGCCACATCAGTATGCCGAGCTGCCTACTACCACCTTAAGAAAATACACTGCCTAAAAGCATTCCTGACAAAAGAAGCACTTGTTATTGTGGTCCATGTCTTTGATATCACTCATATAGAATAGGGTATAGTAACTCTCTGTTCTATGGCATATTTGATTATAACGTTGATTCCCACAGCTCGGATATTGACAAATACTCAGAAATATGGTATTATCGCAATTCTTCAAAAACTACATTTATTCCTGTTAGACAGCGTATCCATTTCAAGAAGTTACTAACCACTTATAAGTCTATCAATGACTTGCGTGAACTCATCCAATTCGATACTGTTGGGTGGATTTTTGATGCACCTGGTAGGCTAAATTGGCCTAGCGACCATCAAACGTAATAAGGCGAAATGAAAGATGAAACATCCATCAGATACGACAAGCGGAGATTTGAACTAAGGTAGTTGAGATCTGTGGCCAAACGTGCTACACCAGTTAGACCATAACAGTGCACCGGAAATTATTAGTGACTGGGTCTTTTCTAAAGACATTTGGTGATTAAACGTTTAGTGCCTCCGAGCATCCACTTCGTGGAACTGGTTACCGGTGGATATTACAAATGCGTCGTATCTTTAAAGTTAAAAGATTTAACTGTTCAAAGAAAATAACAGGTATCGATCAAATCTCTTATTTGGGCTTTTATGCGAATAATATTTTGAGCATCACTTTACAGTATCTTTGAGTGGCTCCTGCTAGTAAGGGCAATTTATTAGATCTGCATTACTATCAGCCTTTTGGGGACGAAAAGAGAAAACCTATAAAAATACACGACGCTGCATCATTTAACTCAATCTCACCGATGCTTGTGAAATGACCTCAATTAAAAGAAAGAACTGCAAAGCTACAAATATATTAAGTACATTATTTCCTGGGACACCAGGCAGCCGACATGACCTACATCAGCAATAACAACATAACAAATCTGATATCTTCGAGCACTGCCAACAACTACATACACATATTAGTTAAATATTTAGAGAACTGTATTTGATATCTAAAATGTTTTGAAAGCAGCTTTTTCTGAGCACCGAAAGCTAAATCTAGTTTAGAACAAGATGTTAGGTTGTTTAATCCAACCGCTTGTCACTTCTATAGCACCAGAAAGTAAACTGCATAGTGAATAATTACTGAAAGGTCTTTCAGAAATATGAAGAAAAGAAAGTCATATGTAAAGGTGTTTTTGTTTTGTTTTGTATTGTCTTTACCCACCAACGGTTAATGGCAAACTTTCCTAGAATTCAGTTGGGAAGATTCCAGAACGAAAAGAAAACCATAAACCGGATAAGATTAGAAAAACAGATATTGAGGGCCAGATGTTGAGAGATGTTGACAGATGTTAGAGACGATGGACAAAACATTGTTGAAATGGCAAATCTGATGGTCAACTATAGTAACATCAGTCACAATATGTATAGAACAAATGAGAATAGTATACAACATCGTCTATGTTAACCTTCTTCTTTGGGCTCCGTTAAATGTTTGAGAGTGTGATTTCATCCCTGATTATGTTAATCGCTTTAGGTGTCATTTCCCAGTTGAGTCCTCCGAGAAGAATCCGAGAACAGGTTTGTTCCTGATAAATGGCAATCTTGCGAAAAGAATGCTGTATCACGTTGTTAAAAAACCGAAACAGTACTTGGCTACGAAAAGATGATCAAAACCTTCGGGATCTTATGATTTTTTGTTTATAATAAAATTGGAGAACGAGCGAGGGGGTGGTGTATTGGAGAGAAAAGGCTGTTTCGTTGGCAGAAGAACAACATACCCAACTTAGGATGGTCTATATGGTGGGTGTGTGTGTGTGTGTGTGTTTTAGCTGTGTATAATAAGGCACAGGCACAGAGAATCTCGAACGTGAATTCAAACTCTGGACGTTTCTTCAGGGGACTGAATCCAGAGTGGCGACTTTTCTTGCTGAGACATGTGTAATGTCTCACCAGTCCCTATGAGTTTTAAAGCGATCATTTGTCCTCGGCTGATTATGGTGACCATCTATACAACAACGTCTTAGATAGGTCATATATGCACGTTCATGTCGACATAATAACACATAACATCACAAACATTTTTCATAATAATATTCCATACAAGACTACATCTTAGTGCTCAGTGAGCTGCTTATGGGTAAAAAACGTTTACTGATCCTGATGTCTTCATCGTGCCTTTACAGGACGACGGACCACATAAGGATATCTCCGTAATCGATGGCTGAGCCTGAAACCCATTTTACTCAAACATGGCAGAGTTAACGTTCGTATCTGGCACCAGCCTAACTGAACCCAAACAACATTCACTGACGCCTCCTTAGCCAGTTACGTGGATAGACAGCCAGTCCCGTGGCAAACACATGATCAGGTGCTGTTATCTCAGCATGATTTCACGGATCAATCAGAACAGATGTTCTCCCGGTACAGAAACAAAACAAAACAGACGCACTCCGGATGAGCGCTCCTTCCTTAGCCAATTAATTACCTGCCTCATCTGCTTGGCAAATAATCACAAAATGTTGAGGGCATTCATTAATGAACAAGTACGAACGGCCTGAAGTCCAGGATCAGAAGTATAAAACAATGAAAGCCGGAAGCTAATACAGCAACTTGGCAGTTCGGAAACAAGCCGACAGACCTTTTCATATTGGAAACAGTGGGCAAGACAAGAATCTTATATTTCATTAACATTTGCCATTAGCTATAAATATAGCACATTATATAAACAACGTTTACCAATAGTAAATCTGCGAATCCAAAGTGCTAAAAAGTTAATAATTAACGTCATAAAAATGTGAACTTTTAGCACTCAAGAATTTAGTTTATAAATTATTCAGACTATTGTAGAGTGGCGCTGTCGAAGATAATAACACAACTTGGTCGTGGTTATCAGCGCATTATTAATCAGATCTAACTTTTTTAAGTTTCCTTCCACTGGCCTGAATGCAGATTTGAATGCAAAAACATGTTCGTCCACATTTAATACGAAAAACATTTTACAACATGCACACCTGTATGCGTCATGTAAATATATGTATTTCATTGAGATAATTAACCCCCACTACCACTTTCACGACCACCAATACACCCCCCCCCAATCACCGCTACTAGTTTACGTGGCCTTTATTACTTAATCATTTCTAGAGATGGGACGCCAGAGACGTTGATGGCATTTAGCGACTAAACATAATGCTATCTGTCCGACTTCAAACGTTTGAACAGGTGCTCGAAAACGATCTGACTGTCCGTTTATTAGGTGTGTTTATTTGGAAAACATTAACGGTGGGATGTGTGCCCGGGGCTCAAACAGGCTGATCCGAGTTAGATCCAGTTTGTGCTCTATGCTCACCGGTGATTAATTTCTCACACACTTTATTAGAGTTCGGGAATGAGAAGCTGACTGGCATAAAACAAACGCACGTGTTCCGTGATCGTATCCCGATGAATGTTTGCAGGAGGCTTCCCCCTGGATGATTTATCAAATAAAATAGCTAATCTGTTCGATATAAATTATGAATGCGATATTTAATTACGTGAACGAAAACAAATTATTATACAAAATATATACACATATATGTGTATCTTTATATATGAACTACGTATATGTATGGGGGGGAGGCGTTTAGAATGACCGGAACAATACATAAACATCAACATAATATGTGTATTGACATGTTACTACTAAAAGCCGTATAAAGTGAACGTCTTCTACATAAGTATTCTCCATACACTGCTCTAATCGGAGATAAATACTAAATAACAGGTACACTTTTGGAAACAGAAAAAAAAAAGGTGGGTTATTAATTATTTACAATATTACCATTTTTACGAGTATTACCTTTTACCAAAAATTCCATTTTTTAAAATCACAAAACAATTATGGAAATCTGGAAAAAGAATCATAAATCATTAGTAGAGGTGGAGTACTAATTTACGTAAATCATTGCTAAAACAAAAGCGGACATCTCCTGAACTAATTGCAAATCTCGACCTAGCTATGTCTTGAAGGGTGTTTCATCTTCCTCCTTCGTCCGGATTATCTTAAGATTATTCTTGGACAATTGAATAAAAGTTGTCGTGATTTTTTTTTTTCTTCATATGTAGAATGGTGATATCCTCAGTTGGTCGGATAGAAGATGAAGTTCCCAGCAGAAACAATAACCACAAAAACAGTGAGATAAATGCACAAACATACAATGCACGTATAAAAGTCAAACATACATATCTGACCCGTAAGAAACTGCATTACAAAACCTACGGCAGGTGTCACTGTAAAGCTTAATCCAAATTACCCCCAGTACGTCGGGACAGGTGTTAGGCAAGTTCGATCGGACATTTGATTAAAGCGCCGTTTATGCTAAACTAATCTAGATCCATCTGAATCGATAAAATTTTCACTTACTGGAGGAGGCAAAATGGAATCAATTCTAAACGGCATCTTCGGACGCATTTCTCAACGGAGAGTTCGCTAGAATATTGACAAAAATGTGCCGTTGGAATGACTAGTTATCAATTTGAGAGCACTTTAAAAACAGGAAAGCTCAACCCCAGCTCAGTGAGAGAGAGAGAGAGAGAGAGAGAGAGAAAACGACGCTACTTAACAGGAAACGGGAATGATGTGTTCAGAGAGAGTATATTTATTTCCTTCGCTGACAACACAAACAAAGCCTTTGCTTTTTATTATATCAGCCTTTGAAGAATGCCATGAACACTGAACTAGAATGCATTTGGCTGAAGGTAAAGACTGAAACTAGTCATTACTGGCTAGTCCAAATGTTGTTTTTCCAAACTGGACGACTGTAAGTCCCTTTACCAAAGGAAAGGTGCACCATTAGATGTTAACATGGATCATGCAATAAAATTAAGCACCTCGGCAAGAATAGTGTATAGCCTTTTTAAAATATCTACAATGCACACAAAAAGAAATATTCTAAATGCTAACAGGTGATGTCAGATGACTGGTGTTATACGGCCACTTTTGTGCACAATCGAGCACACTGAATGAGTTATTAAGTGACTGCTCTGTTTAGTCTGTCCACTGGTCTCCTACCTGTAGGACATATAGTCAAGAGAGACTCCAAGAACATATGATGATCAAACTGAAACCTTTTATTGAGGGATGAACATTTCATGGTCAAAGGCGGTGCAACGCTTACACACGCACGCACACGCACACAAAAATAAACAAATCACTCTCTCAGTGATTCACCAACTCACTCACTCAGATATAGGTACAATCCCATGACCGGATCATCTGCCGTACAGCATATTACAAATACCAACTGCATTATGCGAGTGCACAAACAAGATGACGTAATAGTTATAAACAAAAAACATTACTGCATCATATCGCCAGTATATAACATACACAACTGCTCTGACTTGTCAGTCATGAAATCATTATGAAGCTAAACATCTTTGGGTTTTTTCTTTACATTCTCGCACTGCACGGATAAGCTCATATTACGACACCAACTCAGTTATAACTCTACCTTACATTCTAACATCAATTGTTCCATGTTAACTTTTATGTTGCTATATCATCTTAGTAACAAAGATATACAACATGCCTCATGTTGTGATGTTTGATCGTTTATGGTCCTTTTTACGAACACGGCAGCCTATTTAATGAGCTGAGCAAAGAGAAAGGTGAAACACCCATCAGGCATGTCCACGGCTAAGATTTGTACCGAGGTGGTAGAGATCTGTGATTAGCTGCGCTACCAGTTAGATCATGGCAGTATCTCAACTCGCGCTATAAAGTTTATATCACTGAGATTGCAACAGATGAAATAAACACGCAACACTTTAACTGGCTTTAAGTAGCACTGATTTAAAATGCACCAGTGTCTGATATTAAGTGCATTATCATGGCGCTCGTCAATATCAAAAACTCGTTTCTCTGGAGACCTTCTGTAGTAGCCATCCAAGAAACGATACATGGCATTGTTTCCACTGCAAAGTCGACTTAACTCAGCAGGAGTCATTATCTAGGCTTCTGCTAATGAAGCCACTTTGTCTTGTCTTGTTGAAGTTTGGAGTAGAGACCCCTGGCCTATTGGGCAGAGCCACCTGGTGTTGATTTCTGTGCCACTTTATTGAACTACGATCACTACTTATACAACTACAGGTACAACATAGGTGTGGAGCCAATACTTTTTATGGAGGTGGCCATTTAAGATTGACAGGTTCGTGTGTGCATATATATATATATATATATATATATATATATATATATATATATATTATGTTTACAAACATGATAATTACTAATAAGCCGAAAATACAATTCCACGAAACATCGAAATACTGGTAGCTCAAACGAACCCGTCCCCCCCCCCCCCTCCGGTTCGGATCTACCAGTGCCACAACAACAGAATAACCACCACTAAGACCAGCGCTGATACTATTACTGTTGTTGCTGCACCTACAACTACTACTACTCAACACTCCCGCGAAATCTAAACACCCAGTACAGTATCCGGACATTCACTCTATTGATTAATAACAGGAGTTGCTTGAAGAATGAGGCACATGAAAGCCGCAAAGACGGTTGCCCAAACCTCACCACTGGGACTCGATCCCGGGATCCCTGGTGTAATATCTATAGTGCCAGGGATCGTGGCAGCTATCCAACATCCAGGGCTACTGTCCAGAAGTCATGCAGGCATGAAAACCAATGGTCAAAAGCAGATTTAGATGGGCCAAACATGAGGAAACGTGAGGAAACGTGTTGAGTGTTGTTGGTTCCAAAGAGCAATTAGTGACACTGTCACCTACTTTTAATCTGCTTTTATGACATATAGGAGTAGACAGTGGGCCAATTCTGAAACTATACAAATTGTAAAACGAAAAATTGGCTTAAAATCACACAGAGATATCAGGTATCATCGGCTTCACACAGTTTCCACAGACCTTCACCCTTGGAGGGGTCGGTAGATTTGTGTATGGGTGGTGGAGGTGAATCCAGTTCGGCTTCGTGTATAAATATCGTTCGCCGCATGATTTCATTTCTGGCAAAAAGCCTGCAAAATCCAACCAACTGTTCTGGCAAACTTCCTAACTCTTCCCGTTCCTGTTTTATGGCCACAGGTTCTACGTTCTCGTTGTTGTCTGTCATCTTTTCCACATATCCCATAAGTTTATTGAACCGAACCTCTTCAACTTAATGTATACAAAAATCTAGGAACGCATATGTTATTGAAGAGATGATCAAGTGAATCAGCTCTTAAAATTTGTAATCCTTTCTAAAAAAAAATTCGTCTGCTAAACATCGATTTTAGGGATAAATAGCACCAATCTTTTAACATTTCAAACAAGTTCTCCACCAAAAATGTGTTGCTGTTGTTGGGTTGGGTTATTTAGCATCGGCGTTGGTTACACCTGAGAGTCGTGGCTGCTCCCTTAGGAAACAAATCACCAAAACACAAGTAAGAGACAGATTCGAACCCACAACCTGGACGTTTGCAGTGGCGTGCTCTAGCGACTGTGCTATTGGAGTGCCCCTAGGTTTCCTTGATTTACTGATGATTGGTGTTTTACAGCCACTTGTGTGCACATGGTAGGTTAAATGGGCCGAGCGACCTCCAAGGGTGATGAAGCGAAGTCAAAGCTGAAACGCCCATCAAATATACCCACGCCGAGATTCGAACTCGTGTGGTAGTGATCTGTGGTCCAACACGCTACCAGTTAGACCAGGGAGGCAGGCGCCCCTAGGTTTCCTCGAGAAACGAACTTTCAGGACGCGCAAACAAAAGCCCAGGGTGTAAACATGACTTCATTTTATCAACTGCACAGGTTCCGAGCACCCAGTACAGGTTTTCCTTCTTAAATGGCTTCGTATTTTTGTTTAATAGCCGTAGAAAACATGTCTACATGACTAATCAGTTGGCTAAAGACGAGATTTTAGTTACCTTATATTAGGGGCTTAAACAATAGGATGCCATCGAGTAGGGCGTTTCGTTAAATGCCAATATCTAGTTGTATTATTGTCGTCTTGGTCGTTAGTATATGAGCATCAAAATCAAAAGGCAACATTTAATACGAGATCAACAGAACTGCTTAGGAAATAATTACACGAAAAAAGACTGACAGAATCTTGATATACGAGGGCCAATAGAGTATAGTGGCCGGCCAGACCAGATGGCCGTGAATGCTATATTTTCTGGCGGCTGACAGCTAGTCGGGTCGGCAGAGAATGAGGTGTTAGTTAGGCTGCCGAACTATCAACAGTCAGCTAACAGCATCACTAACAACGTCGTTGTCTTATCAATCAGTTTGTATCAATTCCCCTTAACAATGTCGGCCAACTCTAGCACCTGGTCAATGGTTCATCTCTACCAGCCTCTTTCTCTCTCCCTCTCTCTCTCTCTATCTACTTACCACCTCCCCCCACTCACACACACACTTTCTCTCTCTCGCTCTCTGAGGCAGTGGCGCGATAACAAACGTGCCAAATAAACAAAGATATCTCTCTATACCTGAAAATCTCGGCCAATCGCTAATGATCATGAAATGTTGCCGGGAGAGCACAACACTGGCGTAATTTGACTAATTCCGGTCCAGGTCGGCAATCAATCAATCAACCTGTATCCTGCACCTTCGGCCTCACCTCATTCATTACCTGACCGAAGATTCACTTAATAAATTTGATTGAATATTGATTGGGCGGCCTAGACAATAATGGTCGGTAGTGGCGAAGAGCGTGACGGATCGTCCGGATCCGTTGGCCTGTAGCTGGCTAAAGGGTTATAATCCGGATGTGATGATGATAATAATAGCAGAAGAGCGGTGTCTGGACACCTGCCATATCCGTTTGTTTACATCTAGTCTGACAAATAAGATCTTCACACTCACCCTACATATATTTATACAGTGTGTGTGCGTGCGTGCGTGCGTGCGTGCGTGCGTGCGTGCGTGCGTGCGTGCGTGCGTGCGTTCTATAAAGGTCCAAATACAATATGGTTCTGGGATAAGCAGCTAACCTATACTTACATGAGTGTTCCCTGAAGTCAAGCTTTCTTACAAGGGCCACAATAGTATTGGTAATATAGTGTATAGATCAACAGGGATCACCTGTTCAATCAATAAACGGGTCAGTCGATCAAAATCAATTATACACTCTAAACCAGAACAGGTAAAAGAAAAAAACTACGGCACTTAACAACGCCATTTCTACTTGAAACAGACTAATGATCTATTTAATATTGGATTTTCCATTAAGGATGTCACAGCTAAATACCAACGTTTCTGAAACTTGTTAAACCACCTGTTTTACATCACATTTAGCCACTGGGTGATTAGCACAGGTGAATGGATCGTTCTCGACGCACCCATCCCAAGACCTCCATAAAAGCTGTTCGCCAGATGTCGCTTAAAGGATTCGACCAAATCTGCTTTTATAAGACGCTTTAACAAACAGATCGGCAGAACAGGCAGACAGAACTAGACTAAACATTCTCCAGCCTCTCATTCCACGCTCAGATAAAACAGACATACAAGTATATATACATACAACCATATTGATCTCCATTTCCGGTAAAGGGTACCGCTGCAGTGCAGTCGGTGAGGTGCTGCACTGAAGACCTCCGGGTCGGAGTTCGAACAGCAGTGCTACCTGTGTCAGAGGGATGTTTCACCGAGCGGTCGGCCCTCAGCCATACGTGCCAGGTGTGACCAGCGTCGAGGCTAAACAAACCACTCCCGAAATCTATTTACAGTAATAACCTGTGTAGCCTACACGGAGATCACATCCATCGGGCAAATTCCTCACGGTCCCCCCCCCCTCGCTCCACATACCACTTACACAAGATCAGAACAGTAAAGATCCAACAATGTCAGGTGAGATTTTTCGTCTGGATCTTTACCAGTTCTGGAATAAGGTGAATCATCATCATTATCATCATAAGGGGGGAAAAACATCCATATGTCCTCTGATCTCTAACACCATTTGTATTTAATATTCATAATTTAACATTCACCGCGTTCAGCACTAAAGGCTGGTTTCGATCTTCAAAGACGTCCTTCTTGAGGCGTTTCAGATCGAACAAATATCGGGTGCTAAAATAATTTTTATTTCGTTTCCACCTGATTCTCATACTGCCGTCTATATGCTGGAACGAGAGCGTGGACCCCCCCCCGATAAAAAAATCCATATCTAATTTATAAACAGTCAGGATATCATACCATGGAAGCGTCATTAAACCGAAATGAACTGCCGTGCTTCTATCGCAGAGTGAAGTTTACACACAGAAACAGTTGTCACCCCACAGCAGAGGTCACCGGAATGTCACTCGTCTGAATAGATTAATACGTCGCGTGTATGCACACCCGACCAATAACCTCCGTACAACAACTGGGGGAGTTCGGCGCTGGTTCCGAGAGCAAACACTTCAGTCTGACAGCCATTTAAACGAGTGAAGACTACCTAACCAAACAAACGTATATGTGACAGACGTTCTCAGTACATCGGAATAAACCAATACACGGGAACGTGAAATAAGTATAACGGCCGAGCTGCTGCTCTAAAAGATAGTGCTGGCAACTAACGGTACCTCAGTGATAAGGTGCCAGGTTAGAAACCGAGAAGTGTCGAGTTCTAAGCCACATACTGGCTGATGGCCCTTTGTGTGTTCACTCCTGGTGTAAACGAGTATCTGTTTGGACGGGAATGGATTATCTTGTGGATAATGTATCCACATTGAAGTGTCAGAATACTGAGTATAGTGAGTATACGATACTGTTAATGGTGGTACGGCCGGTACCAAATTGTACTGTGCCATACCATGAGGACAACAGCAAATGACTAAATCTTTACTTAGACCGGATATTGCCAGAATCACAGATTGTATTTAAGGTTTTTATCAGTCACATCACCGATTTTCTGCGATGAAGGGAAATCAATCTCCATAAACATATTCACTGAGAATAGAATAGATCTACCTTTGCTACAAAGAATACACTGTTCAATGGAGATTACCAAAAGATTACACCATTTTGTCATACAACTTATCATAAACAATAAAATTCTTTGGAACATCACACACACACACACACACAAACACTGTGTGGAGAACAATTCCGAACTAAACCAGACTGATCAAAACGTTTTAAATTTTTCAGCTTTCATGATCTTTATTTTTTAATCTGAACTTTCTGGTTTGTATTTTATTCTGCTGTATAATGTTGCACTATCAGTAATGAAGTGCGATCATTTTGTTTAAGCTATTGAAAGGGGCCACACAACAAAAATACTACATCAACCACATTGACAAACAATACGATTACAAGTTGTAAACAATGCACTGACTAGCTGCCAATATATTAATCACAACCAGTATAGTTTCCGATCAATATATATTATAATGTATGAATGTCAAGGTTTTCAGAGTGCAAGTCTAATAGGTTAATTTATAAATATTTGGAACATCTACTGGTAAGCATCAGTTGGTTCATCCCTTGTGTGCGTGTGTGTGTGCGTGTGTGTGAGGGCAACCGATGCCTCGGTTTCTATGAACATTATTTATTGTCTTATGGTGTCAATAGGCAATACTCATAAATATACAACATAGATATGTTAATAAACACCAGGGAGCTGTTTTCGCCAAACCTGACTTATCAGTTGCGTTTGATACGTTGGTGCCGCATTGTGCATGTCAAGATGCTAAAACACAGATTGGTATAATCCGGTGAACATTTACCCAACTAGATTGTGTCCGATCTGGATTAATGTTCCCAAGTACTTCTGTTGTTACTGTTTGTGTTTCTACAGGTATCAGTCCCGTATACCGCGCCATTTGGCAGACATTGCCCAGAAACATGGCATAACCTTCGATGTAACTATGGTGAAGATGCCCAATTGTAAGTTACCATAAGACCCTCTGACATCACCGATCAAGCGGAAGTGTTTTAACCCGGTTAGAAACCTGTATATTTCAGATGGAGGATGGAAATAAATCACATGAGATTAAACTGAAATTCTAACAAAAAGGAATTACTACGTCGAGGCCGAACTATGATGTTCCAGGGTGGTGTTAGTATTAATGTGGGCGTGAATAACGTGTTTTGAGCCGTGAAAGCAACGAATCTTGGTACTGACTTCAGACAAAAATATATGATTAAAGAATGGGGAAAAAAAGAGGTCAATCGTACATCCAGTACTAGATATATGTAACTTGGCAACATCAGATCGGTCTGGCATCTACTACTCAGAAGAAGAACAGAACATTGGTACATCTTGTGTATGCCTTCATCACATCCAGATTGGATTACTGCAATTCACTCTTCTAGGGAGCATCGGATCAGTTGATGGGGGAAAACTCCGGATAATTCAAAACACCGAAGCTAGGATAATAACAAAAACAAAGGAGCATAACCACGTCACTCGTGTTGTACTGTATCTACTTCGCCGACTTCCGGCCAAATACGGAAGCCAGTACAAGGTGTTTCTCTTCAGTGTTTTTTCTTCTTCTGCCATTAAGGGTCAGCATTAGCCTACATCCCGGAACGGTGTTTCTATTAGCCGGCCAACCGTACAGGTATTAAGCCACTTCTAGATGTGTCCAGATCTAGTTCAAAGACACACGGAGACGGTGTATTCTCCGATTAAACCGCAGCCTCTGGAACTCTCCGCCATTGAACATTGAATCTTCTCCAACGCTTAACGCATTCAAATGAAGCTTACTAACCTATCTTTTTTAAATTGCTTTTCCAAAAGGATAAGAATCGCAATTTACAATTGGTTTTATGACATACTGTATTTTATTTACCATATTTTAAACTCTCTTTTCCTATTTTATATCAATTCTTGTGCTATAAATAATTTCTATTATTATTATTATTATTATAAAATGAACAAACATATATTCAAAGATGTCCTGCCAATTTTTGTCATGAACGTGAATAACAAATTATTTGTCACAGTTCT
This sequence comes from Paralvinella palmiformis, assembly GCA_025642065.1. Classification (NCBI taxonomy): domain Eukaryota; kingdom Metazoa; phylum Annelida; class Polychaeta; order Terebellida; family Alvinellidae; genus Paralvinella; species Paralvinella palmiformis. Next base: position 97,062 of record JAODUP010000609.1, read on the forward strand.
TAAATAGTTGAAATTACATTTGTACTTGCACAAAATAGGAGGTATTCATATCTGTGGGCCCGTGCTCGTGTTTTTCTACAACCCTTGCCAAAAGAGATGACCAGAGGAAACTTTCCACAGTTACAAGTCATACTCGCAGACGCACAATAGTTAACGTCTGCAACTCTAGATGCTACCAACTGCGCTACGGTAGTACCTAGTCTTTCATCGATAACCAAAGAAAACTGACGGGGAAAAGTTGAGGAAAATTGGCACTGAAACATCAAACATCAGGTTAATAATAAAAATGGTAATACGTAACTTTCAGAAGTCTGAATCAGATAGAGTATGGCTATAGTGGTGGTTAGAGTGGTGTGCGCGCGCGCGCGTGTGTGTGTACGTGTGTGTGCGTGTGTGTGTGTGTGTGACTGTACTGGCTCATAGGACGAAAAGCTATACCTCCATGGAATCTGTATATCCATCTATAAGCTCATACATCCATCTATAAACCCATACATCAACATGTATGTAGTTAATACATCTGGAAGACTCATCAGCCAGTAGGTTCCAGATGACCACCTTCTCATACAGTATCTGGTGAATACATTCATACACACCAACCTTTCTTTCTTTCTTTCTGTCTGTTTGTCTGTCTGTCTGTCTGTCTGTCCGCCCCTGACCTAACCTATCTGAAACTTACATACACACACACACACACACACACACACACACACATATATATATATACATATATATATATATATATAATGGATACTTTTTCAAGTATTATATACATGGCTATTCCTTGAAATTCAGTGAATGGGTGTGACCTTATCCAACTGATTAAGTTTCAAAGTGGGAAATCTTAAATTATAAAGTGCACGATAGTCAAATAAAATATGGCACAAGTAACAAACTAACATTACAGTTAGATGATGAACACCTTATCAAGACCAACTGTTTTTACAAACTGAGTCTGTGGGTGTGCGTGCGTGTGTTTTACACACAACACAAACACACACATTAATATCATACAAAACACACCACAAATGTATATATATATATATATATATATATATATATATATATATATATATATATGAGAGAGAGAGAGAGGGGGGCGTATATAAACACATTTGGGTATGTAAACAAGATCAAAGAAAAACTGCATAAACACAAACTATCATACAAAGCACACGCACAAATGCTAACACATTGGCGTCCTGGGTGATTTGGTTCCAGCAAAGAACAAGCCTTTCTTACATCTGTCTGGCTTTGTATCTGAATAGATAAAGAAATCCAGAAAACGTTATCAATGAAAGATGATCCAGTACGCTGGAATGCCATTAATATTAGGGTACTGTTCACAAGACGTGCTCCCATCCATAAGATGTGCTCCAATAGCCATCTTGTATCAGCTGAGCCATACCTAATAACTCGCCGCTGCCGAGACCAAATAATATTAATCAGAATCGGTGGCCGCTTAAACTGTATATTGTAATATTGCAATCTAATTGGGAGAATCAACCCCGGATGTGGATTCCTCTTAAGACATTTTGCTTTCATCAGATCAACATTAACTTAGTGCAACACAACATGTATTTGTTTATTTGGTCATTTGTTGGCCTTTCATCCTAAGCAATTCCTGCCAGTAAGCCCTACACATATAAATATACTGGATAAGTGAATGAGAATCAAACGCGAGAGCAAAGGTTATTTAATATTCATTTTAGTTACCGCTTCCAACAAGCATCAAGATACATCAGCCAATTTGAAACCATATAACTCTCTCATGGAGTGACAGAAAGAGACACACAGAGAGAGAGAGAGAGAGAGAGAGAGCCGAAGCAGGCAACACAGTCATGCGCGTACCGACCAGAAAACCCCACAAACAAACATTAAAAAACTGCACGTGTGTCGGTGAACTGCTCCAATTTGACGAGTTCTTCACGCGAGCATCAGTTACACTTTTCTGGCCGTTCCGTCTTCGGGCTTAAATACAGAATTCCGCAAGAACGACCACACCACTACATTATCTTCGAAGGAACACGCATGCACTCACACAAGGCATGCTCCCTCCAGCCCCGACATACCTCGCCATTACCTGCCATGAGTGATAGCGCACTTGATTCACTTGAACAAGGGGATCAATTATTATCTGAGACTGAACACGCACTTGTACGAGGGCTAATCGCTTCCAAAGCACTGGCACAGTTAATTAATCAACTGCTAATGCACCGCTTTCTTCCTAATCTACAACAATTAAAAAAATCCCCATTCTGCGGAATACAACCGGACACGAGCATACACGGCTACCTAAAACGCCAAAACTTCCGTTAAGGCATTGATCGAAAATAATCCACGATCCACGACGTCGGGCAGCGCTCCGGATGGCCCCAGATGCCAGATGGAGCCAGTTCATGGGAGATTACATAATGCTGATGGCAAGTCACGCCTCAATGAAATCAAATATTGGCAGACCTGCTCCAAGACCTGAAGTGCCATGGGAGAAAAATGCTGTAATTGTACATCAGCGCGCTCAACGTGATAAATAATTGAAAAACCAACAAATTAGGTGCCATCCAATCCAATTTCTTTCATATGATTTGTCCATCGATTTGACTCACTGTCAACGCGTTTTAGACAATCGGTGCAAAACTCACATCAACCACGTGACTGAATTTGAAAACGCTGGCATTTCCAAAAAAATATTCTACTATTTCCACAATAACTATCTCAAAAATAAAACAGTATCCAGACGACGGATGGTTTTATATATATATATATATATATATATATATATATATATATATCGATGCAATCATGCATTTTGCGACAGAATCCGATCCTGACACGATGGAAATGAGGGCGATTACATTAAATGGAGAAATAAACTAACGCACATAATTAAATGTCATCACCAAACTATGCACACAAAAATTCTTACTCCGATGAATGTCTTCTTTTCAACTGAATATTAGAAGTGCTCGCGCACCCACACACATAGACACGCATACCGACACGCACACACCAAAAAAAAAAATACTCCTGCGGTCACGTTTTTTCGTGGCTCAATGATCAGACCGCGGTCATCCGATAGGATGAGACATCCGTCAAATAGCGTGAACACGAAGGGCGTGGCATCTGGCAAGTACGACAATCACTAAGAGGGTCTGAGGCTGAATGCGACTCAGCAAAACCAGGACAGAAAAACCTATAGACACAAATTAAAACTGAAACTAGTAACCAGATTTACCAGGTCACAGTCTCTAGCGCTGTGCCCCGCAGTTTATCGCGAGCCTAAGAGGCGGGAAAGGAATCTCCCCCTCAAGAACGCCATGTACTGATGAAGTCTTGACCATCCACGCTTCGGAGATGGGGGAAGGTGAGACGATAATCCCGCCCTTCATAAATAATACAATCGTATTATAATTATGATGTACGTATTATCACCGCAAACACCCTTAATCGTACACATAAATTTGCAATACCGATCCTGCATATATAGATCTACCTAACCCCCACCATACACCGGGCTATTATAAACTGGGATGATGACTGATGTCTTACGGCCACTTTTGTGCACGTGATAGGCTAAATGGGCCGAGCGACCTCCAACGGTAATGAAGCGAAGTGAAATATGACACACCCTTCCGATATGCCCGCGCAGAGATTCGAACTGGGATGGTAGTGATCGGTGGTCCAACGCACTACCAACTTGACCACGCAAGCACCCCTTATAAACCGGAAATAAATAGCTATGTAACAATCGTCAAGCGAAGCAACATCCATCTCGGGTGACAGCCGACCACGTGCGACTACCACCATCAAATAACCAGGAAGGCGAAGAAGAGAACAACAGAGCAAAACCCTACAGATCTAGCAGGGATTCACACGGATCGCGAGATAAACAAAAAAGCCATTCTGACCTGGAATTTTATCACCTGTGGAATCACTGTCGGAAGTTTCGGAGGTATCCACCTCGTCGGCGTCGTACTCGAACGAGTATACGGTCTCCTCCTCTTTCCATCGCACGTGCTTCGGCGCCGGACGAGGGCGAGAGGCCGTCATCGGTGATGGAGATCCCGGCCACCAGATGTCACTGTCGGCCTTCCCGCGTCAGGACAACGAGCGGCGGCGGCGACGACGACCTTGAACTCGACGATAGCCGGCGCCTGGCGGCCAACCTGCCATGGCATATAACCACTAATCACCGTTGCTTTCTTCTCATATATATATATATATATATATATATACGCCGAACACGGCTTATCGTGGCTCACAAATGTGGTTTTCCACTGGTCCCCTTCCGCCTGCTCTCTCCCTCTCTCGGACTCGGGGCCCGGGAGTATTCCGACGCCAAAACGGCAAATCTGGGAACGAAGTTATCGCGCTCCGAGAGTGGCCCGCTCTGGCGAACAAAATGAAGAAAACACCAGCAGCCGGTTATACTGGCAGCAGCTAGTTAGTTAGCTCGTCCAACTTGGCACTATCTCTTGTTATACAGACGCATGGCGCACCCATCGACGGCATCACCCATGTTCCATTGACGGACATCTTCATCGGAATATCGGCCGACATAAACAAAACAACACAAGCGGGGAAAGGTGGGAGGGGGGCCTCTTTGCCAGAGCAAGTTGGAAAGACGATAGGGATAAATGAGGAGGTGGCGAGGGGCGGCACGATGACGACCTGCGGGGGTAGCATTCACGTGATCTTCTCGGTGCGTGCGCGCGTGCGTGAAACTCTACGTGAATGAATGTGCCGCACAACATTAGAGAACGGTGTGTGCGGTTCGGCTATTACTAGCCTACTGCACACATACTAGGACAAAACTAGCCAGCGTTAGCCATCGACTACAACAGCTCGCCGCTGAACAGATCAGTCACGCTCCATTCGTCGTCATGCAAATGGCGCGAGCGAACGTTCCATCACGTGGCCGGATCACCACGTGTTCACAGCTCGGAAAAGGAAATGTCGTCACACGCCGACCTCACCGACGGGATGGTCAGTCTTAATCGACTCCGACCAGAAACGTGGATTGAACTGCGAGGGGCCGGGATTCGGCGGTACTGTTGTGGAACGTGGGGATGGCGCTAGCTGCGGGACTCTTCCGCCTGCCAGCTGACAGAGGAACCCCGTCTCTAGCTACGCACGGCGTGCTTCGTGCAGTAATCAAGCGGAGGCGCCGATTGATTGGCATAAATCATGGCCGCACACATAATGAGTGGGCTTCCGACTGCGCCAGGTCAAACACCACTCATCCGTCTGTAGATTGGCATGCCCCCCTCTCTCTCTGTCTCTCTCTCAGTACCACACCGGCAGCCTTTATAAAACAGCAAGCAGGCATGCACGCCGGTTATATCAAAGATCCGAAGCGGCACCGACGCAGAGAAGCGAACACCGAGAAACGTGGGTAACTAGTATTGGAGATAATGAGAGATAGCGACACGGGGAGGC
>JAODUP010000609.1:107500-232500 GCA_025642065.1 Paralvinella palmiformis
TTGAATGCATTAAAAGCATCAATGAAATCTCATATTTGGCTGAAAACAGTTAATCACTCATTGTATAACAAAACCATTCACACACAAACACACTCGCACAAAACACACACATACACACACATACACACACACATTGACAAACTATACATTATTTTATTTCCATTTAGAGATTTGTAATGCATTACTCATTCTATTACAAGAGGACCTTCGTGGTCTAACTGGTAGCACGCTGGATCACAGTTGACTACCACCTGAGTTCAAATCTTGGGGTGGGCATATTTGAAGTGTGTTTCATCGTTGATTTCGCTTCATTACGTTTGGAGAGCTCGCTCGACCCAATTAGCCTACCACGTGCACAAAAATGGCCGTGAAACATCAATCATCATATTTTGCGAGAATAATCATAAATTTATTTGGTGTTAAACTTTATGGAAACTAACAGGCTATATTTATCATTTTAGAAAAAATCAAATACTCCTCCAGACAAGTACATTGACTACCATTAAGCAAGGCTTTCCGTTATGGACAGGCTCCCTGAATGAATTTTAGCCAAAGGCGATGGCAAAAATGCAACGGTAACATGTATCCGGAGCACAGAGATGCGAAAGACAGAGAGAGAGCAAAAAACGCTCATCCAATGTTCAAGCCGCCGTTCATTGTGTCAACAACCAAAGGCTATACTGGAGTACCGATAACCTAACTGAAGCTGGACAGCATTTAGACTTCAGTGGATAGGCAGACGATAGTGAGTGACAATGTATACAGTCTAGATCGTCATAATCAACAACAGATCGATGATACGAGTGTTTTCTTTGTAGTGAGAGATGCCGAAATGGCTTCCTCGATATGACGTTGCCAACTCCGGATGAGACACTAGTGTGTCTGGATAGATATTGTGTTTGCGATAACTCTCAGGATATAGGATAATCAACATGATGGACAGACATGGGAGGGGGGCGGATTAAGATGTAAATATACAAAATAAAGTCGTAACTGAAAACATAACTTAAATCTTCAGAACTAGGCACCTAGATGTCTCCCAGGCAGACAGGCAAGCAGACAGTCAAGTGGACAGACAGACTGACTGACTGACTGACAGAGACACACACAAAAACAAATAGCTATACCAGTCAGAGAGATAGACACACAGCTACTGGTGAGACATGACAAGTCTCAGCATGAAAAGTGGCTGCTCTGGATTGGTGTGTGTGTGTGATATATATATATATATATATATATATATATATATATATGATCAGATGTATACAGACAGACACGGGGGGAAATATCCATTAGACAACAAAACATTGTAATCAGGCACACAAAGTTTTATTAATGGACAAGTGGCAAAAATTGGGTTATGAGAAATAAAGCCACAATCAGAAGTGGGACTATAATGATATTGGCATCAGAAGATTGCAGCCACAGATTACGCTAGGGAAAAGATCAAATATGGCATAAAAAGGAGAAAAACTAGGGGACACGGCCGTTTTTCTGGACAGCCTACAAAACATCAGCCATCACCTGGTGAAATAAAACAGCTTCAGGACAAACAGATCACCATAACCAGCATCAACGTTAATGTCCTGGACTACAAATTACACACTTCAGGGAATCGGTAATAGCCAAAGATCAGGAAAAAAGTAGAAAAATGTTGTAGTTAAACTGGTAGATAATGAATATCATATTTGATAACAATATGGCAAAGAGACATCATGCCATCATAATGTTATATTGCAGTTAAGCTGGAAAAGGGACATTCATTTATTTATAAAATGAGATTAAATATCAACTCTGCCTGATCTACCATTTCGTAATGATGATGGAAAAATAGACTCGTTTATAAATCATAACTATGCACTGTATTTACAAGATCCCTAGATGCATTACTTTTGGAGGTTGCCATTTAAGTTAAACAAACAATTTGAAACATTATTGGCATATGAGTCTCAGAAGCTTGTATATGATAGAGCCCGATGAAACATCAGATAGCTCATTTATAGAGCATATACACACGTACCAGTATATGGCTAATAAACTTGCACCGAAACATCAGAACTAATGATATTAAACCAATAATCCAGAATGAAAAGCATCCAATATGTTTGCTGGTATATTATATAATGTATGACTGTCAGTGCACTGCATATCAATAAAAATTGAGCATGACAAAAAAACTTGAATAAACAAGCATGCAATATGAAATTGAGATAGAAAGTACAACACGAAAAAAACTATTAACAGGTAAATGATAGTATTTGAGTACAAAATGTATACTTTAAAAAATTACAATCTGACAGCAATCAGATAACGTTTATTTTGAGACAAACCCTTTTTCAAAAAGCTTATTTTCAGACAAATTATTTTTCAAATAGTTTTATTAACAAAAGAAATTGTATTAAGTGTGAGCATAATATATTCAGTGAATCATGTTAAAATAAGACATTGTATCTTTCTCCATTTATATCCAGAAAATTAGACTTAATCCACAACTGCAGCATACACAACAGCTGCAGCTGCAGACGAAAATAAAACATTTTATATATGGTTGCACACAATTTTATTTGTTTCATTCTATAACCCATAAATATAATTGTCATTGCCTCATCCAGATTCCGGTAATCATGATAATAATTGTCTATTGTAAGGGGCCAGTAAGAAAAATCCTGGTCCCACAATTTCCGCATTTATTTATGATATATTTTTGATTGAAATTTGAAAAATATTGTTATTTTGTATGTGTCTAGAAATTGTGAATAATTACTTACTTACTTATGTCTACTTACACCCACATCTTGAATTAAATGGGTCACATTCCATGATCTATGATCAAGAAACATGAAAACAAAACAAATTAATAAATAATCATCATCTGTGATCACTTATGAGAAATGGCTTATAGTTACACGTTACCCACCATCTACACGAGGGATGGGGTACTCTAATGGTGCAGCGATTAGAACGTTGTGCTGCAAACATGAAGGTTGTGAGTTTGAATCAGACTCATACTTGTGTTCGTGTGATGTTTCACTATGCATGTGCCAGGCCTGAACAGCCCCGAGGCTCTACAAGGAAACTGTACAGAAAGATGGAGCCAAATTATCGGAAGGATGACGACTGTCCGAGTATTTTATGGCATCGGAGGGTCTTTCAAGTCCGATTTTAATTCAACGAGACGTCTAATATGTCGAGCCACACACCATATAGGGTTCCTTAACTGTACTGCACCAATGATATCAACACCATAATGCCTATTGATTCATACTAAAGGCTAACACTAGACTTTACACTTGGACTGTGATACCATATTCCAATATCCTTATTTTTTGCAAATGCAAAAATATAAAAACATACACACACACACAGATACAGACACACACACACACACACACAGAGGGAGAGAGAGAGAGACCATCCTGTGATTTAGTGCAGTTGGAGTACATTTTGTGGAAATGTCAAATCCAATAACATTCATGGGAAAACAGGAAAGCAGGGACTGATACTGTACTGTTGTTATAATTAACTGGAATTATGACACTAATAAAATAATAATATTACAATAACACAATAAATCCCCATAGATCTATTTTTCAAATGCCTTTACCCACTAAAGAGGAGATCCACCGATATTATCACGAATCTTCCAACAACAAGACACACATCTAACCACTAACACTAGAAATGATAAATATACAGCCTACACACACTCAGTAACCTTAAATCAAGGCCAGTTCATTGATGTCTGTCTGGCCTTTTTGTAATAGTTGCTATAACAGGCGAGCACTCTCTCACTACTGACAGACTGTAAACAACGAAATGAAACGGGCAATTTTAACCAAATCATTTCAAAGAGAGGAAGAGACAGAAAATGATGAGGAATTATTAGTTCAAAAAATCATCATCACTAATGGTGAAGGCAAAGAGAGTGGCAATCATTCTAATTACAGGATGCTGAGTTCTGTTGTCAGAAGTGATTAATGAACTCCTGTTAGTATACGGCGAAGATCCAGAATCCCTGGATCCGGTGAGCAAGCTTCATAAGCCATGTCAGTTTGGCGAACAGAAGAGAAACTAGTAACATGCTGGGCCCGTTTTTTGACCATGTCTCTTTGACCGTGTTTTTTAATTCGTTTTCACTTTTTATTGTTATTCAGCCATAGAACATTAATTTATCATCCCAAAATGACACCAATCTGTAAACATCTCCGTCAACTACTTCTGAGAAGCTCCTATTGCCAGTTGAGTAAAATATAAACTGAATAAAGGAGGTTGAATGATTATAAAGATCATCAGGGAACAGTTTTTGGTGTATCAGACGAACTGCAGAATAGACATTTGATGGAGTGGTCAGTGAATTGATGAGCTAATTGACTGAGCTCTTGTAAATGGTGCAAGAGTCTCCAAGATGATGCTGATGAATGTTGTTTTACAGCCACTTTTGTGCACATGGTAGGCTAAATGGGCTGAGCGACCTCCAAAGGTAATGAAGCGAAGTCAAAGATGAAACAACCTTCAGATATGCCCACGCCGAGATTCGAACACGGGTGGTAGTGATCTGTGGTCCAACGCGCTACCGCTAGACCACGGTGGCGCCCCTGAGTCTCCAAGAACATATAGAAAAACTCAAAGTCGGTTCAGTACACCTGGTCTGCTGCTGCTGCTGCTGCTGCTGCTGCTGCACGAACGTGTAGTCCACGGTAATCATCCAAGTGTTGGGCCTGTTTGAAGAAGAAAAAAGCCACTTCATCACGCCTATTCGAAAGGCAACCCCGAGCTACTGTTCATAATGAATGGAACACGCAACGTTCGAGACTTATCTAAGCCAACAAGTATAACTTCAAGATTCTCTTAAAACCAAGTAATAGACATGGACATAAGAACTACCGGTAAGTAGATGTGGAATGACAACCATATATGACACCTGGATTAGCAATAGCACAGCGTAGAATGACCATAGTAGAGATTATAGTTTAGAGAAGAACCAGGCTGTATCAAGGGATAACCTCTTTCCATTTGCCAGCCAGTTGTTCACAATTGTTCGTAGCGTTCTGTTTCACCGGGACAATGGTGCCTGTCAGAGAACTGCTGGACGACATTCGATCATTTATTTCGGTCTCAATGTTGTGCCGTTTCGGAATTATAGAATCATATTTTACACTACGACTGAAAATATATCAAATGGCGACATTGCAATATCTGAAAACATGTTGCCATATTTCTAGACACGTATCTGCCAATATTATTAAGTTGCCATACGTCCACGGGGGAAGAGTTTGCCAATGTAAATACTGAGATAACTTCTGTGTGGATGTAGTATGAATGTTATCGCTATAAACACTACTGGCATGAGAGATAAACTGCTGGATGATTAAGATTTTGGATGATAACAACACCGAGACATATATACCTCCTCGTGCGTGACTAATCATATCTGAGTGCGTGCAATCTCACAGTTCTTCAAACATTGAGTTCAGATGTTAAAACACATTTGGATGGTCTAACTGGCCAGACATGACAGATCTCTCAGGATGAACAGTTGCTCCTCTGGATGAATCATCCAGGTTTGAATCAACAATTCGAGATTCTCTGTGCCAGTGCCTTATTTCCCCACTGCTACAACACACACACACACACACACACACACACACATCTATGGCAAAACCTCAGTCTGACAAATTGAGAGAAACCCCACTCTGAAATTTTATAATCTAATTAATCAAAATATTTATAATCTAATTAAATTAATTTTATAACTATTTATAATTATATTTCTAATTGGACTTCAAGGGAATTGTTTTAAAGTGAAAATTTTATTATGTTGAAGACATTAATGATATCCTGTATCCTATATTATGCATGTAATGAGATAATCTTAATTCCCAAGTAGCTAAACTATAATTTTTGCAGACAAAGAGAGATTATAATCCCTGAACAAGCGAGCGATGGAGCGAGTGAGTGAGTGAGTGAGTGAGTGAGTGAGTGGGAGAGTGAGTGTGTGAGAAAGCGAGTGGGAGAGTGAGTGAAATTGTTTAGGCTGGTCACACCTGAAATATTTGGTAGCAAGACAACTCCCAAATGAAACATCCAACAAAATTAGGAATGGATCCGAGTTAAGCTGTCAACTTTGGAGGTTTGCAGCACCGTGTTACCAGCAAGCTACCGAAGCCCCCCTGAAGAAGTCACTTAAAAATAGATAACTGTGTTTGAGTGCATACTGTAAGACGTATACCCTGACAGTGGTGTACTATACTAAATATTTCATTAGATGATTGCTATATCCCAGTAACTAGACGGACTCAACATGAAGATCATCTGAACATTCAAACCTCGAACTTGTCACAGTACACTAACCACTGCGTAATACGGTAGAAGTGGCGTCTTCTCCATGGGGACTGTCGAATGAGCCGGATAACGTCCAGAGAGTTTCTGCCCAATTGGTATATGTCCGGTTAACCTAAACATTATTCCACCAAGCCAACGCGGTCCTTTGATTTAGTAACAAAAGGAGATAATCATCACACAGTGAACCGAGGCCACAGACAGGTAATTATGAACCATAGAACGAGATGGGTTTAATCTAAAATCTGATGGTACAAAGAGACAACTGGATAGATAGTCAGACAGGTGTGTAAGGCGAGTGAAAGGAGAATGTGTGGAGGGACACACACACACACACACACACACACACACACACACATATATATATATATATATTTATACATATCCGCGTGCATGCGCACGGATGCGCGCGCGCATTCAAGTATGCGCGCACACACACACAAATTAACTAATGAGGCATTGGACATCTCAGTTTGTAAAGTTGTTTTGCTTTATTAAGTTTCCTGATGAATTGTCCAGTTGCTGTATTGATGTTTTTGATTCTTTGCGATAAAATATACACGTCGTTGATTGCCTATATTCTGATGGCCTCGGTTCTATATATTCAGTAACATTCAATACAATCACTAAAAACCCGCACCGCTTACTTTGTGTGCGTGCGTGTATGCGTGCGTGCACCCCATGTAAGCAACGATTTAAAATGTTAAATGCATGCAACACAAAATAAATTAAGGCGCAAAAATGATTCGAAAAGAAAAATGGTCTCGATGTAAGTGACGAACCTCTGTTGAACACGAAGACCAAAACGAACCTCCAACTAACAGCATAACAGAACAATTAGTGGCAAACTCTGTCTGTTCTTTGGTCCAAATACGAACGTCAGCATCCAGAAGGCTACAAATGATGAGCATCGATCATAGATGTCAGTCAAGCCGATCCCATCAAAGACCGACAATCCAGAACCGGTCATGATCCAGAAGGCGGGAAACGGAAGCGCGCTTTCCGCGAGCGATCGAATCGGCTGAAAACCGCCGAGAACATCACCCGACGACTGGATATATCGGCGCGAAATCTCCGGAATTCCTAGAGATAAGGTAACATTTTCTCTCCGCTCCTGGTGGCAGACCATTAGGATAAACTGGACAGATTAGCCGAGGAGCTGGCAGGCAGCCATTACTGCTTAACAGCCATAAGGTGTGCCATCCGGCCTGGTTCTGTGTGCGGAGTTCTAGAAACAAACGCCAGCTCGTGCCAGGGAGGTCCGACGGCGCGGTGATGTACGGGACGGAAGGGGGGGGGAGGGGTAAGCGGAGAGGGGAATGAGTTTTGATTGAGATCTCGGAAGATGGATTTAACGCTGTCATTTATCATAACAGTCCAAGGTTGCTAGGGAAATGGCGCAGACGGCCGCCGTTGTTATGCCGTGCCACTGGAATATTTATTGTCGCTATCGTCGAGATGGTCACGGTGAAATTAAACTGGTTATTGGCTTTGGCACATATTGCCCGCTTCCCGTCGAAATATACACAACGTTGGATATTATTTTGCCGATGGAGGATTCGAGGCCACTCTCAGGTCATGCTCCCAACATGTATATAGAATGTCCTATTAACGTCATCAAGGAGAATTGTGGATTTTATCTGTTTTGTTCCATTTAAAAAGACGGTTGATAATTAAAAGAAGGTAGTCGAATTTTTACGGCCACGAATAATCAATAGTGAAAAATCACCAGGTGAATGTCGGGGTCCCAGAAACCGGAACCAAGTCACTTGGTTGATTTAATAATACACACACACACACACTCACACACACACACACACACACTTTTAATGATATTAACCAAGTCACTGCATCTAATGCTATGTCCCGATGGGTCACACCAAATACAGCTCCAAGGATGCACTCTCCCTTCGATTTGCCGTACCTCACGGATACCGAAAAATTGTAATATACAACAAATATTGTATGCTTCATATTCTGCAGCGCCATTCAAGCGATCATGAAGCTGACCATGGCACTGATGATGATGATGGTATTTAATATATCGTACTATAAATTCTTCTTTGAATATAATATAAATTTAATATAATATATTACAATATAATTTAATATAATAAATACATAATATATGACCTCATCATAGAACTATTCACTTGTGTTCTGACTTTTTCTAAAATACAACTTGCTAGTAACTAGCCAGACTCTAGACAGTCAATATTGGCATTATAGATAGTGATCCTCCCAAAAGTTAACTAATCTCATCGAAGATTAAATTACTGTCACAACAATAAAGCGCTGCACAGGTGCGGCGACCGAAAAGATGCCAGAACAATTTCCGCTCGCGAACACTCCGGAATATTAAAATTGCGCTACGAAATTGAGCATAAAACGCTTAAAACATGGTCAAATTATGTACCTTATTACCGTGGGAATGATTATTAGTGGCAGATGTTGCCATAATGATTCACAACGTTCTTGAAGGGGCGTAGCCTTGTAGGCGCGTGAGAGAGCTGGGAGGGGGCGGGTGGGAGATGCTACACGCTGCAGGCCACCTCCTTCGGGAACTACGCCCCTGTTTATTGGATCCAGCAGACACCAGGGCGTAGTCGGGGTAAGCCATTGCCGGTGCGTGACCGGGAAATCCAGCTCCGCTTACTGCGTAATACCCGTTAAATGGGAATGTTTACAAATTGCTGGTAAACGTCCGGCACCGTCTACGAAAAAGCTAGCCACGTGTTCGTCTGTTTAGTTTCGATTGATTCGCACACACGCAACAACAAAACAACCCCACGAGCTACCATTGGCTACCTTATGCTCCTGATGTGGTGTTTGGTTGTTCTGTACACAGTTGTCAAATTGTTGTGTATCTATTTACTGCTGCGGGCTAGCCAAATCAGTAACAGTCAGTCAGCGTTCGTTATGGCGGAAAAACAACAACACCAAAACAACAACAAATAAACATATTGCAACTGTCAGAGAACTACATCAACAATTTACGAAACAGAAATCCCGACGAAAAGATCCTAAATTGGCAGAACATTAGAAAAACATTCAACCGGATTATAGCTGGAAAATCTGGGCATGGGGGAGGTCGGTGAGTGAGTGAGTGAGTGAGTGAGTGAGTGAGTGAGTGAGTGAGAGCGAGCGTGAGTTTTGGTCTCTAGCGGACAATTATGTGCACCTGGTAGGCTAAATGGGCCACAGGGTTACTAATACTGGTGTAGCTTCCGGTGTTAGAGTGAAAATAAACACCAACTCAATATGTCTAAATACTATAATAATGATGATAATAATAATAATACCACGGATTAATATGCAGAATAGACTAGAGGTTACAATGTTTCTCAAAAAGGGTAATGGCATTTTGCATGCATTTCAACAGAACGGTGTCTTTTCTTTCCCCAAATTGGCATATTTCTCATATTACATTTTGGTAACCAAAGTAGATTAAAGGCTATCTAAGAATTGTACCTCTCAATGTAATATATTCGCGATGTTTACTTTAACCATACTGGTGGCGTAATTATTATAAATAAATCATTTCACTGACGTACGTATACTGTATAGAAATAGTTACTGGACCACAAATAAACACAAGAGTACAATAATTTTGTGTTTATATTACAGTTTATAAGGATTTATGTCCATCGTAATATTTAGCCTTAGCCTCGCATATAATTCACACACACACACACACACACACACACACACACACACACACACACTGACTCACTAACTCACTCACACACTCACATATAATCTCACTCACTCGTTCACTCACTCACCAGACCCCATTCACCTGTAGCCATATTTTACACATGACTAATTACATATAGCGAGATAATTAATTACGTGGCAGTGATTGTTCTGATTGATCTCGTCGTTGATCTCGATCGAGACATCCCACCTTACGTTTGGTCGATTTGACACCTTATACAAAACGACCTTCTAACAGCATCGTTCTTCCGGCTGTTTTACGCACAACGAACAGATAACCATTGTTAAATGAATACTAAAACAAACAAACAAACAAACAAACAAACACAAAACAACAACCAATAACCGACTCTTGACACCACCGTCTAGGACCATATTTTATAGGGAAGGGAGCATGTTGGATGTAGGACCGGTGAATGGGTGAATGGGTGAGATCTAAGGATAGAATAGGGGCATCGTTTAGAGTCGTTCATCTCTCTTTAGACGTCTCTTAGACGCATCCCGGAAGATACGACGGAGATGCTAAATCCCGAACACGCCAAGATGTCGAGTGGGGATGTTGTGGGGGGTTGGTTGGTTGGTTGGTTCTTGGAGTAAGACCGTATGACGAGAGACACGAATAGACTAGATGCCAACCGCTTGACATGTCAATTGATGACAGATGGGTAACAACAATATACAGTAGTAACAGACATCTTAAGTATATCTCAGGTGAGTGAGTGAGTGAGTGAGTGAGTGAGTGAGTGAGTGAGTGAGTGAGTGAGTGAGTGAGTGAGTGAGTGAGTGAGTGAGTGAGTGATCTGTCTGTCTGTCTGTCTGTCTGTCTGTTTGTTTGTTTGTTTGTTTGTTTGTTTGTTTGTTTGTTTGTTTATTCAGGTGAAAAACATACTTAACTGCTAGTTCTTGTTTTTCAGTTTACATTGACATAATTGCAGGTAAGATTTGCCAGTATCTATTGTGTTTGTGTGTGTATATATATATACATATATATATATATATATATATATATATATATATGTGTGTGTGTGTGTGTGTGTGTGTGTGTGCGTGTGTGTGCGCGCGCGTGTGTGCGCGTTCCAGCAGACCGCGAAAAGGCACTGACAAAGATAACCATGAAAGTCGAGAAGCGACTTATCATGTAGATGTGTAACTCTGCCTCACCACTCACTACCTGTGTCTCGAACCTACTGAGTCTGGATCATAGAGTAATAATAATGTCAGATGAATGGTAAATATACACGAGTTATGTAGCTTATTATAATAGTGCGAAGATTAAGGTGAAAACTGTGATAGACAGCTCTTATCAGTTATAGCTGTAACACTAATTAACCGTAATTAATATGCTTGTTATATCACACACACAAACACACACACAACTCAGGGTAGTAATTAATATGGTTGTTACATCACACACACTCGCACGCACGCACGCACAACTCAGGCACGAAATAGTCGAACTTCGTGTGGAAATGGCTTCGCACAGAATCGGTTGATGCCGAGGTGAGGCATTAATGAGATGGCGAAATAATTAGGTTGTTGCAGGATAAAAGCAAGCAGCCACCCCGCCCAACATACACACAAACCTACGCCACTACAAGACATAACAAGCCGAAAATGATACATCAAAATGACAGGTAGGCGATATAAGACCGGATTCTCAAACGTTTAGTTACCAAAGGACCACTCGAGAACATATACATGATAGACGAACGAAGCCAACAATAGCCTAACTACAGTACAGGTGTAGTCTGTTTAAACTAAATCACGCCAGGTATAAAGATAAACAAAACATAAGAAAACAAACATGAAACATGTGTAGCTTACCCTATCCCCTGAACACACACAGGCTACGTGAAACAGGATCTCGGAAATCGGAAATTATATTAATATAATAAATAAACCTTGTTTATCTATATTTATTAGTACACACGCACGCACGCACACACACACACACACACACACACATACGTATATATGTAACAGTTAATCTGTAAAATCAGGTAATATGTATATTACCTGAAATTTTCAGGTAAACTGTAGTAAATGTCAGTTAGCAATAGACGTATTACCTGAGAATTCCAGGTAATATACATATTACCTGATTATACAGATTAACTGTAACATATATATATATATATATATATATATATATATATAATATTCTTACTGACGAATCGTGACAATATTCCTGTGTTCTAATACATGTAATAGCTATAAGTGTTTGTGTTGTTGTTATTGTTGTTATTATTGTCATATCACAAGAATGACATGTAACACCTGCCAGTGTTCTGGCACATATCTGCTAACAGACAGATTAAATTATATAAATATCATTCTGAATGTGTTTTCTACACGTCTGTCGATCCTATGCAAAGAGGTGTATGCATTATTAAGGATGTTATTAAAGTTGAAACAAATAGTGCCTTTTATTATACGGTGTATAGTTTATTTCTTTATTTAGCTTACGAATAGCTTGCGGTATTCAGCTTGAATGCATTCGTTGTCCTTCTGAACGTAAGTACAGCTACCGAAAATGGCTGCTCTGCATGTGGTAAAAGATGAGATGTTGATAACGTTGTTTTTGGCTCAACAGTGGCCATTTCGAAAATCTAAAATACCTTTCAACAAATGTAAACATCGGGGCTTGTGGTTCAAATATATCGATTTTTTTAAAGAATAGATTATCTAATTTCAAACAAAAAACGCAACGAAAATATACGAAAGCCAACACCACAAAACCAGTTATTGGTGTACAATAGATGTACACTTCAGTAGGCGAGATACAAATCGAATGAACGCGATTCGAGTTTGCGGAGCACTAACAGCTCCATATTTTATTAGCAACCAATGAATTAGACGCTTGAATCGGACGAATGTTACAAAAGAGGTGCACCGATAAAATGGAGCAGTTCGCAGCATCAAACCATTAAGAGATAATACGCTTCATTTCGTGGCCATCATTAGCGCATCATTTCGAAATACATAAAACATGAGGTATCTTCGGCACATATGGTTGTTAGGAAATAATTATGCGAGATATCAACCAAGCTGGGCTGCTGACCAATTCTGAAGAGATCATGCTCTCTCCGGCTATATAAGCATAAGGGCGATATTACATAGTCATGATACATAATGCATGTTGATATATGTAATGCCGGAGCAGCATTACGAGCGTATATATATATATATATATATATATATATATATGTGTGTGTGTGTGTGTGTGTGTGTGTGTGTGTTGTGTGTGTGTGCGTGTGTGTGTGTAACCATTGAAATCGTCTGA
Source organism: Paralvinella palmiformis (assembly GCA_025642065.1). NCBI lineage: Eukaryota > Metazoa > Annelida > Polychaeta > Terebellida > Alvinellidae > Paralvinella > Paralvinella palmiformis. The sequence goes on from JAODUP010000609.1 coordinate 120,840, forward strand.
AGCGTCAATGGACTTCCTACTATGCAGCAGCTGTATATACCTCATCGTTGTTTCTCCCTCTCTCTCTGTGTGTGTGTGTGTGTGTGTGTGTCATTAGCGTTAATGAGGATAACGGTGAAGTTCTATTAGCTTGGCCGATGCGTGGAGCATTTCAGGGATCCATTTGTCTTATTACGTAATAAACGATGGTCAATGAATGGCGGTAAATTACAGCTAAAATGGCATTTACGTCGCCGAACTGCTAACACGGTGGACCACAGGCCTGTGGAGCCAGGGTTCAAATCACAGTCTGTGTGCAAGTAGCCGTAAAACAGTAAATAATAACGATACAGCAGTCAAAGTAACGTAGCGTTAAATATGAGTTAAAAAAATACTTATTGAACGAAATTAAAAAAAAATACTTTGTTAGATCTGGGTCAGGTGGGAAGGTCCGAAAACGCATTTCTTGTTCCCAAATAGTAAGTCGTAGCCTCCGTGGTCTAGCGATAGCATGTTGGACCACAGATCGCTACCACCCGTGTTCGAATCTCGGCGTGGGCATATCTGAAGGTTGTTTCATCTTTGACTACGCCTCATTACCTTTGGAGGTCGCTCGGTCCATTTAGCCTACCATGTGCACAAAAGTGGCCGTAAAACATCAATCATCATCATCATCATCACGTCCTCTAGACCACTCACATAGTAGCAGTCTAAACAAATAAAAAGGAAATATTCTGATGGCTGTCACAGCCAGATTATTTTACCTCATAACCCGCGCTTGAAAGTCCTCTCTCTAGACGTAGTAATGGGGAAGCGCCACTTAACGTGGTATGACGCCCACGACGTTGTGAGCAGAGAAATTAACCTCTAAAACAGGTCCATATTACTAAGTGCCACCCGCTTTACGGCAAGAAATTTAATCGGGGAGACATTAAAAATAAATAAATATCAGCTGCTGAAGTCAGTGGCGACATCTGGCGTTGTCTTGGGGGAGGGCCTTTCCATATTTTCCACCACGCATCTAATGTATCAGGTCATTCCACCACCACCCTCAACAAGATAATAAGATAGCCACCACCCTAATACTTCTTATATAGAACTTATTTTACCACCGCTAGATGAGATCCTCAAGACCTCCTCAAGATATAGACGCACGCACGCACACGCGCGAGCACACACACACACACACACACGTGGGCGCGCAGAGATATATAAATTATTATATTACTAATTCACTGTAACGAAAAAAGAATCCATTACTTCATCCTGAACATGACACACACCCCCCGCCAAGCCCCGCCATTATATATATATATATATATATATATATAGCTGGCTGTTGGGCAGCAGTTCAGCCTGAGGCGGGACTGTTTTTGCTATGGACCCATGTTTGTGATTATTATATCTGGACATAGAGATTCACTGCCGGATGTCAGAAGCGGCTGTCAGCCTGTCAGATTTGTTGAAAAAAAGAAATGAAATGCAATCCGGCAGCCGGTGGCAAGCGAGTTATGACAGACATCCTAAATGTCAGAGGTTACTTGTGACCGGTAGCAAAATCGCGCGCTCAAAACTAACCCCAAACCAGAAAGTGGGCCACGTGACTTGATAGATGGATCATGTGATCAAACGGATCACGTGATTGAAAATGATGTTAACCATTACCCAAGTTCGGTTATAAATGGGATTACTGTACGTCAGACGGGATTGCACAATTCAGGCACAATTCCCATTTTCATTAGGGCGTTGTTTTTCTTTCATTAAATGGAGTTTGTTTACAGTTATGGTTTCAGTTTTTCGGTACATAAATAAAACTATCTTTATCGCCAGAAACAACTTCAGACAAGTATAACACGAACCAGATGGCCAGACTGTCGGGAATGTAACTAACACAAACGCAGTTCTGCTTGATTTGTGATCAAATAAACCGGAATCCTGCAACATCTCATTTTTATAATTCAAAGGTGTGTCGGATGCTTCTATTTAACCCCGTTTTTTGGTTAAATAGGTTAACGCAATAGCAGTAACATCTAGCCACGATAGGATAACGCGCGCGCGCACAGGCTCACACGCACGCACTGGCTGATACTAACGTACCAAGCTGTGGGTACGTCAAATATGAATCACAAGATGCATACATTCGAGTCGTTTAGACTCAGTCCTGGTCACACCTGGGACATAAGGCCAAGGGTCACCTCTCCCCGAGGATACAAAGCCCACGAACATAGCAATGATTTGGATTTGAACCAGGAACCATAGGGAACAAATTCCACAAACACAGGTATAATCCGGAAGTTGGACCATAAACCATTGGGAATAAATCCCACAAACACAGGTATAATCCGGATTTGAACCATCAGCCATATGGAATAAATCCTACAAACACAGGTATCATCCGGATTTGAACCATCAACCATAGGGAATAAATCCCACAAACACAAGTATAATCCGATATGAACCATCAACCATAGGGAATACATTCTACAAACAGAGGTATCTGATCCTGGCTTGAGCGTGCAGCCTAGAAGTTGGAACGCCCAGGTAATGCACACAAAGTTCACGCACGCACGCACGCACACACACACACACACACACACTTATAATGATATTAACCAAGTCACTGCATCTAATGCTGTGTCCCGAGAGGTCGCAACACACACACGGGTAACTCGGATTCTAACCTAGAAGTGTGCTGTGCAGTGTGCCACCAACAACACGCAGAAGCTTCTCCTCCCGGATTAACAAATGACATATTTCTATTCCGTTCTGGTGTCAGTGCATTAATCACGGATCTCTGCTAGATGGGTGCATTAATCACATATGCTTGGTGGAAGTGCCTACCGATCACAGATCAGTGCTAGAATTCGGCATTATTCACAGATTAAGCGCTAGAGTTGTGCATTAATTATTGATGTTAATTATTCGACCTGTGCACCGGACACAGATAGCTGTTGGCATTCTGCGAGCCTTAAACACGGAGATTAGTCGAGACCTGGTACTAATTACAGCAGACATGGCTCTACTGGTGGGGCTTCTATACACCACATGATCTTCTAGCTGGATCATTCGGCGTGGTAGCCAAAAAGTCCAACTGAGGACCGGACACACTGCTGATAACAGAGGCGACGGAGCCTACAATCACAATATAATCAGCATGTCATTAACAACCAGCCATCCCCTAAATATTGGACAACAAATGACCGATCTGTAGAAAAGCCCATAATGTATCATGTGACAATAAGTGGCTGTAATCCGAAACTGATTGGCTGATATTTCTGTACGCGTGGTAACCTAAACTGGCCACGGGGCATCAAATGGAAAAGTGAAAGATGAAACAGCCTCCAGATACATTTAGGCGGGGATTTGAACCCCAGTAATGTAGCAAACAGCATTAACAGTTAGGTGATTTTGTAAACGCAATTATATCAATGTATGACCTCAGTAGTCTGGTATGTATGTATTCGACACGGAAAAACGGCACAGAAATTCAGACAACTATTAAAAAGTATATTGATCAAGGGTCCTTGTGACTGATGTAGCGGCCAAAATTTGAGATAATAATTGGCTAATCCGGGACAAAATCTCACATGACAAAATCCCACCGTACAAAATCTACCCAGACATAATCCCACCGTACAAAATACCATAGGACATAATTCCTGAAAGATAAAAGAGGGACAAAATCCCACACATAAAAGTCACAATAAAATTTAAAACCCACTTTTTTCTTTATTTATTAACATACACAATATTAATATTACACAATACAATTAAATGACTATTGTTCTTTATGTATTACCGGATAAATTAATGAAATGACATGAATTAACAAATAGAGTGAACTAATACCTGGAAATAGAAATTGCAGTTGCAATTTATATCAATGGGTTATATTTGAATGCAACAAATTATCGTTATAAAATGTACTTCTCTTATTACGATGTAATTTAATTTATTGTGCGCGATTTGGTCCCTCTTTTCTCATTCTGGGATTATGTCCGGTGGTATTTTGTACGGTGGTATTTTAACCGTGTAGGTTTTGTACCATGGGACTTTGCGCTGTGAGATTTTGTCTGGATACCTACTAGGCGGCCAACTTAATATGCGATCCGGTTATTCCAGTTAATTATGTGCCGGTTGACCGAGATTGAACTGTACGCGAGTGAACAGCCGATAAAGTAACAGAACACCAACATTTCAAAATTAGGAACTGAACCAATACGATTGATTATTAATATAGTGTAACTAAAGCCCGATAAAGTGGAACCATAACTTGTTTTGGCGTAACACATACAAGATGAAAGCTACGGTCAAGGCATCATATAGACAGGGAACGTGAACAAGATGAAACAACACTTGTCAAGGTATCATTATAGATAATAAGCTACAGCTGTAAACAAGAGGATATAATCAAAGATAAGGGCAACACATCTGACAAAGGCTCTTAGCCGAAGGTGGTTCGCTGCCTGATGCTATTCATTCAGAAGTGTCTGGTTCTAATTTCGGTATTTTGGGCTAGGCTTAATCACAGTAGATTAAGATAAAATAAGGGGCACGTGGATGTGTTACAGATACGTAACCGTAGACTGGGCGCGAACTGGAACAAGTTAACAAGAATAGTCGGATGACTACAGCTCTAATCTATGAGAAATGTCAACCTTGAATCGGCCTGTCTGGCTGGCTGTAGGCACACCGATGAGACATCACGCCTATCATTATAAGAAGTGGCAAATCTTAATTAAGTCCTATGGTAAATCATTCAGTTAATGTATGCAAGATTTGTGATTATATCTGAACGTTTACCTCCTTCCAACACACACACGCGCGCGCGCGCAGAGAGAGAGAGAGGGAGAGACAAAGAGAGAGACTGAGAGAGAGAGAGAGAGCAAATATGTTACTCCAACACTTTTTATAACCCAGCGTCCTGTCCCAACCACAATGAAATAATGAAAGTTGATCCCGGAAGGTTGCTTTAAAAAAAGGTACCAATAATACAAATGGCCCTGGAGCAAGAAGTGTTGTCCCAGCTATATATACATACTTCACATAGAATGACGAACGGGACACATGGCCCTTGATATCAATCTTGATATCCACCAAGCTGGCCCAGTTTGAACCAGCGCTGCCCATTGTAAACATAACGATAGCATCTGCAGCCCATTAAGATAATTCCACGCAACAAAACCAGAACAAAAAACATTAATGGACGTTTCCCAGTAGCCGGTGGTCTCCACGGTGAACGAAATGTAGCTGAAAGGTCAAAGGTATAGTACCTCGGTGAAGGACAAAACAACTGGTTATGGGTGCGTTTTTTAAAACAGTTGTTCAGTTGTTTGCAAGCAATCAGACATTGCCAATATGCGTGATTACTGACAAACATGTCTGCTATGGTGATTGTTCCGGATGAACTAACTTGACCATCTGCCCAAGTTTCCAAATGCATTAAACTGGATCCTTTAGCAGAAGATTCTTCGTACAAAAGAACAAGTGTTTTCTCCATTAGAAATGCACTCCAAAGTCATTAAATTAATTGCATGGACAAATTTCTCTCGTGGCATTTAAGTGGAAAGTATGTTTAATGGTTGACTGTTTCGGGTATGAAACGAATACAATGACCAGCAAATAATTTAGGAATTCTTTAGCAAGGTTGGATATGCTAAAATGATAAATAAATATAGTAACAGGTGGATATATTTATTTTAAAGTATCTGATCAGATGACTTGAATGAAAGAAACGCACTATTTCATTAACTATAGGAACTAAATATAATGGATAATTATTTTCAAATACCTGTTAAAATACGTCGAATGAAAGAATTGCAACTTAATGAAATATAATAATAACAAAAACCGGTCGATTTTTTAAGGCTAGGTTATATGCTAGATGATGCAAAATTGTAATTATCAACCAGGTGATTAGATTTTGAAATTACATTTTTGGTAAATGCTTTGTGTTCTAGTTAAGTGAAGTGCCGGTTAATCGAGAGCTAACTAATCGGTGGCTGGACGCATTCACAGCTATACTGCTTCATCGTCTGAAAAGTCTATTAAATACCACCTTAAAGTGCCACAATGTCGCGAAGATAATACGCCTGTCATTGATCGGATATCTCGTAAAGCTGTGCACACACACACACACACACACACACAGCCGCAAAAAAGTGGCCCCAGGTGCGTGCACCTGCTGCATCAATACCCGCGCACAGATGAGCAATCTGTTATCTCTTTATACAAAAGGTAAATTAAACGAAGGCTCATCCAGCCAGAACGTGTTCAACACGTGGTACGCTAAATTCGGCGTACTTACGTACTGTCGAGAACTGTATTAGTAACCGTCCGAGTGTGAAGCCGACCTTTCGCTGGGGAGACGGTTTTGTTCGAACGCCGTTGTGACTCGATGATTCGGGAAGCATGTTTATGCACGCATTAACCGCGCTAACACCAATTTGATCAAGCGAACCCGAAGACCTGGCAGAGGTTTACCAGCAAACAGACATCTCGCACTGCCAGCACGAATTGCAATTAAAAACTTAAAATAGAAAAAGCGAATCTTTAAGTTTTTATCTGAAAAGACGAGTAGTTTACATTTCCAGTTATTTATATGTAGGTAGTGCATGCCATTCACGTGATTTCGTTCAACTTGAAAAGGCAAAATAGAGGTTGAGTCCGTATTTATGTGCTAAATTTATATTTAACAAAACATTTGGAGAATTTTAGTCCGTCTATAGATCTGCGCAATAGCTTATCACGTCAGTCTATCCTGAAATAAAAGATGGAGAGAGATGGACGGTGAGTGAGTGAGTAAATGAGTGAGATATTTGTTTAACTTCTGCACAAGATACATCTGGGATATAGGACTTCCTAGGGAAATGTCCCACAAACACAGGTACGATTCAGATTCGAACCCTGAGATGGGGGCTTTCCCCCCCGTGCACTATCTGAGAACCCTGCGAGTCAACCAGACAGAGACGGGCAGGCAGACAACTTGCTACACCGAGACAGACAACCAGTTAATGAGCCATACACAGACAGACGGGCAGGGAGACTGGCAACTTAACCATCATTTGCAACCAAGGCAATACAGACAAATAGATAGAAAAACTACCCAGATGTCAAGACAAACAGCAACTAACTAGTCTCTCACACACACACACACACACACACACACACACACGGATGGAACTGTAAAAGGAAAGAGCGCGAGAAACCACCGACGGACATGCATATCTTTCCCATCTGAAATCATAAATTTGATGGCACATTACTCAGAAGACAAGGAATATTCCTTCTGTTGACATACAAATAGATTCATTCAGCTTTAAAGAAATCCTTCACTGCCGTTAAGGCTAAGATGTGCGTTTGTATATGGATGCAGATATCACATACCGCATATCACATACCCACATATATCAACTCAATCCCGTATACCGTGTCTAAATTTCGTTGCAACTCGTTGTTCTTACAGTATTTTTTCCACAACAATAAGCCTGCACTAGTCAATAGAAAAATAGCATTGTCAAATATTCAAGCCAGATACAAGATAATCACACTCATAATGCCACCCACACATATCACCTGTCCTCGTATATCTAGTTGCTGACAGAAGAACAGCCCCCAAAATCAATACAGAACAATTCATTTGTTCACATTCACAGCAGAACATAAGTCCCAACCAACACATACGAATACATCTTAATTAAAGAGAACTGTCATAATTAGAGCACTTGACATGGCCACCTACCTGTTATTCCGACCGGCACTCCATTAGCTAAGACCTTTACCTGTTCGGTTAATTGTATCGGGCTGATGTAAGGATCGGTGGACGGAGCTCGCTTTTTCCTCTTCGCAAAACAATTGAAACAACACAGCTGCATCAGTGGCATAGGATGCCCTTAAATGGTGACCATTGCAAAGTTAGTAAATCGGAAAGATGACACAGTACGCGCAGCATACGCGGTTCGGATGAAAGAAAACCCCGAACACTTCGATTTCCAGCTGCCTCCGCGCGAAGAGAAGCCACGACCAACCGTTTCCACCAGGTGTCACGGCAAGCTGCTTAATCCTGCATTCCACTTAGCGCATATATGGTCGGTCGGGAAGTCGGTGAAATCACGAGGGAAATCCATGAAATCTCACCAGCGTCATTAAGGCTCGCCGCTGATGTACAGCAGTACTGCGCTGAAATTTTGCCAATTTGAATGACGGATCTACGGCAAATGAATGAATGGACAAAACACACTCCTATACAGCGGCCGTCAATCAGTCATTGACATGTTCCACTTAAACTAAAAATAACAATAACAAAAGGAAATATTTCTAAGTTGATTTTCCAGGCGAACAAAGATTTGATATCACTTTTGCATGTTACGCCACCATGATAGCATACAAGTGATGTGGTTATTACTAGCCAACCAATTAATCAAGATTAAAAAATACGCCATGATTTCTCCTGAGTACAGTAACAAAGCATGTCATGGTTACGTCACCAGACCGGGTATTATCTATCTTCCGACAGCTAGCGGATGAAACGCGCCAACGAAGAGGCCACAAGCCAATGCGCGTGTATACTGCTCGTGTACAGAAGGACAACGAGAAAACTTCGCTTCACTTATACACACTCACCAAGAGAGAGGGCCGATAGAGAGTGTGATGACTCTCCGCTTCCCATCGCAGGAAGTGATGCGATTGTGAAGCCATGGCTCGGCAAGCATCAGAGGATGATATCCCCATCTCGTCGCCGTTAGATAGCCGGTGGCTGGCTGGGCTGGGCTGGCTGGCTGGGCTGGCTGGCTAGGCTGGTTTGGATTGCTTATAGCGGGAGCACACTCGAAACGGATGATTGGCTAGAGTGGAGAAGATCGGAGAGCGCGCTCGCGCGCTGTCAGGATCTCTCAGGATCGGCCACGGATCACGACGTAGGTAATTTTGTTATCTGTGCCAGCTGATGGCTCGTTGCCCATTAGGAATGGGCCCATTGTAATTAACTTACCCGGGAATTGTCGGCAGGCGGAGGCGGGGTTACTGATAGATAGGAATCGAAGAGACGCCAGTGATCGATGCCAAGCCTCATGTCCGGCCAGGAATCGCTCACGTTTGATGGACAGAACAACTCAGTTAAAGGGCGTCTACGTGGCCGAATTTGTACGACCGTTTCACCACAAACATCTAGCACCCGGGTTCAAATCCCGGACTGGCTTTGTATGAACAATTTTTCAGCTTTCACTTCGCTCCTCGTAGCCGTCGCACATCGCCTGGTCCATTCACCCTACCGTGCTCAAAAGCATCCGAAAACACATTGCACATTTCATCTCTGACGGTACATCCCCAGAATGCCGCGAAGCGCACCGCGATAACCAAAGACAACAATTACGGTGGGGAAAAAACCGGTTCTTCGCCGTGTCACTTGTTCAGCAATAAGCACACGTCCCGTGACCGTCCCCTCGAACGCGTGAAGATCTACAAGAGCAGCGGGCAATAACTTTCTATTGATCCTGCGATGTTTGCCGCCGCAGTAAGACCCGAACATGCCGACCGAGGCCTTACATCTCTATTCATGATGGTATTTCTGTGTCATGATAGCGTCTGGAGGCCGGTCTGTTTGCCGCGCATTGATTTTCCTCTCAACAGATTGACGGCAATGTTTATTCTGAGAGGCGTCCGTAATGGCCAAAATGAAATTAGCCAGAATGCACACACGGGGGGGGGGTTTTTAACGACAGTGACGTAACACAGAAACACACACACACACACATACACAGAGAGAGGAGGGTACTTTAAATAATCATTAAAATGCATGGGTACAGCCAGGTGGATTAGCAAGTTGGGTTAATAAAAGTAATAATAATATTACAGCTCGAATAATACATCTGGATATGTGAAATCAGCAAGCATGTTTATAGATATACGCCCTTGTATATGCATGTACCAGTCACGCACACACACACGCGCGCACATACACACACACACACACACGCAGTATCCTCCAGGATTATGTAAATTGCTAAGTACCACCACTAAAGCTACAAATGACTATATGTGATTGACTCTGACGCTGAAATCTGATCCGGTATCCCTCTACTTATTCCCATATATTTTCTGGATCACGCCCAGGCCTTTCTAAGTCTGATGGTAGAGCTGATGCTTTTACGGATTATGTAAAGAAAACGCCACCTATGTCAGCTCCTATAAATCTGGCTCCAAGCCTGTCAGGGCATATTTACTCATATAATATCCTTCAGGGATCACTCGATGTAGCTTGATTTTAGACCCTTACTATGAATTTCGACGCAGAGGGTGCTAGCCACAATTAAGTGATGCTTGTTACAGCAGAGAAAACCATCTGATGGCTCTGAAAACGTCAAATTGTCAGGCATCTCACCAAAGACGTGGTCATATTAGATAAAACACATGCAATCAGACAAATGAAGTGACTTCCTGTTTAGGTTGTAATATATAATGGCCTGTTAGCTGAGCTGTTTTTTTACCGATGTGTTCATGTTGTTAAAGATGATTGGTGATAATGATTGGTGTTTCATGTTGTTAAGAAAAATTGGTCTCACATAAAACAACAATTCAGAAAAGACAGTAATAACTGAGGACGAGACACTGGAAAGACAGCAGCTATTTTGACCCTTGACTATCTATATATATGAGAACTTCATCATCCTATCATTATCATTTAATTATCATCATTTCTTCATTGCTTATTTGCGCTAGATAATTAATCTTTAATTATTGGCTAATTATCTTTACAAGATTAATGATTACAATTTAGGAGAGGAAATCAGGAATTAAAAATGGAACTTCTTCCAATTAATAGAATCTTGATCACGTCACTCACTTTTGGTTTCAATTCTATGAAGAAGAAAAATATATCTTGACTCTTAATCAACCGTTTTGAACTTTACCCCCCACCCCCAGCTCACACCAAACAATCTAGTTGATCCAACAGCTAAATGTATATTTATCAGCATAAAGAAATTCAGCAAAGTGATGTCAGCTGTCAAATCCCATTTGAACAAATAAAACTAACTGAAACAGCATTTACTTACCAATTATCATTATAATTGCTATGTTCTTAATGCATTATATATATATATATATATATATATATATATATGCATTACTTTATCGTTATTACCATTGAACGATGACCTAAATACTGTGATTTTCAAATTTACTTTAAAATGATGTACTAATGGGTTTACTATTTAATGATCGCTTTTTGTGATTAATACCTTACCATTTTTAATCCCATGTATGCTATATTCTTCTTCTTAAGATTGAAAATAATTAAATCAAAATAAACAAACATAAAAATGGTAAATAAACATAATCAGCATATCTTAACACCTGAACTACTCATAAAATAAATGGTATTGATGCTGAGGTTCAGTAGTATAATCCAGCTCTAAATGATCCCACTGTTAAAATACAACAAGTTATAAACTGTAAATTAGCCCATTCATCAGGGCTGTACACTATCCTATCATAATGTATTGAATTAACACGACATGAAAGTCATTCTATCATAATGTTTCCATAAAAAAAGTAATAACACATTATTTGTTCACCATAAACAAATTATAATATTGAAAACTAGAATCCTGGAAGTACAATTATCCAGTGAAAAACAAAGAAACCAATCCTGTCTACTTTGTTTCCTACCTCTGCAGCTGCACAATTTGGAACTTATTCAAAGAAACACTGTTGTAATTTCAAACCAATCTGTTTGTTAAGCTATAACCTTCTCAACTTGATTACAATTCTTAGTTGCTATGAATAAATAAATGTGGTGCACTATGGACTCCTATATCATACAGTTCTGCTTGAGTGTAGATTATATTTAAATGTTTGCTGTTACTAAGATATTTTATGTGTTTTTCTGGAGTTATAATGGTGTCATGTTTATCATGTAAAAAAACTCATCTACTGAGACTCATCTAGGATATATCTTACTGGGGAGGTGGAAATTCAATCTATATAATTATGTATAATTGGCAGAAGTAAAATGCATGGAAAGGTTAAACCCTTCTTGACCTGATGCTGCAATCTATGACAATTAACTAACCACACCCTATACTATCTATAGCCATTTAATATCATTTGCAATTGTACCTAACCACCTTTGTGACTCGAGATTCAATCCTTTTGTTTGTTTGTTTATGTTTGTTTTATTTGAAAAACTATCTTCATGTCGATCAAAATATAGTACGACTAAACTCAATATAGAGTAAAAAGGCTAAATATTTAATTCCCTATTCAAGGATATGGTGAACAAGCAAGAGTTATTCACATGTACATTATACACAGACACACACACACACAGAGAGATAGAGAGGGGGGGGGGAATTGATCACCCTAAGTAATTTAGAAGACAAGAGAATCAACATCCACTAATCAACTTTCAACTAGCGAGCAGTGATGTACATAAATAAAATTGTAGTACTTTGTTTATCAATTTCAGATTTTCTAATTAAAATATCACTTCAGAATATACACACAACTGAATAACTTCTGTTTTTAATGAAGCAAAATATTATTTTTATAAAACATGCCTCATTCCTGCATCTTTTGACCATATTTTCAAGGCACTTGATGGTCCATTTTCTAATCGTAAATGACTTACATGTCAGAATCCAATAAAAAAATCCTGGTAAATCAAGCAGCATGGTTATGATAGTATTAGACCGTAATCACATTAAACATTACATTTCGAGAATTTTGTTACTATTGTAGACTATATATATATATATATATATATATATATATATTATATATATATATATATAGTTGGGTGATCACCGCTACTGATATCACCCTAATAATATTCAAACAGCCAAGTTTAATAATACTTGTACCGGGTTCATTCACCAAACGACGTCGCCGCTTACCATAGTCGTTGCCTTCACGCCGTTTTGTTGCTGTACTGGTAAGGACCGCCTCAAACGAGTCCAATTCAACGTGGTTCCGGTATGTTCCCGGCTCGCGCTGCACATTTTCCGACGACAATTGTAACTTTAAACAGTCGGGTAACCACTTACCCTTCCGATGACGTGCTATCCTTTCCATTGGCGTTTATTATTCTGGCTCAAAATTAAAATTAACGCCATTAATTGTTACCTTCCAGTCAATAATAGTCCATTTGTTGCGAGTTCCGAATAACGAAACTCGGACATTCGAACCGACACCCAGTTGTGTCGAGGACGCGCCATGTGACGTCATTTCCCCTTTCTTGGCCATTTAAATTAGAGCCACTCGAAATCATGGGCCAGTTGGTTGTACATTTTGCTGAAAACCTGCAGATTGCGGTTCGAATCCCGGTGTTAGCTCTTCCAGGATAGATATTTGGTAAAAAAACTAAAACTCGCAGTTATTCAAGTTGAAAGTGTGCGCATGTATGTATGTTTACCATCAGATCAACAATGAATGAATGACTTAAGTATCCAATTGTCCCCCTCGCTCTCTCCTCTCTCTCTCTCTCTCTCTCTCTATATATATATATATATATATGAATTTTTTAAACATACGAAAGTGTGAACTTCCAGTGTCCTTGTCCTCTTTATACACACGGGACCAGCTACTTAAATATGCTAAATGTCCTCTACTGATATTTCAATATAATCAGAATCTTTGACATCTTTATAATCATTATAATGTCTAAGTTGTTCAAAATTTCCTTATTTGTCTCTGTACTTCAGGTAACTGAAGTTTGGGAGGAAAAAGAGTGATACAATGTTAAAGTTTTAGGCTTTCAGTGTTATGTGTACGGATTTAGCATTTTCAGCGACATTGCCCTCCGACCCCAATAACCCCCCCCCCACACACACACACACACACACACACACACACACCATAATGTAAAACACAATGGAATACACGGACCTGTGATAATTTAAACTTCAGATGTGACCGCTATGGTGAGACCGATGTGCTCACCATGAAAATAAATACTAATAACTTGGCCCGTTAACCGAGATTGAAGTCCACAGTCCCTATTGTTGGTTAAAACAGGCGAAAAACATAGTTTATTCTAGATAATATTCACACTGATCATTTTCATCTAAATACTTTTTTACGTAAAATGAATATAAAAAATAGCATAGCTAGTACTGTATGCTGCCAGATGTGATTTTTGTTTCGTTCGGTGACTGAGTTACGATGATCCTGATGATTGATGTTTGACGGCCACTCGGTAGGCTAAATGGGCCGGGCGACCTCCGAATGTAATGAAGCGAAGTCAAAGATGAAACACCCTTAGGATATTCCTACGCTAAACTTCGAACTCCGGTGGTAGTGATCTGTGATCCAACGCGCTACCAGTTAGACCAATTAAGGAGGCGCACCGGTGTGTGAGTGACCAAGTCAGTGAGTCTGTCAGTGAGTGGTTTGTTCAGCTTCGGGGCAGGTCGTACCTGAGACATAAGGGGGAGGAACAAACCCATGGGGAACTAGCCTACCAACACGGATATTAATCAGACGCGAATTTCGATGATACAATGATGAAAAAATATATCGCGTTACATGACGATACCATCCTATACAATTAGTTCGAGACTTTACAGACTCCGGCTCATTATGATCGGGTGGTAGAAGTAGTAAGACCCTTAGCCCTAACTAGAGTGCGAAGGCATTAGAACAACGAAGCTGATTTGTTTTAAATACGATATACCTATAAAAATATGTGGAATCTTGAAATGTACCCTCTCCCCAAATGCCGGATGTATACTGGAGCTAGTCAGAAATAGGGTTACATAATTCACTCGTAGATTGATGATGATTGATGTTTTACGGCCACTTTTGTGCACAAGGTAGGCTAAATGGGCCGAGCGACTTCCAAAGGTAATGAGACGAAGCGAAAGACGAAACAACCTTCAGATATGCACTCGCCGAGATTCGAACACGGGTCTGTGGTCCAACACGCTACCGCTAGACCACGGAGGCGCCCCTAAAAATAATTCACTCGTAGACGTGTTGTGTAGAATATCACAGCGAAATAGGTATTTACGTCTAGAACTTCTTGGAAGCTGCTCAATGGCTGGGTATGAAAATTAACATTGGCCACTCTCAAGGCAATTCTTTGTAAATTTTCATCACACTCTAAAAT
This sequence comes from Paralvinella palmiformis, assembly GCA_025642065.1. Lineage (NCBI taxonomy): Eukaryota > Metazoa > Annelida > Polychaeta > Terebellida > Alvinellidae > Paralvinella > Paralvinella palmiformis. The sequence continues at coordinate 135,925 of JAODUP010000609.1, forward strand.
ATATAATTCTTTCTTTAAACTGCAGGTAAGGTAAATATAGACATTTTATTTATTAAGTTTATCAAAACTATGATTATATTAAGCGCAAAATACATTTCAATACGTGGATATTTTAATTACCCGTACGCGGAAATTCAGATCCCGAGCAGCAGTCACGTGTATTATAAGACATCCTCATGAATATTCGGTTCTGTCCGTTTTCACTCGGCAAGTTCCGCCGACAGAGTTGTGTACTGACGTCACCTGCGCGATATAGGTACTAGAGATGATGATGATGATGATTGATGTTTTACGGCCACTTTGTGCACATGGTAGGCTAAATGGGCCAAGTGACCCCGAAAGGTAACGAAGCCAACTCAAAGATGAAAAACCCTTCAGATATACCCACGCCGAGATTCGAACTCGGCTGATAGTGATCTGTGATCCAACGCGCTACCAGTTGGTAATGTATAGAGTGACTAATACTGCCAATAAAAGTTATTGCTATTAGAATCATTCGAAAAGGGTATTGGTTACAAAGAATCGCTTCAGGAACCTTGACCGTGCCTCACACGAACCTAATGGATTTCCATGTAGTAGCCACGTTTCTTCGTTTATATATCCGAACCTTGAAATCTACCGCGTGCGGATAAAATAGAAAAGGTTGTGCCTAAACTGAATATTAAGTTTATAATTAAGAAATCGTATTAACATTTTGTGTCATATATTCGAAATTAGCGAACCCGAGGGTTCTGCATGCGTTGTCATTCCCATGAACCATATTCTCTGTACACACTAAAGAATGTACTAAGGCTTCACAGCTCAACACGTCATTGATATATTATTCTGGACTTTTTTGCTAAAAATCGTTAAATTTGTGTTATTTTATTTTTAGTCTACGCATGCGCAAGACAAATGACATTAATTCGATTACTATAGTTTCTGATGCGACTCTTATCGTGTATTAATAATTATAGTAATATAAATACAATAAATATTTAATTATATTTCGCTAAGTTTTAAAAATATCTGGCTAATGTAGTAGTTATGGTTTATATTACATCTTGAGCAAAGCACGCCAGTTACAATAAAATATGACAATCCCTATATGTACTTGGTTGTTTTTGTATGCACGTTATTTAAAGCATAGAAGCATTTCTCTGTCGTTGTTACACAGCAATCATTTGTAGAAATAATTCCTGCGGAAGACCAAATTATAAACGGCCTCAAAGTAAACGAGTAAAGTAAAGCCATATTCTGGAATAACCTCTAATAAATATTGCCCAACGCCATATCCTGAATCTGCGCTTCGGGTTCAAATCCCGGTCGGCCTAATTAAGTCTGAAGGATGTTTCATCTTTCACCACATCCCGTTATGTCTACGAATTGTTTGGCTCGTTTAGCCTGTGTGGACACAAAGGTAACGGTCATAATTCGCCTTTCTACCCAACTACGAAATTATATTAATTCTTTCATTAACATAATGTTCGCTCATCGGTGAATAAAAGTTGAAAGTCCTCTGATGTAAAATACTGACATTGGTAGTTGTCACCCTTAGTTAAGATATAACGTTACATCTGTCGGCTTAATCATTTCATCTGAGTTAATCACAAATATGTGAACTAACTGGTTTATGCTAGCGTGGGTCAATTTAGAAATTAATTCCTACAATTGATCCCTGATCGAATTTCTCCCCAAGGAAAAGATCGGGATCGAAACATCTGTATATACCGATCCATTCCTGTCCGCACGTGTCCGGGAGAATTCGATCTGAACGCGAAAGAAATAGTAACGGGAACGGGTGCACCTCCCTTTTTTTGGCCAGGCATGATCCTGCTGCGGTGGGTGGGTTCTCTCGGCCATATTTGGAGTGGGGTGATCGGCCCAACGGCATATAGATCATTTCTAAAATAAGTTCTAAATCGAGTCAAAGTTGACATTAATAGTATTTATTTTCGCGTTCACTTCTATTACGTAAATAGCTATTTGGACGGTAGTAAAATTTATCCAACTTATTCAACTTAAATGTGTTGCTGCCTTCTTTACAATTTGAACCCGAAATCATTGGATACGTCAATTAAAATCGTTGAGAGATAAAACATCAAACATATATAGGTGGAGCCACCAGCACCCGACGAACGCTGCCAAGTATCCGAATATGTACGAGATAATTTGTGTTACGTAGATTACATTTATTGTGCCGAAAATCGGTTGGTCGATGAGATTGATTTGTAATCTGAAATCAGTGGTTCAGAAAGATCGAGGAGGGTTGGAATTATAGGGTCAAAAAGATCGAGCCGGCCTTAAAAAAAGGTGAGGGGTTAATCCGCCGAGCATATATGTAGTGGGTGATATAGGGAGGATACCTAGCTCCATCCCTCCATGTGGCATGGCCTTCTGACCTACTTGTGTCGTATGAAGGAAGACCGTAATGATATCACGTGCTCAGTTAATTATTCTATTCTTCTTACCATCCTACGGGTTTTCCGTACGATACAATATGCCACACGGGACCTTAATAATCAACACGTTTGTGGAAAGCTGATAGAATTGATTAGATATAATTAAATCAAGTTTGGTGAAGGGTTGGGTTTATGACATCCATAAATCTGTTTATGGCATGACAGTGTCATAAAACTGTCGTAAATCCGCGGTAAACACATTTACGGGCCAAGACGTTTACACCTCAGCCCTACGTGTCCCATAGGACAACTAAGTGCTCTAACATTTTACGTGTCGCAAGTCAATTAGCAAATGTTTCAAATGAAATAATATCATAATATAAAAGCAAGGCCAAGGAACTTTCAAAGACTATTTGGTAATTAATAATGCTTTTTTGGCTAGAGTGTGTTTACACGCATTGTCTAATTCATTTATACTCCAATATATATTTTCATCTTTTGTACTTCATATTCTGAAGTTGTCATATTTTGACATAATCTGTTCTCAAGTTCCTAGTTTATGACTATATTAATCGAATGAAGCATGTTTTTGACAGGGTTATAATCAAAATTTCAACATTTGGAATATGTAAAAAGCATGGTTTAAGGCACTATGAGCCAAATCTGGGAAGATTATGGGGTTTTTCATCCCCTATATTTCAGGGTATTTTGATATAATAAAAGCTGTTAATCTGCACCAATTTAATAAACCTTTGTCTGTTTTAATATCCAAACGGTGTCCCTCCAAGAAATTTTTCCAGGGATTAATTTCTCGGCTTACAACATCGTGATCATGTTAAATGGCGTTGCTGTATCCACTGAATTAACTGAAACCACCTGATTACGTAATACTAGGGATGCCCAGTTTACGGGCAAATCTGTGTTATACGGATTTTTTTACACCTTTTCCAATCTGCGGACTAAAAACAGTTTAGTCAATTCTATGGAGCCAGATCTTTTGTAATTACTGCGATGTCATTATCTCGATACATCGTTTGAGGACAATTAAGTGACCTATTTTGGCTATCACAGCTGCGCGATTTGTTTGAGTTTTATTCACATTTTTTATATATCATCGTGTTTCTCACCCCTTACTTTTTTTAAAAAATATTTATTAACAGTAATTAGGCATCTCTGTAATACACTGTGGTAGTGACCACCCTCGAGGCTTTTCGGTTCCATCTTTCCGTGCTGCTCCCCTGTGAGTGGTGGGGAGGAAATATAAAAAGCTTCATGATCATGAAACAAAGATATCAATCAATTACATTTTTCAATTCAGTATAATAACAGAAATAATTTGGAGATATTAATTTTTATTCACTATAACGATAACCAATTCACTCATTTTCAGGTCTACCACCATTGAAGATGACTGGTTTTAGAGAGCTTTATGCTGTACTATGCTAATATTTATGAAAAAATATATGGTTTTGACAGTTTATGACTGGCTTTAGAATGTCATAGATGTAAAATCAATTGAAGGATATCTTTAAATTTAACCTACAAGCTATATTTACTTTTTGACATCGTGATCAAATTTGTTGACAATTATTATATATAGTAATGGTAATACAATAGTTGATATAGTCATGAAAATAAAATGGTTATATATGAATGCTTATTTGACGGATATTAACACGAAGGCTATAGATTAATGATAATACTAGATATACAAGAGTGATATCTGTAATTATACAAACAACGAGCCCAGCAACTAGATCTAATAAGCGCCACCTGCCGAATAGCAACGGACAAATGCGTTATGGAGTCGACGGAAAAAATGAAGAAAGGTTTTTCTTTTGGTTTCTCGAAGGTGAAATCATCCAAGAAAATAACAGAAACTGTGTTGAAGGACGAAGACAAAGATGACATTACAGAAAAAGATTATGTTTTATCACTGGAAAACAAAACTGTGAAAAGGTAATGACGGCATTTGGTGTGGACGATAATATAGTCTATTTAGATTCTAGAAAAGTGGGTATGTTATTAAGTGTTATGTAGAAACTAGTTGTATGTTTCAAACCCAATTTTACATAATAATGTTGATATGTCTCGAGTTAGAATGATCACATAAAGGTGAAATTTTCAGCAGCACTGTGATTGTTGACATCTGTTTTCTAATATTTGTTTACAATAACACTAAACAGTTATTCTAATGTAGACAGTAGAGCTCTACCAATCAATGCAATGGCAATGGCATAAAATTTGAAAGCTTTTTTAATCATCATCCATATTTACACAAAAATTTTGAAAACCTCTCACAACTTGGCAGTCTCATGAGACTAAGGTACATGTTCTTGAAAATAATGTGTTGCAATTAAAATACGAAGTGGTTGCATAGCTGAGCATCAGAACCGTGTTCGCTAATGCTAAAGGTCCGAGCGCCCATGCGCATGAGCTGGCTTCCGATAGCAGCAAGTACTTGTGCTGACTCCCGAATCTGTTATCTATCTGTTTTTAATATGGCGGCTGAACGTAATACAGTTTTCCATAGAATGATTTTCCACTGTTTTAGAGCTCTTCGCGGTGGAAGAAATTCCTGGTTTGATCAATTTAGTCCCACCAAGAACTCTAGAAGATCTATGAAAATATGTTGATAATTTCCCAAAATATGCCCACCAATAACACCCACTTAGATACCCAATCCAACCGTCGCTAAAATAAACTGTTCCCAATTGTAGGCTGGATTTTGAATAAATTTTCAGCAGAAAATGATAAACGCTAAATATTTTTATCCAATACTTTCCTGATCTTAAATAATGCCAAATTCTACTGCTGTAACCATTTCAAATGTCATATTTGTAAATATTTACTAAATATAAGAATCATGATTAAAGGATGGGAAAGATTTTGGTGGACTGGTAATCTTGGCTGGTAAACGTCCATTTTGCATTATGATGGTCACATGACTCATATACTCTCTTCTGATTGGCCAGTTGTCTTTGTTTACAGTAAATAAAAGCACATGGTCTTGTTTATATGGTAGATTTTCCTGTTTATTTGTTTGATCACTGCTTTTGCATTTTATGGGGACCGAGACATGCCTGGCATGGTGGCCCTATAGTCAACCTTCTGATGACATTGAGTCCATCCACTGCCGAGTGTGTAAGGCAGTTTTCCTCAATGAACAGCATTAAAACTTCATTGGGAAACTCCCTTGACCATTAAAATCTATGTGATTTGATGCTAATTGCATGTGTTGGCCCATTACCCAAATATTTCACCCAGGGCCTGTTGGTAAGTGCCTTGTATGTGGTAATGGTAGTTTTCACCTCAACCACCACAAGAAGAAAATTCCTGGCCAGATTGTGGACATCACAGATGATTTATTATGAATTAAACCAAAAATTGCCGTAGAGTGTCTTTCAGTTTCATAGCCACCAGCCAGGGTCTCTACCCCAAATTTCAGCAACAACATTTAAATTAATAGTGTTATTTCTCATGCTACCGTACCTACAAATGTTATTTTTTTCTGGCCACTGAAAAGTTTTATGATGATGATTGATGTTTTACAGCCACTTTTGTGCATATGGTAGGCTAAATGGGCCGAAAGGGCTGTGTTGTGACTGTGGTTTTGTTATAATTTTAAAGACTTTAACCATGTATAAAGGTGGAAGGCTACAAAACTCTGTGCAAATGCTATGAACTGTTGTATACTCAATAAAACCACAAATACATAATTATTGTCTTTATTACACAAATTTATGATTATCTCCATTGATCCCAGTGCAGTTTTAATAACTAGTAATTTTTTGTCGGGCTAGTGGATTTAAATTTTACTAGCCATGGGGCTAGTGAGATGTAGAGATATTTTTCAGGCCGTGGGTAATCATGTCTTGACAACATGGCAATCGGTATCCATCTGTGTCTGTATATCAGAGTATTTGCACAGAGCTTATCCTCAAAAGACCCTACAGGGCTTCCTCACTGGTCTGTGTCTGACTGGTTGTGAAACTGGAAGCACTCGTTTGAATGGATCCATTCATTGTCAACCATCCCGTGTTACTTCCACCACAACCTCCATCTGTAGGTCCACTTCTTACACAAGAATGGCTGTATCTTGTGCTATCAGCATTATCTCCACTAAGTTACATCTTGCATTTCACTGCACGTTTGACTCGAGAAGGTGATGCAGGGGATGGCTGTTGTGTCCACCAGAACAGGCTTGGCACTACAGTGGCAATTAACATCTTCTTTCCACGTGTACTTCCTGTAATTGTATTCAGGACAGTAAATTAACTATGAAAATGGTGTAAAGTGTATATTTTAACTGTAAAAGTATAGAGCCGTCATATATAATAAATTTGTGTTGTTTTGAGAATTAAAGTTTTGATTAAAAAGTTGGATGTATTCATTATTTTATTTTGTTCTAATATATGAATATGTTTAGTAAATAAGTCTAAATATAACCCTGTCCAATAAACACAGATAATAATTAATCTTAGGCATTGTTTTTGGTGACATTGCATTAACGAGAGAAATTATTGATCATAGAGGGCACCAACCCGACTATAAAAATTAAAAGCTTTGTTTCTGACACAAACGTTTTCACTATATGTAAAACGTAGGAGACATACCTACCAGTTAATGTTTTCTCCTGATAATCTGTCATCGTGAAATGAAAAGCTGATTTTTACATGTAGGAGAACATTAATTAATAGTGTAAAAAAACTGTGAACCCTGAACAAGCGAAGTAGAGTATGCCAAATCATAGATGTCACCTGGTGGATTCACCCTAAATGTGGCACTGTAGTAATTTCACAAATCTGTATGAATACTTTATTATTTAGATTAGTAGTTTCCAGTGAACTGGAACTGATTTATATTCATATAATAATGTTTAGATTAAATTGATGCATGGCAGAGATGGGAGTTTTCCAGTTTTGATCAGAATTCCGATATTTCCAGACCAAAAATTTCATTTCAGAGGGAAGAGAGTGGGTTGATGGTGGTTTAAAGAAATGTTCATACAAAAGTCATGTTTACACCCTTTTATTAGTCTCAGACTTTTATAGCAATTTTTTTTAAATTATAATAGACCAATAAAGTTGTGTTGATAATACAAATTGGATATTGCTGTTCACATCAAGCTATATATTTTAAAAAAGAAGTTATCTGTTTAGATCCATTTGAAAATTTAACATATGTACCTAGTATGTTTATTGCATATCTTAATTATCATGAGCCATAATGTTTGCTTTGTTTTTTGGGGAGAAACCCCAGGCTGTCGCTAATTCAGCACAGCCTCTAAATTGGAGTGGTTGAAAAATCTCATCCCCTACCACTCACAGGGGAGCAGCACAGAAAGATGAAGCTGAAATACCTGAGGGTGGTCACTGGCAGAGTGTTTTACATCCTCAGAGGATCTTTAAGGTCTCCCTTTATTTTTAATAATCCAATGGAGACAGCAGTGCCATTTAACGTGTTCAGCCACCCACGATGTTGTGAGCTGAGAAATTAATCTCTGGAAAAGTTTTGACTTCTTTCTGGGATCGAACTTGTGTGACACTTGACACGAAGAGTCGGGTACCTAACTGCTAGTCCACTCGAGCTCACTAAGAACCATAATATTGAGATAACGCTGTTTTATACAATTTTAATGTGCATTATAGTCTAAAAGAAAAGTAGAAGAAGACAAATGGATGGATATTAACCTGGGTTAACTTAAATTAATTTAACCTAGCCCAGTGGTTTAAACCAGGCTTTTACCACAAATCTGTACATATTTAACTCTGATACACATTCATGAAAGGTTACAATTGTGCTAATACAAAAGTTTAATAATATAATTATTGATATACTAATAATAATAAAAAGTAATAGTATAGATGTTATGATTAAGTATAATGACTATATTAGGTATGAGGTAGTGCATTACTGAACATTACTATGTATGAGACAGATTGTGTTAAATGTAATACTGTTGTGATATGTATTCTCTCTCAGCTTGAAGCCAGTAGAAGAAGTGAAGCCCCTAATTATCCCTTTGATTCAGAAGAACAAGTGGCGTATTCCAAAGCCTGAAGATTTGGAGAAGCCAGAGAGCAAACCTACTGCTGAGAGTGAGAGTAACAAGAATGAAATGAAGCTACCAACCACCGGAGATGAAATAACAGACAGGGCAGTGGAAGAACTACTGTTGGGTATGTTTTAATATAATCCTATGATGGCACTTATTTTCCCCTTTTTGTCATTATGGTAATGCTGTTGGTTAGATGTTTTTAATCAAAAACAAATATTAAGTACTGTTTGTTTGTCCAATAGTCAAAGAATGGAATGTGTAATGTAAAATTCAACAATATAGTAATAGGTAGTTCATGTCAGGCATAGGTTTTTACTGTAAAAAACTTTTTTTTACTTTACATTGTAAAAAACCCATAAAGTACTGTAAAAAATGTAAACGCGTCATTCTTTATAAACCAATTGTACTAGTTCTAGTGGATGTCATTAAACACATTTAGGTGATAATGTCTTTACTGAAGAGTTTCAAACACATTTCATTTTGCACTTTAGTGTGAATATTTCCAAAATTGGAAAATATTTGCTCAATTGATTGATGCTGATGAACCTGAGCATGATAGCAGCTTGACAGCTAATTCTAGAAAATTAATTGGCCACCCATAAGGGCCTTCTACCAATTAACCAGTGAGAAATTGGTGGAAAATGTAGAAGGAAAAGATGATGCTTGTGCCTGATAATTTATTAGCGAGGTGATGAAACTTAGGTCTTTCATAGTTTCCATTCATTGGCAGTGTCTAATTGCTTTGCTGTATTATTTACACCTTTGTACAACGGATGAAGCATGTAGGCAACTTCTGGTGTGTTCATCACTGATGGTCAACTAGACTGGCTATTGGGTTATCATAATGGGAATTAGTCTGTTAACTCAACAGCTGTTTATGTAATACAGTCATTCCGTAGTAGATGTTGTTGTATTGTTATTATTATACAGTTTTATAGCTGCCTTTTTTTAAATTGAGTCAGTTGAAAAAACCTATTTTTACATGACGTTAATTAACTGTGTTAATAACATCTATGTAAAAAACCTGCCAACCCTGGTTCATGTTAAGATATAGAATAGCTGGTATAGCTTGCCAAGAAGACTTCATGATGTTTCATTTAGTTGTCTATATTAGATTATTTCTGATATTATTTGTAAATAGATACTGAAGTATGACCATTATGATGACATTTAAAAAATGGACTTCTATAATTGGCTCCTTTGATATATTGTTTTATGGTTTAAGTAATAAACAGAGAGAAGATATTGCTAATATTTTGAAGAATAAAAGTGTAACATTAATAATATTAAAAGTTCAGATTTTTATCTTTTTTTGGGAACTGTTCATTGTGGAATTGAAGAATTTTATATGGAATAGGAATTGACTGCATATAACAAATATCTGGTTTTCTTATCATACGTCCACATTTAATTTTAGATTATAATTATATCTTGATTTGTGATTATTTACTGTGGGGTATGAATGTTTTTGCAGAAGCCAAAAAAGAGCAAGAAGTTTGGGATACTAGAGGTGATACCGATCCTAACAGGACTATTCCATTGCTGATGAGAAACAAAATTCCAGACGGGTATGAGACTGATGACAAACTCGATGTTACTTTGAGGCCTGATGAGGTATTTGGTCACAAATCAAACATATACTCTTATATAGCAAGTGTCTAGAGTCTGGGCAGAAGAACTTAAATTAATTCCAATACAAAGTAAAATAAGCAGTAATTTATTATCAGAATCATCATCAAGTTTCTAAGATTGTGGCTAGGTCTTCAAACCAGTAACTGGCAGTCTTTGAGATAGCAGTGGAATGACAGCAGGTGCAGAGATCCAGTGGGCTGAAATCTCCTCCTACCAAGTTCATGAATAATTAAAAAATCAGAACTGCGATTCTGCTTGTATAGAATATTTAACTATTCATTAGCCAAATTAAGCATATCGGTTATAATAGCATGACGTTGACTTACACTCACTGTGAATGATATTGCATTTTCAGGCAGCAGAAGCAGATTATCAGCAAGTGCCAATAGAACAATACGGCATGGCAATGTTAAGGGGAATGGGCTTTAAGGAAGAGGAGGGAATTGGAAAAAATAAAAAGTCAGTTATCAATGTTTTATTATTTTGGTTATTTTTCTGCAATATTACACCTCACATAAATAACTGCTATGGTTCATAGATATTACTGTGTAATTAAAGGACTACAGAAGCCCTTCTTATTGTTTGGGTCATGCATGATATCTAACAGATGATGACCTTTATGCTTTTAGTGCTAGACAGTTGATATGACCTTTATTTTGTTTACAATCCTAAACTTAAATCCCTTGAAAGGCACCATGTAACAGTGCTCACTGTGGTAAGATCCATTGAGCTGAACACTCCAGCAATCTTGTGATTGCCAGGAGATTTATTAGGTGTTACTGCGTGGCTGATAACATGTTACTGTATGTATGTCAGACTTGTTGCACCCGTGGAAGCTGTAGCCCGCCCTAAGGGACTTGGACTTGGAGCAGACAGGAGTTTAGCCTTACAGCAAAAGAATGACAGCAAATCGGCTGGAAGGAATTCTGGGGAAGAGCAGTTAGTCATGAAGAAAGGGTCATATTGTGTTGTGAAGTCGGGCAGAAACCAAGGTTTATATGCTGTGGTAAGTCGTATAGTTTTCATAATTGTAAAATAAAGTGATTAAGTAGCCAATTTTTTAACTGTGTCAGATCTGTCTTCCTGTTTTCTGGCTACTCCTATGAGGGTGAACAGATACACTAGATAGTGATTAAAAAAATCATTTTATCATATCATTATTAGGGCTAGAATTTCGATGCATATCCATGAATGGATTCGCGCAATGTTTTGTATATTCAGCATAAACCACTAAAAGTTGAGAGAAAACAAACACCCTTTTATTGGTTTGTCAATTCCCCCAAAAATCTAACTTATAGATATAATTACAGGATTTTAAAATGGGGGTCTAATAAGAATACAAGTTGATTCTCCCAAAATTGATTTGCAACAATCAACGTTGATTCTCACGAAATTCTAACCCTATTTATTTACCATGTATCACTCTTGTTTCGATGCGATCTACCATAATCCATGCCCTTACTAAAAAAAAAATGGAGCCTGGCTAGCTGTTGCGCCAAAGTAAAATTTTCTAATATAATCATTGGCGAAAAATAGGTTTAATGGTTTTCTTTTAACATCACTAGATTATTGTGTTCAATACGTTTTTGTCGTTGTCAGATTGAAGGTATTGATGAAGATAATGCTCGTGTTGTGATCAGATTAAAACTGGGAGGCAGCGTAATCACTCTGAATCAACTGGCCATAGAGCTAGTCAACAGGAAAGAATATGAAAAATATGCCAACCATCTGAGTGAGTTTTTGTTTGAAGTGACCGTGTAAGGCATTGGAATGTCTGCTTATAAACAGTGAATTATTTAATGTGGTTATCGAAACATTTAATGTATTATCATAGATCAATCCATCTAATAATACGATTTCAGCAGATGAGTTAAGTTTGGGTTTCTTTCGTGTTTTAGACAAGTCTAAATTTGACAGGTACAAAGCAGAACAGGACAAAAAACATCAATCGGAGTTAAATGGCTCTGAAAGCGGTGATGAGTCTAGACCAGCTGTCAGACGTCACAGGCACAAAAAGGATAAACGCAGTTATGACGATCATGGACATAGCCATCGTGGCTCCAAAAAACATAGATCATCACCTGAAAGAGATGGCAGTGGATACGATGATAGGAACAGTGCTAGTGTTGAAAATTATACGGACCATGACAAAACGTCTTCCGGTGACCGACATCATAAGCACAAGAAACACAGAAGCAGAAGTCCCATAGCAGAAGCGAAGTCACACAGACATAAAGAGAAGAGCAGGTACCCTTTTCCCTCCTTACAAGTGTTTATGTACAATGGTCTTTTCTGAGCACCGGTCGTTATCAGAAAAGTACTTGGTGAAAAGTATGAGATCAGTATGCTGGAGGTATCTTGGAGCAGACTTCGTTTCTGATCTAACAGAATCTAAGAAAGATTTTGGCAGGTGTTCGAATAGCGTGAGGTGTTTTGGAATACTCTCCAAGGGAACATTCCTTAGAATCTGTTTTTTACAAGGTGATTACTATAGTTGCAAAGCAAGACCTGTTGAGGAAATTGCATCTGACTGATAGATATGCTGATTTTTAATAAGGCAACCCTTTGAGCTATAGTGTTGAAATATGTTGAAAACATTACCAGTAAAACCCTCCCCAGTGGAAATAATCATTGTGATTATGTTGTTTACTGTTAGCGTACTAGGCTCTGTAATGTGATGCACTGATGTGATCAAGGCCTCATCTTTTCCAGACCGTCACTGTGGGTTTATCCATTTTTAAAAGTGCGTATGATAGATCCAGAGTTCAAGAAGGGCAGATATTACAAGTCTAAGGTAAATTGACTCCAGTTATTAAAGTGTGCTGTTCTTGGTAATATACATCACTAGTAATATTATGTGACAGAAATATATATATATATATATATATATATATATATATAGCATTTGTTCAGAATCGCTGAATACAGTAAAACTCCTTTTCATCTGGATCCAGATAAACATCTGTTCAAATATATGGTAGATTTGAAAATAATATTAAACTATATTCATGATCTTGTATCATCAATGGCATTATTAAGATCATACAGCTCAATTTAGTTGATTATAGCATTATTTTTTGTTTGTTGGCCAAAGCTATTTAAATATCAATTAATGCCTTTATTTTTTTTGTTTAGTGTTATGTCAAAATAGACCCAACTTCTAACTGAAGCTAAATCGTTGATGTATTATATTTCACATATAAAGTAAGATAGTAATGTGAAACATACACACACACACACACACATATATATATATATATATATATATGACCAGTGTAATATTAACAAACAGCCTACATTTTATTGCTTGATATTGTTATTCAGTTTCTTTGTGATAAGTATCCAAATGTAATATTTTTCACTATCTGATGATTTGCTTTATTCACAAATATGATTATGAAATATATTCTCCTAATCTGATAAAACGTAAATACTGTAAAGCTGGTTTATAATTCCTATATCCTACTGATTTATAAAAGAAGAAATGCAACATCAGAATAGTCATACTCTTTGCTATTTTTCAGCTTATCGTAGAAGATGTGTCAAGTTTGGATTCATGTATGTGTAGAACAGAAGATGGGAAAATACTGGAAGGTAAATTGTCATTGCTAAATTATTTGATCGGAAGCATAATTTGGATGGAATATTTGTTACATCTTAACCCAGGTGATATTGATTGCATTCAAACTTGTTTTGCTATGCCTCATCTGAAGCATCACTAAATATCTTTTGCTCTTTTTCAGGGCTTTCTCAGCCACAACTAGAGACAGTAATACCAAAAACTGAGTTTGGCCGCGTCATGATTGTGACCGGACCACACAAAGGACAGGTACATCATTAAGATATATTTGTAATAGAGACGCACATTCTTTATTGTTGTGGTCGAAAATCATCCGATGCAACCGTTTTATGCTACCTATTTCAGATTGGAGAGATACTCGATTTGAATAAATCAAAACGTACAGCTTCTGTTCAACTTCTGCCAGATAAAGATGAAATACTCACATTGGATTATGATACAGTTTGTGAATATATAGGAACGGTTCAGCATTTATGACAGTAAACTTTAATACCGGAGTTAGGATACTACTTTGTATTTGTTTGTCCATCATCTGTTTTGATATTTTAGCGTTTGTTATTGTTTTAGGTAACAATAATTATGTTTTTGTAGTTCTAGCCGATTCTGTCAATACTTCTCTACGTTTAGTTGGTACTTCGCATAATAAATGAAATATGTATTTTTTTTTAAATAAGTACCACAACATATACCTTTTATAATACGTTTAAAGGATCAGTTAAACAGCTGTATATCAACTGTGCAATATGTTGAAAGCGATATAAATGTTTAACTCGTATTGAATATTTAGTTGGTATTCAGGTATGGATCAGTTCCTTAGAGAAGTATATCTCCATGCAATATATCCTTCACACAGTGCAGATAATGTTTTTTATTCAACATTTGTCCTGGAAATTACTGAAATAGGGTTGTTGATCGGTGACAATATCTACTCGATACAGAATCAGGACTGGTTAAATTTGACTGAAGTGCTGTACAGAGGCTATATAGACAGAAAATTGATCAAATGCAGTAATTACTAAATGTACTAACAAATAGATTGTTTTTCAATTTTGGTTTCAAGCTACTTGCTGTGAAATCAGATCTGATGTGGTCACGTAGATGATTTTATGTGGTTAGATCTGCTACGCTGAAAGTGGAATCTCCATAGGAGTCTGATCATTAGTAGCTTCAATATAGATAAATCGGCTTAATTTGGTTTGATTTAATTGAAAGCTCAAAACCTTTTTTCAGTATATATATTCATCAATAATCAAATAATTAATTCTATAATTGAGCCAAATCAGACAACATTAAGTAATTTAAGATAATCCTACAAAACTGTTTCTGTTTGTACCATTAGCACATTATTTTGCAATGGTTTGTCATGTTTTTGAGTGGAAAAATTTGACTTCTGGATGAATATAAATGCAAAAAAGTTATATATTGAAATCAAATGTCTCATTAAAACATGAAGTTGCTATGTGTATGTGTGTGTGTAAACATAGGCCGAGAATAACTTGCCATCATTTATTATATGCTGTGAAATATGTTATCAATATTAATTTTAATGTGGCAGTACATACCTTAACTTACTATGACATAGAAACAACGTCGTACCTTTAATAAATATTAAGACATTTCCATTGCATGGTGTGAATTAAGTTCCCACCTGGTGCCCGAGATGGGTAAAAACTTGCCTGGCTGGTAACCATGACATGAAGCTAGCTCAGTGGGTTGGTCTCAGTTTGGGGCAGTTTTTTGGTACCTTCTGAAGTTACGTTTTGTAAACAATGACATGTTGAAGTGTGACAGCTTAATCCCACAAAAGCCACTCCAAAGGGTTCTCCAGTAGTATTGTGACAGTAGTTAGTCGGGATCACGAACAAGGCAGATGGTGACAGTACAGATGAAGATTGACGTGATATGATATTTAGTAATAAGGATTAAAGCTTTCACCAAGCAAGTGTGAGCGAGTGCTTTGTTTAGCCTGGACACTGATCACATTTGGTATGGATGGCAGAGAAATGAAATGGTCAGCTAGAACAACGCACAGTCACCAATAACAGCAATATTTGAACTCCAGGTTGTAGCATAGAGCATTGCCGGCCACATTACACGAGCTTCCGATTCACGGAGAGAGGTATTTGGCACAAACACACCGATTCATTGCCTATCAAAAAGTAAAATACAACCAATGAAGTCAGGGCTGCTAAACATCTTGCATGGCTTAAGCATAATTCAAAGTATACCAGATCTGTTGGCTGGTATAGGTTGTGATCTCGTATCATATCCTACATTGTGGCCTTGAAAACCCTCTTTAGATTGTATACAATATTACGGCTCCTCAGTCTATCAGGGATGAGAATTCGCCACCAATCGGCGGTTTTACACGTTTTTATTATCCTAAGAATAGTCTTGTGATCAGTGTGAATCTATTAATAAAGGTATAGGTGGGAGGGTGTCTTAGAAAATCTCACCACAAATTATGAAACGACGTTTTATTTCGATATATTTGACAACTGAGATATCCTTCAAATGGATCATCTCATTGTCTTCGCCTGCCTCATTATTTTCTTGCTTTTTTCTTTCTTATCTGTTCTCAGCCCTGACATACACATACAATCTGTCAAGAAATATACATATGACACTGGCTGCATACTAATTCTAGAATAGAAGTCGTGTTTCATAAATGTTAAATTCTGGCTGGGAAAGACTACGTTTTAGGTGAATGATGACACTACAGAATTTATTATGTTATCACCTAAGCACTGCCAGCAATTATGCTACGATGTCAATACAACGATTTGGTACTATCTCATCGTTTAACCCAGCGTAAAGACACTAGGTGGACGTCAGGTTGTTCGAAAATAACCCCATTTCTAGCAATTATCAGATCAAAAATTTATATCTGCACAGGTAGAAAGAAACTTTAAATTGTACAACTTGTAGTGTAAGTCTTTGTACTGTTTCTGCACCTATATATTACGAAGTGGTTGCGTAGCCGAGCATCGAAACCGTATTCCTGGACGCCACAAGTCCGAGCACTCAACATGCAGGCGCTGGCTCCCAATAGCGTCGAACATTCAACGCGCATGCGCTGGCTCTCGACTCAGTTATCTCCATTGTCCTTTCAGGTCAATGGTTATCTCTATCGTTTCGAAATATAAGCCTGATTTGAACTATATTGACAAACATCATTTTACATGTTATGAAAAATCTGCCATTGGACATTTTTAATTGAAAAGAACATATTTAGGCCTACATATGTGTGGTTGTGTGAGTTAACATCAGTTTTATATTAAAAGTATTAACAGTTCTATATTTATTCACCGATAACCACTATCTGAAACAAAAGAAAGCCGGGAAATGTCCATTAAGAAAATGCTCGCACCTTTAACAATTGTATACGATGCCTCGCGTTCGAGAAAAAAAGGTGTTACCACCGAGTACTAGGATCTTAATAGCCGCGTCCGAACATACGAAACAACCCGAAATAAGCGCATGTGTGCGCACTCGGTGCTCTGCTCTTTATCACCAGCACACGCGGTTCCGATGCTCGATTGGCTGTTCCGCGTCCGAGCACAAGGAAAAGGCACATTTGGCGATGTCTTCTAAACGTTCAGACACTACCATATCAGAGTGCAAGATAGATACATCTAACTTCGAATTTATGAATAATTAATGTGCACATTAACTATTCATAAATTCAAAATTAATTATTCAAAGAAATGTATTAAAAGTAAGCTTTCGCTGAATTTACATATTGTACGTCACAACGACAATATCATTGAACATAGCGCGTGTCCGTCTTAGCGACGTTTGTATTTCCTCGACTTGCACCCCTTGAAAAAAAGCCTTACTGTTCCCACTATGCCTAGAAGGGGGTTCAGATCAGAAAATGACGGTTTGGATCTCCCAGAGACCCACCTACGGCATGCATCATACTCATAGTGTATGGACCAAGCTGAAATAAAAGCATTGAATTAATCATTTTAATAACACACCATGTGGGCTGATTGTTTCGCCTTCAGCCAACACTAGCGGCTAGCCTACAGTAAGTAAGTAATTTATTTTTTTCACAGTTTCCAATCATGATAATAAAAATGAGATACATACAATGTGGAAATTGTGGGACCAGTATAGCATGTGCTGTCTTCCTACTAGGCCCTACAAATAATATTATTATCAGAACACGGGAAATATGAAACAGATTAATTTGGCAATGAGGAGCAATGGATTCGTGTTATCGTAAATAATAGCTAAAACATAATTGTATCAACCTACTTCATCGCGATAACCTGATAATAATTTGAATGACTTGACTAGAGGTCTATGTTCTACACACTCAATTAAAAATACTAGGCCTACCTGCAATTTGTCTTTTCTGAATCCGCCATCATTTTACTTTAAGGATCTCTAAGCAATAGCTTGGGTGAAAACCGACAAGGAATAGGCACCTAATGACCTATTTTTCAGCGCCGAGACAGTCTGACGTAAATTTCCTTAGATATGGCACGCCATTGACTTAAATATAAAACTAGACCGAGCAGTCAGCAGCGTTTGAATTGGCCGCCATGACCAAACAGCTCTGGCTTCCGGCAAGGGAAAAAGCATCGTTGAAGCGGCTGCGCTTCGAGTTTTGAACCTATGAATACGGATATTTAATTATAATTTTGTGTGTGCAGACAATCTGTATTATTCCTCTCCTATTATATGTCATGAAATATGTAAAAGTCCGTAGATCTAGTTTAATTGGGATCAGAGATAGGCCGGGGGTTGTCGAACAGGCTAAATATAATAACAGTTAAGCTTAATTTCCCGCCCAAAAAAATCTTTAACAGCTATTTTAAATGTGTTCCTTATACTTACCGACGAAAAGACATCCCGTCTGTATTATTTCCACGCACACGGCTTATGCAACCAGCGATACAACATTAATTCACCAGGTTTATAAACCTGATTTTTCCAGTCTGCGTTCCTATTTCCTCGACAGGAAGTTGGGACCTGTTTGCCATCAAATCGGCGGCGTGTTCGGTCTAGTTTTCTTTTAGGTCAATGATCCCAATTTAAATCCTACAGTGCAGATAAAAGCCATATACAGTAAAAGTTCGTTATAAGGAAATTCAAGGGGAATGTGAATTAATTTCGTTATAATGGTACTTCAAATTATCACAGTTTTCAAATATACGTGCCATGTGTATGTATCAGATATTAGCTAACGACCCACGAGCGATAATTAGTGAAAATAACCCGGTTGTATTACGCGTATTGATGATTGATGTTTTACGGCCACTTTTGTGCACAAGGTAGACTAAATGGGCCGAGCGACTTTTGGGTCAAAACGAAAGCACATATACTAATGACGTCTTTTGTTCGCTGTGAAACAGCAGTCGTCCTCCGCCGTGGACAAGCATAACCACCCAGCTTCTGTAGCCGACCAGTTCACCGACTTAATGAAAGTAATGTTTCCTTACAGCGAACTTTTTTTGCAACGTACGCAAATTCTATTGTGCTGTTGTGCGGAAATGGTGAACATTTTCCCATACGAAAAATTATGATAAATGAGCTGATTGTACTGGAACATCCAAACCAAACACGATGAACTAAAGTCTGCCCCAGTTGTTCATTTGGGTGAACGCTTTGCTGCTCTTGTTGACCAAGAGGCCATTAAAGAAGAATTTGAGTACTACCAACTTGTGGAGAACGCTAAGATCGGCATGGAAGAAGGCAATATACAGAAATCTGTTGACCGTTACTGGGGTGAAATCATGAAGATAAAGAGGACAATGGGACAGATGCGATTGATGTCGTTGGTTTCCACATATAGCGATGCTGACTGTGAGAGAGCAATTTTCCGTTGTCCGGAAAATGCACACCGAGTGGCGTCAGAGCCTTAACGCGAACACGCCCACAGCACTTTGACAGTGCAAGCTCAACAACGATAGGTCATGCTATGAGTTTAATGTATCAGAGGAGAGGGTGACTCTAAAAAAAAACCATCCCACACATCAGTACGACATACAGCACCAGTAAAAGGCCAAGTTTGGACATACGTACTGTCTGCACAACAAACACAGTCGCCACCAATATCAATACCCGATTCTTACATTATATGTTAATAAATATGGAATAAATAAATAATAGTTGACACCAATTAATGGTCGTAGTCCTGCTTTCGATGAACTTATCGTTTTGTTGACACGTTTATGGTTTTACTCATCGTGAACTACTGTTTCGTTTCTCGGAAGTTGATAGGTATGACACACTCGATAAACGAGGTCAAAATATAAACGCATTAAAACACGTATTAAAAGTTCCAGTTGAAAGTGCAGTTGACATGACTAAATCTCGACTGTCGGGTGACACCATTTTAAAGTAAAGCACAGACCAAATGACGCTGAAGCCGGGCGTCACTGCATTGTATACAAGATGGCCCGGTTATAGCAATGTAAACAATTAATTAGCGTCAACCAAGCAAAATTTCAGCACGAAAACATATTAACGAACATTACAGTCACCTGATCTAATCAACCAAAATGTTACCGAAATGTCTAAAGAAAACCATAAAACAGTTAAATTCCTTATGGAGATTGTTTAAAATTTTTGTAGCACGAAACTTAATTAATTCTACCGAGCTGTCAGATTTATGTAAATGAATTTACGACTGCGTCACTTAATTATTTATTATTTATTGTAAGCTGAGCTACTGATTGATTGACTGATTGATGTTCTTTTGTTTCATGATCTATAGTCGGAGACACATATGATTGTATAAGAGCATTCTTGACTGGGCGTACCCATCAAGTCGTCGTCAACTGTAGCCTCTCATCGTGGCTGGAAGTGCTAAGTAGCATCATACAGGGCAGTGTCCTGGGACCGATATTGGTCGTACTGTTCATAAACGATCTCCTTGACTTGGTCCGAAGCACAGCACTTATCTTTGCACTAAGGCATACCGAAAGGTCCTCACTGACCAAGACTGTATCGAGCTGCAAGAAGACCTTACAAGACTGGTAGAGTGGTCTCAAAAGTGGCAGATGAGATTTAATGCAGATAGACTCAACGTTCTGCATCTAGGTCACAGCAACAGGAGATCTATGTATAAGATGGGGAGTGTCGAGCTGCAGATAACTCCAGTAGAAAAGGACCTCCAACTGTTTGTCGATGACGCCCTCAAGTTCCGTGATCATGTGTCTTACGCAGTAAACAAAGCCAGTAGATTACTAGGGCTCATCAGATTGACCTTCTCTTGTATTGATGAAGAGACGCTACCGAGGTTATTCACGACCCTTGTCAGGCTCCATCTAGAGTATGGAATTATTATATGGCATCCCCGATATCGGATCGATAAGTTAGAAATCGAGAAGATACAGAGGCCCACTACTAAGATTACAAGCCCTTAAATTGCCATCACTAGATTTCAGATATGATCCAGGTATTCAAAATCATGAATGGATTATATCGCCTTGATCCCAAGATATTCTTTCTCAGAGCTGAAGGACGATGTATCAGGGGGCATAAGGACAAGTTACTGATGCGTTACAGTAGGCTTGAAGTTCGTAAGAACGTGTTCAGCCAAAGAATAGTCCAAGACTGGATTTCACTCTCTGAAGGAACTGTTGGGGCCATTACCCTCAATATGTTTAAAACTAGGCTTGATAAATAGTGGCAGGCAATGAGACGTGTGGCACCATAGGCGTAAAGAACGGGAATACCAGACCGGCTCAGTCTTATATTCCGTATGTTGGTATCCTGGTATGATCATACGAAACAGGAATAACACACGAAAGCGTAAGCACTCATTTCCAGTCTGATTCCTAATGGCTAAGACAATGACCTGATTCCATCTGGAGACACCTACATGATCCTTATGTTCGTTGACATCAGAGGACGTGAATTTTCAACCTCCATCCTACCATACAGTCTGGCATTGGAGGAAGCCGTAGAAGCTGTCCTCCGGTAATTTGGAGTGTCTCGTAATATCTGTGCTATCACGTAGTTTGCGAATTTTAATGTTGGGTTTGGAGTTACTTTTGTGACAATTACTTTTTATCCTCATATATTTCCCAGCGAAATGTTCCTTTAATTGGGTCAACGTTAATTGGGCAAAAGAATAAATTCCGTTGACCCATTGAAATATTTGTTAATCTGGAAACTTTATATTGATTTACATTGATACGTTTATTTGTTTATATTAACACATGTGCATACACGTATTGCGATATGTGTGCGTGTGTGCACGCGCACACACGTTCGTCGTGCACACACACACACACACGATTCAACCACTATATATGATGATAATAATCTGTACTAATTTTCCTCTGAACATTTTCCTATACTTTTCTTATGATTTGTCTTCAGGCTTGTTTCTAATTGTGTCATAAGGCTACCGGTCTTTCCTAGAGTGAAGCTGCGTATGTCACAATTACTATGTCATACTGGGTTTGAAGTTCAAGGCTATTAATATAGTAACATATAGGATAAGTCATTGACCCAAATAGGTCAATGGGATAAGCCATTCATTACTCAATTTACTGCGCACTACAATTTTTTTGGCAATCCAAAAATATGCATTCTTTGAAATTTCCCGCATAGAGTGATACACACCGGAATGCTGAATGTAAATATAGAGAAATAAATAATGATTTTGTTATAAATAGTTATATGTATGTATGTATGTATTTATTTACATATGTTTGCTTGCTATTATTTACGAACGTTTTGTGTTACGACGGGATTCGTTCCGAAATGATAGAATCTATTTATATCCAGCCAGGGTTTTTCCCAATCATTGTCACTTCTAAGCCAAGTTACCAGATAGATTTATAGTCGAATGTGTGGATAGACTCTATTATTTGGTGAAAAAAGAAGCATTTGAGGTGAATTAAAAGCGAGTCGAGTACTGTTGATATATTATCTACTTTATGTTTTACATTAGTGGCTTATGTGTTTTGTGTTTATTCAAGGTTGGTTTCTAACTATCTAGAGCTAGTCTCCCATACGTAGATAACTAGATTAATATGAGTTTACCGATTCAGATCTATTCTGCTAGTTCTAGATCTAATAAATTTACGCTGAGTAATTGACTGAGTGAGTGATTCATTTGAATTGTGCCTGACTGTATAGATGTGTGTGTGTGTGGCACTGATTCTTAATAAAGTTAATGCTGATAATTTTAATTTAAGAAGTAACATTCTCATGCATGCAGATGTTAATAACACTTCCGTTTCAATTATTTAAACGTAGATATCCATCTATAAATTCAATTTTAACAAAGTTACCCTGGACAATTCGCCATCTCTGTACCACCTAACGCAGATCGTCACCAAAGACGGTTTGAACCCCTTCACTTCAGGCTTCACTGTTCACACTTCAGTCCACTTCAGTTTTATTTGACAATATATTTATCAGCAATCATATTCCCAATCTGTATTTATTTAGCCATGTTGAAATATCAAGTTTATATTCTGATAAATAAAAATAATCTAGATAATCACTGTCAGCAGCCTAGCTATTCTTGGCCAGGAATTCAGCCTGCACATCATCGATATGGTCTCATTATAGAGATTGTCCTTTATCTGTTAAAGCTAATTAAACTCTTTGAAATCATCCATCACAAACATTAATGTTGTTGCTTTGTATACTTCCTTCGTATAGTGACCAGGATTCTGAGGAATCTTCTTTTATTACACATAGATAGGTTGATCTAAAATAATTATTTTCTTCACCGTACACTAATAAGTAATGTGGCCATAAAACATGAAATCATATCCTTGCCATATTCCATATAGCATTACCCATTGCCTTATAGTAATATGGACACGTCTCGACAGTTTAACAATTAATTATGACATTTATGGCACATTTTGCCAAAAGTTATACTGTTTTT
This sequence comes from Paralvinella palmiformis, assembly GCA_025642065.1. Classification (NCBI taxonomy): domain Eukaryota; kingdom Metazoa; phylum Annelida; class Polychaeta; order Terebellida; family Alvinellidae; genus Paralvinella; species Paralvinella palmiformis. The sequence goes on from JAODUP010000609.1 coordinate 159,450, forward strand.
ATGTAAGTAATTTATTGTAGATCAAAAAGCATATGTGGAGTATTAAATTCAGTGCTTGGTTTAATTACTGTCTTGTGATGGTGAATAATCAATGGAAAAGTCAAAGGGACCCGTGGAGATCAGATTTCTTTACTGAGATTCCACCTTGAAAGTGGTCAGTTTTAAACAAGGCTGCATAGTTGGATCTAATCTCAACATACATATTTTATTTGTATTTACAGAGTTCCTTAAAAAATATCTCATTGAAGATGTCAATATTGAAGAAAAAACACTTTTCACTGACTGTTGCCATGAATCCAGTATTTATTTCATTCGGGATACAAATAATATAAACTAGAGATTTAGGTAGCCCAATTATTTCTTGAACATTTGTTAAAAGATTAGTGTATTTTTTGCCAAAATTTACATCAGTTGAAATCCAAACAGTCTAACTGAAAAAGCACCACCATCCTGAGTTATTACATTTGGGAATCTATGAATATTCAATATCACTTGACAACTGCTGCAGTATAAACTGAGCCAGTAGGAACATTTTGAATGGAGCAAAAACTTTCTACCCCTTTATATAGTTATGCATATATGAGCTAGTTGATATACTAAAATAAACATGTGTAAGTTCTATAATGGGGATGACATTGTCGGTATGCTAATTTTGCAAATGTTTTATATGACTGTAAACATGGGAAGTAGTTACACTTCTGCTAAATATCTGAGACAGTAGATTAATCACAGTTAGAATAAATTCAATACTGAGTTTTATATTTTCTGTTCTCATTAATTATATATTTTACTTACTTGAAGAATGGAACTAAATGTTGATTTGGGGTTGAAATATTCAGGCCCCAATCTGAGCAGTCACAGCTTTGTAACTCAGCATTGGGTCTTCGGACATTTACTGCTCAGTGTCACAGCCATAATAGCATTGTTGTGTTGGTAGCATAGTGTCCAAAAGCTTTAGTGACAAAATGTATCATATTGTAAAGAGTTTATTGGTCCTTCATGTAATACAGATACTTAAAATATATACAGATATCATTGAAATCATATATATATATATATATATATATATATATATATATATTCTAAATCAACTGATGTTTTTATTGATAATTATCAAAATATAATTGAATGAAATAAAATTGGAACAGACATATTTAAAATTATACACACAGTCTTCTTCTGTCCGAATAAGCTTTGTATTTAAATAATGTTCAGTTTATAATTGGTAGTGCCCCTCAGCTATTTATACTACTGGGACTGTATGTGTGTGTGTGAAAAATAATTCATTGATTTTTTTTCTGGTAACACTTTGATCTTCAGGGCTAATCAAACAGGATGATAGTTGGCGTTTAATGTTGGTTAAAACTAGTTTAGCCCTAACCGGTGGTTTAAACTTAGGTTTTAATGGTTTAAACCTAGGATAAATTAAGTTTTTCTCAAAAGACTATTATAATAACTAAGTTGTAATAAAAATGTAATTGCAGCCTTTAAAATAATATAATAGTTGTGATTTTCCACTATTTAGACACTATCGCACTATAGTGATATTGTACCGTTATTTTTGGTGGCATAAGCTCTATGATTGACTGATCTTTCCATCAATCATTTCTGTAGCTGAGGATGCAGGGCTCAGTCAGTTGATCTGGTCAGCAATTTAATGACCAGAAATTACATCGTATTTCACTTTAGCTGATGTACATATATGTCGGTGAAAGCGTAGTGCCACTGGCTTCAGTTAATCACCTGTATAGCAGGATGTTAAAGATACTTGTTATAATAATGGCTTCTATGGCAATAAAAGCTACCCATGGTCACTTTCATGGGTGACCTCAAAGCAAATAGATGAGTTAAAAGATGGGTGGTTGAATCATGATCTCATTATCTACCAAGGTGTACACTTAGAAAATAATAGTTTCTATAGATTCGACATATAGATAACTTCATGGTGCTGAACTTTTTTTTTCTTGTTTAGTAAACTGTCTGTATAGTTGTTGCATCATACTCTTATGCATACTTCATAATGCTAGTAAATATATTTACATATATCACATTTCATAATAATTATAAAACACTATTACTGAGTAATAGTGTTTTATGCTATAGTGCCTTATTCAACTTGAGTTGGTGTAAGATGATTTACATTGAAAACACAATTAAAACATGTTCTGGCTCATATATAAATTGTAGATATTTTAAATAGGCTAATTTAAATAAGTGGGTTTTAAGAACCTAACAAAATATTTAGTGTTGGAGCTGATATTTGAAAAGATTTCTCTAGATACAGTGGTGTTGTTCCACTCAGTACATTGAATGTGTGAAACTGAAACATACGGGAAACCCAGTGTAGCTGGAACAAAACTGGTTTGTGCAAGCGCATGTCACCAGATGCGCAGCACAATTCTACACTCACTGTAGGTGGTTTGTCAGAGAAAGAGAGAAAGACAGAGTGAGGGATATATTTATGTCTCATCCTTTATTTATTTATGAATAAGCCCTATATTTATATGTAAATTTTCCATTCCTAAAGCATTATACAAATATAACTTATTTGTAAGCCTTAGATCTTACCTTAATATGAAGATTCAGTTTTTTTCAGATGTTGCTTGGATGAGAAAATAATGAATTTCATCTTAACCTTAGTTAATCCTTAATCTCAGTATGTTGCTGTTCATCCAAATAGTTCTGTCCCCAATGGAATCTTCAAAGTTCAATTGAAGATGAAATAGCATCCCATTTATCCCAAGGCTTTAAAGTCATGTAGACTTGAGTACCATCAGCATAGCAATAATATTTATTGTTTTGCTATTTAATAATTTCACCAACTGGTTTAGTATGCATACAGTAATTCTTTGGTCATAAAACAGGTACCTGTGGTGCACCAAAATGACAGGATTGACCCACTCATCCCGGAAAACTTGGAAAATAACAAATTCATTTTTCAGGTCCTGGAAATGTCCTTGAATTCGACACAGTCAGGAAATCTGATGGAAATAATATTGCCTGTGAAACTTTCACTTAGAACAAAAAGCCTGTGAATAAATATTATGCCTGTAGAAGAAAACTTCAATTGTAGAAGAAAAGGAGTACTGGTACATAGCAGGGTTGGGTTTATGAAAGTCCCAGTTTATGACATGGCAGTGACAAGACAGAAGGGATAAGCATGCCAATGTTATGGTTGTAAGTCCATGACTCATTGCATATTTTAATAATAGTTCAGTATAAAAAATTATTATGTGTATAGATTTTGTTTCAAGATAGGTGTATTTATATGGTCAATAATTCCAAATTTCCTGCTCTCCTTTGGTAGAAGCATATTTCCTTGCAAGTTAACAACCACAGTATAGGCACATCCTAAATAATTCACTGTTGTGTGTGTGTGTGTGTGTGTGTGTGTGTGTAAACTGGATTAATGTCTGTCACTGTCAGATGATGTAAATACTCCTTTAATGCAACGATATCCCTACATTCATTCCCACAGGAGTATACTGCACTTATTATAGGTACTCATTTACCTCTTTTAAATACCCGTTTACCTCTATTTGATACTTAACTCTTTTAGTTACTCATTTACTTCTATTAGATACTCATTTGCCTTTGTGAAATACTGATCTATATCCGTCAGGTACGCGTCTTTGTTTGTTATTTATTTACCTCTTTTAGGTACTCTGAGTTACCCGAGGCAGATGCTGCTCTATGTCGATTACTCATTAACTGTTATCAATTACTTGTGTATCTCTCGTATCTGCATTTGCCTCAATACATTTCATGTTTAAACTGAGGTGATATCTGATCCAACATTTTGATTATTGATTTTCTTTATTTTGGCTTTCAGTCAATTTTTTTTACTTGGACCAGCAATAATGGCATTTCAAGGATCGGCAAATTATATTTGGTACGAAGGAGATATTTTGGGCCAAGGTGCCAGTGGTGCTGTATATAAAGCGAGACACAAGGTATGAGTAAATAAGGAAGCATATCTGGCTCCAGTAGCCAGATGTGGGGTCAGTTCGCTTCCGGAGATGGAATTGACAATCAATTCCAGAGTTGGAATTGATTATTTAAAAAAATTGGAATTGATAAATTTTGAATTGGAATCGAAGTTTCCTACAAAACATTTAATCCACAAATTAATTTACCATTAAATTTTTTAATTCAAAAATGTTTCTTCCGTGACAATCCTACTTAATATAAACTACTCAGAGTAGGTATTTCAAAGTAGTAGGTAAAAAGAGTCTGTAAAAAAATGGATTTGGAATCGACCAAATGGAATTGATTGGAATTGATCCCATGTCTGCCAGTAGCGTTATTATAATGATGTTTATTTTTACTAATTCAGAATATATGGTGACTTGGTATGCAAATGTATGCATTAAAATGGTGAAAATTGTTAATTATAACCTATTATTGTAAGATGTATGCAGAAATGTTGAAACTAGATCTAGTCTTATTAATAGATCTTTTATAAGATGTACATTAATTAATTATTAAGACAATGAGCAGTTATTGCAATTACTAACAGTTGATATTTTTAATATTTTTAATTGTTACTTATTATTTGAAACATTTCTAGATTGGATAAGACTCATTAAAAAAAAATTAATTACCATTTAACTTTATCTTTAAAACATATTCTGTAAAGCAGATCATGGTAATTAATGTTGCTTGTGTTGTTCTTTTATAGAAAACTGGAGAATTGTTTGCTGTAAAGACATTTAATAGGATGACTTCTGTGCAGTCACTAACTGTGCAGAGAAGAGAGTTTGAGGTTATGCAAAAAATTAAACATGAAAACATTGTCAAGCTACTTGCTATTGAAGAAGAAGTATGTCATTCACTTTTTATATCTCTTAATCTCTTTATATCAACAACTTAAATCTGACAAACACTTCTATGAATATTTTAATGATTGTTTTGCAGTTATTTCATTTTTATGAGAAATAGTAAGACCATTTATAAAAAGATCTGAATAGAAATTTAATTTTTATTAAAATCATCTGCATTTTTATGAAGTCTGGCTAGAGATGATTAATATATATATAGTATATATACATTAGCAGTATATATATATATATAATTGTTTCTCCATACATTTGCAGAGTGTGAGCCATGTTAAGGTACTCATCATGGAATTATGTACTGGTGGCAGTTTGCTTACTCTGTTAGATGAACCGGCCAACAGCTATGGCTTTGAAGAGAAAGAATTCTTCACTGTGCTGTATGATGTTGGTAAGCAGTGAATGTCTGTGCTGTTTGCTTTTTGTTGATGTCAGTAGCTGTAATACAGATTTATTCCTTATGGCTGTAAGGGTTACTGGGTTATAACCCAATTATTACTTTTGGCAAAACGATGAACAGAAGAATTTTGTTTATTCTTAAATGCCTAAATTCTGTTCACTCACTCTATTCACGATGCTTAGTTCTTCTGCAATGCTTAGTTCTTTTTTGCCCCATTTTATCCCTCATTCACTTACTCATACACTTGTTCTACTGATCCTATATAAATAATGAGTCCAATCAAATGTTGTATATGAGGATGACAATTGTATTTTTCTCTTTTATTTTACCTCTCCCAGCTTCAGGCTTGCAGTATCTGAGAGAAACCGGAATTGTTCACCGAGACATTAAACCTGGGAACATCCTGTTGTATAAGAGTGAGGATGGCAGGTTGGTATATTGAACATTTTATTGAGGCTGCCTTTTCACCGGAGTGAGGGTTTGCTTCACTTATTTTGGACAACCATCAGTTTATTGTATCAGTTCAGGTGTGTTATTCTCTTTGCATGAGACCGACTCATGTGGTGTTTAATTGTTTCACCCTCTTTAAATTTATTAACTATTTTAATGAATGTTAAACCAATCCACAACAAAGTTTTATAATAATAAGTAACAAGTATGAATATTAAAAATATCAACTGTTACTAATTCCACTGTCTTGGATCACAATATCAGCAAAACATATTCGCATGACCAGCCATCAACCTATTTTAGCACTATGACTCATTCATTCACCCAGTTGCTCACTTTATTATCAGTTTAACATTTCGTCTCTGTTTTGGGCTGATCTTAGTTTATGTATGTGTGTCTGTCAAATGGGTGTGTATGATAGTCGCTTTGTCTGATTTAACCACCTGGTCGAAATTATCTTTTTTCACTGATGTGTCTCATGATTAGAATCGATCTTATAATGGAATACAGCATATTTCTTCCCTTCAGTTAATTCAGCGGCACTATTTTGTTTGCTTCCAGTTTAAACACGGTAGATTATTTTGCACAAACTGGCATTTGTAATGTCATCAATGTGCTATATACGTAAAGCCCATGGCTATTAAAGATTTGATTAATTTACTCTCGTTGAGGCAGTAAAATAGGTTTATTTTGGGTTGAAACATTTGAGAACCTTTGCTGAATAGCTGATTCATGTTGCTTTTTAATTTAAGGGCAATGTCTAGATTTTTTAAAACATTTTAAATGTTGAAAAAGAACAACACATAATTCATATATTATTTGCTCTGTATGTGTATGTGTGTGTGGTAGAAAGGGGAAAAGATTTAACTGGATGGTATATATTTAGTCAAAACGTCCCGTATGTGTTTCTGTTCATTTTAAATTTTATCTTGTTCATTCTGGTGGTGAATAAGCTGCAACAAATGATGTGGCATTTTTAGCTGGAGCCACCACTGTGTAATATTATCAACATTCCACACTTTCTCACATTGCTTTACACGAAGATAAGTATTCTGTAATATGCATTATCAAGCCAGCCATCTGATCGCATTTACTTTAGTATAAACGTGCTATCCAGAAATTGTTTTATTCTGCTGTATATTATTTCTTCTTGGAATTGAATCCATCTCCCAATACTGTCACCAAGATTTTGAGCATCTCTGTGGCCTTATTGGTAGCACGGCGAGCCACATATCTCAAAAGCCCCGACTGGCCTATGTTGGAAGAGTCTTTTACTTTCACTGTGCCTGATTACCTTTAGAGGTTGTTTGGCCCATTTAATGTACAGTGTGCATATTTATATTTGTTTCCCAAGTTTAAGCAAAGCTATTTGATATATTTCAGACATATATACAAATTGACAGATTTTGGAGCAGCTAGGGAATTGGAAGAAGAGGAGCAGTTTTTATCCTTGTGCGGTACAGAAGAATATTTGGTAACTAAAATAGAATTCTCCCATGCTGGCATTAGTTTCCCCAGTTCCGATGAAATTCAGTTTTGAGCCGACGACGTAGTATAAGTATTTGTGAAAACATGCATTGTTGAGTTTTTGACATCGTTATTTGTTTTTTTTGCATGTCACAGTGTTAGTCGTGTAAGACTGTGACATGCAAAAGACCCAGTTATTACATGATTAACACTTCATATATACATCGTGGTTAGGACTGAGCTTGTGGGAGCCGATTAAACATCTAATGTTGGAGAGACGAGTTATTGTGGTGAATAGTATCTCAGCCCAGTTAATGTTTTGGTAATTTGTGCCTAGTAATATTAGTATATTAATGGCATTATAGGTACAAGAAACTATAATATGGAAACATTTTTATACAATGCAAACTGAATGGACCAGGATAGCCATTGCTGTCTTCCTCCTGGCCCCCCCGAAAAGATTAATTAATTAATTTCACAATGGAGACTGCCCGAAGTCAGAGCGGATGGCGGACCTGGAGGAGCAGACATGACCCGAAGTCAAATCCCAGTTAAAATAACCAGACCAGCATTTATGCATTTATAAGTAAAAATTATATGAAGTTCATAATAAATACCAAGACAATATAAGAGGATTTGATTATCGCTGACAGCCTTTGCAATGAGTGTTAGCACGCCTTACATTAATTGCATAGTTAGACATCATATCAGCCTTGAGCTGCTTTTTCAGCATAGATTGAGAAATTAATGCATTTTAGCATAATAACTCCATTTATTCCATTATTTAGTAAATTCAAATAATGGTAATTTGCTAGCAAAGGTGGAGTCACACCTTTGAATATATATATATATATATATATATATATACCGGTATCTGATTTGATTATCTGGTTGTGAGTCCACCATGGACATCATGATTATAACTAAAAACTTTATCGAAAGAACAAGATAGTTTGTTCTGCCTATATTTATTCATTAAAATTGTAATTTCATATTGAAATTAATCCTTAATTTTCAAAATCCCGAGTTTTCTAAAAAGTGGTTCAGTGCGGCCGTTATGTTGTACTTTACATGTGGTTCTAACTGCTTGTTTTTGCAACACAACGGTACACTTGAGATTAGAATTTTTCACATTTCCCCTTACCAATATGCCATACGTGGCAGAATAAGAGCAAAATATGGGTATATGTTTTGAGACTATATGTATTAAAAATATTTTGCAGAGAGCGATTTTGAATTATTTTTATTTATGTGATTTCTATGTTGTTTCCCTACAAGTGATTCCTCAAGTAGAACATCAATAAATTTTGAGTTTTCTTCCTCAAATCCTACGCCACCTATTCCATGTATTAATAGATTCAGACCATTAATATCTAATTGAGCTTTAGAGGGCTTAATTGAGAGGAATTTTGTCTTTTGGCGGTTTACTAACAACAGTCTGTTTGCACAAAACAATTTCTTATTATGTGAACTGAATGAAAATAACTCTATTCTTGTAGGTTATATCCTGCCATGATGCTACTGCTATGTTTGGGAATGTTATAATATTTCTTTACGTTTAAGATTGGCCTTTGCTGTAGTTCTGAGATTGAATGCCATTGTTCCCTGATACTAGCATTTCCAGAGGGAGTAGTCCCTCGACAATATGTCCCATGTGAAATAAGCACTAGTGCTAAAAATGTAATTACTCATCAAAGTACTGCTACAAGATGAGCACCAGATGGTATTTTCTATCTGAATGACTGTACCCTGGAATTTGTCGAACATATCTAAACATATACACTATGTGATCTCAGTTGAAATACAGCGCATTGGTCAAGCACTGTAAGCCCTAACTTAATATCATATCAAATCTAATATGATAAGTTGTAAGTAGTTGTGCAGGACCCAGCTGGGTGTATGCATGTGTCTAGTTTATGTTTATAATAAGGAACATTTTCAAACAGACTTTAGTTGAAGATAGTAGCTTCATATTGGACACTATCATTTAACTAGTGAAAGATTGCTTTATGGGGGCTACTCTCAAACAGCATTAGACACTACCAGGTTTCATGCAATATGGCAATGCTGTTCAGTAAGTGTGAATATTCAGTAGTGATTGCTCAAGATGCCAGATAATAGTTCTGTATAATTCTGTATAAATCAGCCTGTTTAGTCTACCCAGTGATCAAGCCTATTAATTTTTGTATGAGTTTTGATCGTTTAATGAATGGGCAGAAGTAGCTTTTTTTCAGGAATGGTGTAGTTTTTCTTTCATGACAAAACCACATAGCATTTCATTGTACGCCTCTAGGGGTTTATTGCTTTAAGAAGTGCCAGAATATTTGTTTTATGATTATTGGCTGCTGGAGGACCTGTGTAGCCTGCATAACATTATATAATTTTATATCAGTTTTAGCATGTTACTTATGATGTAGATGCTTATTTTTCTACAAGTATCCAGAGATGTATGCCAGAGCAGTTTTAAAACAGTCTTCAAATCAACATTTTGATGCGAGTGTTGATCTATGGAGTTTAGGTGTTACCTTGTACCATACAGCAACAGGAAATCTGCCATTCAGACCTTATGGAGGCAGGAGTAATAGGGAGGTCATGTATGTAATACCTTTCTTAATATTGACTTGTTTTAAGGACCTTGTCCCTATTGTAATACAGTTATGTTACATATGAAAGTCTGTGGTGGGAATGGTGGCAGTTCTATGTTTAATACTATAATATTAAATTTTCATCTCTCAGTGTGTTTGTGATATGTGTGTGCGTGTCTGTGTGTGCACGAATAAAATACTCATCAAAATATAAATTTGTTTTAGGCACAAGATTACCACTGAGAAAAAATCAGGCGTTATTTCAGGTGTACAGCACAAACAAAATGCCCATATAGAGTACAGTAGGGAGCTACCCAAAACTTGCCGACTTACAGAGTATGTATAGTTTTGTATGAAACCAGTGACAGCTTACTGAAGATGAACAATAATTATTAAACAGGGTGCCCCCCCATAATTTACATAGTTAGAACAGTCAGTTGTTATGTATGATGTTTTAAAGTACTAGAAGGAATAATAATGTTGTCATGATTGTGTTAAATGTTACACGTCTTCAGTTTAGTGCCAAATAAATGTGCTTTGTGCCCAACAGTGGAGCAAAATTGCTCATTACGGCCATGCTGGCGGGCTTGATGGAATCAAATCAGGACAAAATGTGGACATTTAATCGGTTCTTTGATGAAGTAAAGCGGATTAAAGAGAGAAAACTGATCCACGTTTTTAACACAACAGAGGGCACTTTGTTGCACATCTACTTGAAGCCAGATGATAAGTAAGTGTCCAACAGTTGGGCCTGATAGGCATGTATGGGTCTCCCGGTCGCATTAATTTATGTTTATTTGGAAACTATTCTTGTGAGTTCGGTAAACTACTTATTGCGGTGTTGATGGTATCACCTCGGGAAATAATCACATTTTACAGTTTGCCTGTATTCGTACATGTGTACTTTTATTATTGAAGAAACAATGCACTTTTATTAGATGTCATAGATACAAAAAGACCGAAACAGAATAAAATATGTTAGTTAGTGGTACATATTTACTTTGTAGTACGTATTTTCTTTGTTACGTTTCCACATTTATCGGACGAACGCAGTTAGAATGTGCGGCGCATTTATTCGTCTGCTGTCGAAATTATCTTATTCTTTTGTGTGTTCTAGTTTAGCGCGTTGTCAACAAAAGATGTGAATGATACATATTTGTTCAACTTCTCCTGTTTAGACTAGTTCAGGTACATGAAGCCATTGCGAGGCAGACTGATGTTTGTGCCAACATGCAACATCTCATCTTGGATCGAGGCAACATTACCGAGCGTCTCTTGCCCATGTCATCAGTACAGCAATATCCCAATACCTCGGATGATGATCCCTTCTTTTTATTTCATAAAGTCAGGGACATCAGCCAACTGCCAACTGCAGTTGACTTTGTTGAACCAAGTCTTCGTATGTAATATCTAATATTATTTATCTTTTAACCTGAACGGTAATCCTATTTTGTGTGTGTGTATATATATATATATATATATATATATATATATATATATATTTGTATATATATATATATATATATATATATATATAAGTTTAGAATAATAAAGAAAATGTCTGAATCACAGCTTATAAATGACATGCTTGAAAATTAAAATGGTAAAATGACCAAATATATCATGTAACAAATGATTTTTTTATTACCATAAATTATATGAATAACTAATAATAATAATATACAAAATTTATATAGTGCCCTATATAACCTATAAGAAGGTTACTAAAGGTAATAAAAGTAATCTTGCTCTATTACTATATTTGCACTTATTAATATGGGAATTATTACACATGGATCTGAATTTAGTATTGTATGATCAATATGCGAACTAACTATATCGAGAAAATAATTGAATGAAAATATAGCGTTATCATTTTGAAGAAAAAAAAAAAATTCAATTAATAATCATTGATCCCTGAGCCATAGGATTAAAGTAGACTGAGGTAAAAAAAATCTAGCCAGGCAACTGACAAAGGTTTCATCTTTATGTGTCACTTATCTTAAACTGAATTCTCTTAGAATTAGTCCTCGTTTGGGGAAGGATAAAATTCTACACTATCAGTATATACTTTATTGAGGTAGCCTATACTATTAATATCTAATAGTCATTTATTATTTTTATTATTGGTATTTTTATGTCCAAACCACAGCATTGGTTCATTTAAAGAAATATTCTAGGGAATTATTTATACAGAAGATATAAAGACTGTCTTTATGGCAGAAGAGACATAATTTTTATGATGAATATAATATTATCCAAATTATTCCATATAACCAAACTTCTGATTATTTAAATGCTGTTTGATTGACACCTTTTAAAAGCCATTCCAAGATTTGGAGCTTTCAGTTCCAATCTGATCAGCAGTTAACATGCATTTAAATTGTACCGTAGTCTATAGACGTTTCTGTGCTTTAGCTAGATTTGTGGTACCAATGGTATTTGAATTGGAAAAACTCCAGGGTGACGTGGATAAAACGTACTGTTTTTGTTTTTAAATTGTTAATTTATCTCGATAAAAAGTTTAAAGCCATTCCATTTAAAATTCAACATTACACGAAGAGCTCTGTATTTGATTCAGTAAAACATTTAAATGCCATACTGTTTAGTATTATCTTCTATGCACGTACTTCTATGCTTGTATCTTGTGTTCGTAAATATAGGTCAGTAATACTAACAGTGAAGACAATAAAAACAACAACGACACCTTATAATAATAATTCTGTTCTTTCAGCTCCTATACTGGACTCGACATCAAACAATAAAGCAATGAATTTAGTTGCTGACTATAATGAAGTGAAAACAATAACAAAGAGTTTATACCTGATAAAACAGTGTATGGCTAATTACCATAAATGTCAGACTCTCCTGCTACTGGCAATGAAAGCATTTCTGTGAGTATGATGACACATATTTTATTACAATAAAGTTTCCGTTAAATGTACAAGCGTCAGACTTTGTGTACAGGTGTTATAATTTTCCAAATTGGGTACCAGCTACTTTATCATTATTTGGGAGCTTGGTGTATTTTATGTGAAACACATCTGTGATACCTTTCAGGTAATTAAAGAGAACAGATTCAGCTATCTTTTATTGCCATTCCGATTGTAATAGATGTGAAATGTGATGCTTTACTGATTGGTCTAATTCATCTAAAGAGTTCTCGAGCTAAATTATCATTATTTGGGAACTTGGCTGAAGAGTATTTTAAAATAATTCCATTGTATAGCTTTTTGAAGGGGGTACAAGGGTATTAATACAGATGTCACTAGAGTTCTTAGAAATTAATATTTCTACATCTCTGCATGTTTTCACCATTGAAGTTAAGGGTTTTTCATCTCTAAGTGACGATGTTCCTCAGTTGAGAGAACTCGTTGAATGGTAATTTTTGTTCAGATTCCGACTGTCTACGGCCATCATGAAGATTCAGGCATTCTGTCATCTATTTTCTGTGCTGCTGAAAGAAACTGAAAAACGTATAAACTGGTTAAATGTTCAACACAACAAAGTTGTTGACCTTCTCAAACGGGTGGATGGAGATGTGGCGACCACTTCAGCCATAAAAGACTACCAGATTGACGGAGGCGAGAGTATTAACACAATGATGAAGACATTTAGTGAGGTAATTATGATAAAGGGATACAAAGGTGTAGACCCTATATAACGAAGTCTGAATTTCGTTGATTTCATATACCGTATAAGTTGTATAGGTTTTTGGGGAGGGAAAGGGGAGTTCTCAGAAGCGCATCAATTTATACGTGCGTCATGTTTCTGACCAGCTGAAGGAAAGATGTTTTGGGCCATCCTTGACACACAACATTATTGGATTTAGCCTAATGAGAGCTAGAGTTGGAACCAAATCGTCACATCGCTGCCTACTAATCCATCATTATTGAATAAATAGCAATTAATTTTCAATAAACTGTTATTCCGATTTCCCAAACATGCCAGTCTTTATGTAATAATACTTGATAGTCATGTGATGTTATGTACCGGTACCTCCAGAAGTGGCGTGAAACAATTAATTAATAACACTTGCCAATTGAAGTTACAATCAGGCGTGTCTGTGTGAGCCTGAGTTGGAACAAAATTACCACATCACTGCCCACTAATCTATTATTTTTCAATAAATGACAATTTTTTTATCAAACTGTTATTGGGATTCCTAAACATATACGGGTCTTTATGTAACAGTATTTGATAGTCACGCACTGTTACCTACCAGTACCTCTGGATGATTACCTATACAATAACAATCACTGTTCACATTGCAAACCTTACTCGCCAGTTGCTGTGAAACAATTAATTAATAAAGCTTGCCAGTTGAAGTTACAATCAGGTGTGTTTGTTGTGACATGTTTGTTTATTAATTATAACATCAAAGCAAATGGAAATGGTTTGGAAAACTATTTAGGCCGTGATAACCAGAGGGTGTACATCACCACTGCAGCCGATATGCCTAAACAAGCCTGTTTATGGGTGAAATACCCTAATTATAGAATGACTGGATGACAGAGGGCGATAAACCACTAACACCTGCTAGTAACATAAAGAGACCATCGATTCCCATGGTTATCTGTGAGCTCAGTTGGCCTAGCTGTTAAGCACCCGGCACTTGGTTCGAGGTTACAGGTTCTATCCCAGCAAGAGGTAAAACTTTTCCAGAGATTAATTTCTCAGCTCACAACATCGTGGGTGGATGACCACGTTAAATGGCGCTGCTGTCTCCACTGAATTATTAAAAATAAAGGGGGACATTAAAGACCCCTCAGGACATAAAACACTGGCAGTGACCACCCTCAGGGTATTTCGGCTCCATCTTTCCGTACTGCTCCCCTATGAGTGGTGGGGGAGGACATTTCTCAACCACTCCAACACAGAGGCTGTGCTCATTAAGTGACAGCCTGGGGATTCCCCGCAAAACACAAATCAAGCAAGTGGTTATCAGGTGGGCTAAAATAATCACATGTTCAAAAACTGATCTCGACTTATCTGCCGGGTTGACTAATACGTGAGTCCATACTGTATAACGTTTTTGGTTCATAGATCAAATTTTTCATTTAGATGGACAGATGTTTATTGCAATTATGAATAACATCTTTGTACAAGGACCCCATTTTCAATATATTTGATGTAATATTATAAATACCATGGTAACAAAGTTTGTGTATGTGTGTCAGTTTTTCAATAATTAAAAGAAAATATTTATTGAACAATGTTCGGGTCTTTTTCTATGCTTCTCAAAACCATTTGGGCAAAATGTCGCTATTCAACGTTAACCCTTAAAGTGGTCTTCCTTACTTTGTCATTGACCGAACAGCTATAGAGATTAACATTAGACCCTACCGGAAATAATGTTTTATGTTTTCATGTCCTATCCCTGCTTTGTGATCAAATTAAGTAGCTACAGCTATAACGCCCCTCCTCCTCGATACCTCTGCATCATACTGGGTCTGAACTGTATGCGTTTCCTATATTAAAGACAAATGTGTATTATATACAATTGATGACAGACAATATCCTTCATTGGTATATAATTTGATTTATTGTCACGATTTTAGATATCAGAAAAAGCACAACAACCTTTGAGTACCATTAAGCATTTGTACAAAATGGTCATTGAACGCAATGAGTTGGACTCGCAAGATATAACCCAATACTCATGTCAAGATAAATTGTTGTGGTAAGTAGATGTGTGTGTGTGTATGTGTGTGTGTGTTTGGGGGGGGGGGGTATTTGTGTGTGTGTGTTTGTATTTACACATGGGTGTACGCATTTACTTTACTTATTGGGTGTGCAGTAGTACATTGTCCACCAGGGCTGGTAATCTGAAAATATGCCATGTAATTAATGCGGTTATAATATTAGACCTCTGTAAAGTGAACTTCAGGTCTCTAAAGCTAAACATTCTGGCTGGTAAATCATGCCAAGTATAAAATGTTTATATACAGTAGGCACCTGTTATAATGCAGATGTCACTGAGTCCACATTCATGTTGACAGTGTTATTGATGGATTGCTAAGCGAGACCGATCAAGGTTGAGGGTGACCTGTGGGTGAAAATAGGGAGTCTGTGTATTCACCTCATTTTGCACCATTCTTGAAGATTACATACAACTGTTTATTTTATAAATATTCCCCATAAGTGTTTCATTATTTGTTGACTTAAACATAAATCATTACCCCAGTGATCGTTTTGAAATACTTGTGTTTGAAATAGTGCTTGTTATTCAGATGAAGTTAGCAAATATATGGGCCAATAAATGAACTTTCTTAGGTGGACGTGCACAAATAGACATCCTTGAAAATGAATTTGTTTGCGTTTCTGGTTTTGTAATGAAAACAGTTTGTGATTTTCCATCTAGTTTGTGCACAGGAATAGTGTAACATGGTCCTTGCTCTGTTTGAAACCTTTGTACTTATGCTTGTCAGTCTTGAGAGCTATTGTCTTGTAGCGTCTTGTAGTAGAGCAGGGTTTTGTCAGCATTGTATGTATGATCAAAACAGAAGTCTTATACACAAAATAGGATTACTAATTACAATAAATAAAACATATGCAATAGCTGTGAATTAACAAAAAGAATAAAACTTATTTAGTAGTTAGAGTCGCATAATAAATGAAGGTTGTGATTAGGTTGTTTGTTTGGTTGATTCAGCCAATTAAGGATGTGATCAATAAATCTATTTATGGGTAATTTGTCGCCATTGGCTATGTTTTTAATGTGTGAATTGCAATTTATTTTGAATTTTTTTATCAGTCAGTGGGGGATTTCATGCCATTTTGCTGAAGACCATGTTATGTCTGATTTCATGTTATATTGGTCTGCATTATAACGGGGCCCTACTGTGTGTATATATATATATATATATATATATATATATATATATACACACACAGACACACACACACACACACACACATGAGTGCAGATTTTAATGTATGCAAATTGAAACAAAATGAAAATTCACCTTTATACTGCACTATATGATGTACAATTCTAATTATACAAGCTACATATAACATGTATACATACCAGGGTTGGGATGATTAGAGCACCAAGGTAATGTAATCGATTAAGATTACTTGAGAATACCATGATTATGATTACATGCATTCTGAATGTAATATCGATTACGATTACATTGTAATCATGATTACAATGTATATAACGACAAACATGAATGTGATTCTTCATCAATATTTACTCAGTTTCATGTATAATACAGATATAAACATGCTACAGTGTTTACATGTTACTTTGTAAGAACCAGACACACTTTCTGGTATGTTCTTGAAATGAAAATGTACAAGAGACTTTGATGCCATTGTATGATGTTAATTTGTTTTAATATTTCTGAGATCAATATTCATAGAGCAAAGGAGCAAGTAATGCATTTTCCATGAATGCAGAGGTATTTATAGAGATAACTGAGAGTAGTGCAAACTGAGATTATTGCAAACAATATAAATGGAATTGTTTGAATATATATTTGGTAACAAAATGCATCATGTGTGGCATAACTATAGCCAGGTAAGGTCTTTATAATAAATAGATTAATTAGAATATAGTCAAACCCCTAACTCAGACCCCCTCTGTAAGTTGACCACCTCTGGAAATGGACCACTTTTTCACATTCTTAAATTACTGCTATGCTTTAAGTTATATTTTTCTTCTATAACTCGATCACCTCCCAACTCCGTACTTTGTCCCTTGATCTCCATGTAATGCCCACATTTGTCACCCTATATGTTCAACGGGGGCCAAGATGTAGCCTTCTGTATGTTCACTATTGCATGCCTTAATTTAATTGGCTGCTTGTCATCCAACTGCTGGCCAATCAGGATCATTTGCAGCTGGAGTTAAAATGACGGTGTCACAAAGAAGCCATGCACGATTGCTGGCTGTATGACTAGCTTGGGCTTAACCAGGTGAAACCATCACCAGTTAATCTGAAATGCCTGTTTATATGACTTATAATAGCGGCAACATCTGAAGCAGTGTTTCAACAAATTTTCCTTTCATCTTTATAGAACCAATAAACTAACAAATGTGTATAAATATGTATAAATATGATAGCAGCCCATCAGTAAGTAAATTTTCTTTTGCCTTACATACCAAGCCATATCTCTGGCATGATATAACATGGCAAACCTTGTGTAAACATGAAAGTAATCACTGACTATGATTGTATTTACAAAGTAATTGATTACGATTACATTGCATCTGGAAATGATGATTACTTGAGATCATGTAATCAGGACTAGTAACTTGGATAACATACTAGTCCTGAGAGTAATTCACTAGTCCTGACTACACCAAATAAAGTTTCATATACTTAAAGTTTATTTCATAATGTGTGACCTCAATGGTTTTGTATAGCATTATAAATAGATTAAAATGTCCTTTCGAAGAAAATAAAGTACAAGTCATTGATAGCTGATCCCAAAAGAGCATCTAGTTTCAACTGCTGAAGCCTGGAGGAAGCTAAGTTTTGGTCAATTTCTGTTTCGATTGTTTATTTATAAATGCCCTCAAACAAGTGAGTTGTTCAGATTTGAGTTCAAAAGGAAGTTACATTCGCTACCTAGTGGCTTTGACTTTCAAATCCAGATTCTTCACATTCGACTGTCACCTATTTGACTGTGGTGCGAAAAGAAATATGTCTGTTAGGTCTCCAGTAGGCTTCAGCACGTAAGAAACTGAACAGCTGTGCATACACAGAAACCGAACCAGTATGATGAATTCATTGAGAAAAAACCTTGGGTGGGGGGATCCCATAGATGGAATTTTGTGTGATGGTGATGACAACACAGTGCACTGTTCCCACTGTCACACATTTTCCATCAGCGTGCACAACCTGTTGGCTGTTCAAAAAATATTTTGACGCAGGGGTATGTCCAGCAGATTGATAACTGAAACAGAATGGCTATATTTGGGCCATAACATGTTGTTGCAGATGTGACTGTATCCTAGCCTAACAATTATACTTGCCCACAGGATGACTCAAACTGAAAATTTACTAGTCCTGTCAATTTTGTATAATATTAATAATAATAATGGCTGAAATGCCAGTCATTTTACGTGGCTTAGCTACCTCAAATGAGGGAGATGCATATGGTCTGTAATTTACTGCTTCATCACTAGGACTTAATTCTAAACAAATTTAGAATTTACAATATTTGCATATTCGGTAGAGAAAACCTTGCCAGTTGCCTGGTTGGATGAAAAACTCCCCCATACTATAGTGCCACAGCCGGGATTCGAGCCTCCGACCTCCTGCACAGCATGACCTACGCTCTTACTTATGGTCATGCTGTAAAGAAGGTCATAGCAAGAAAGTCCTATACTCTTACAAATGGTGAGCTCCAGTGGCATAGCGGTTAAGAACCAAAGGTGCCAAGGTCACAGGTTCGAACCCCGCAAGAGGTCGAAACTTTTCCAGATATTAATTTCTCGGCTCACATCATTGTGGGTGGATGACCACGTTAAATGGCGCTGCCGTCTCCACTGAATTATTTAAAAAATAAAGGGGGACGTTAATCACTCTAGCAGTGTATTTCGCTCCATCTTTCTGTACTGCTCCTGTGTGAGTGGTGGGGGAGGAGATTCTCAACCACTCCAACATTGAGGCTGTGCCAAATAAGCGACAGCCTGGGGATTCTCCCCGAACAAAAATACAACTTCTTACAAATGGGGGATTGTGCTGCCAGTGTGGGATGGCCACAAACAGCATTGAAAAGTTAAGAACCTAATTAGACAGATATCGAACAATATACAATGAAAACTCCCATAATCTACTTGACACCAGTTTGAGTAAATCAAGTCATTTGAATATTCATAATTAACTAAATTAGTGTGGGAGCTGGACTTTATGAACAGAGTGTTCTTATATTTTTGTTTGATTGTAGATTCTAATATTGTCTCTTCATAAATTAGTGTTGCAGCACCTAAGCAAAACTTCATCTAATGGCATCTGGATGCTACTTTTGATTTGGCCGTGGGGCAGTTGGTTGTAATTTTTGTTGTTGCAGGATTTTGCATGGGCCAGGTAGCATATGGTCGAATTCAGTGGCAGATCAGCATTTATTGGGCCTGTACTACTCATAGCCATATATGTATATATATATATATATATATATATATATATATATAGTTGTGTGTGTGTGTGTGTGTGTGTGTGTGTGTGTGTGTGATAGATATATTTGGCTTGGGATGACATTATTTTTACCAGCTGAATCTAAGATATAAAATTATATTTGCCAGTTTAACAAAGTGACTTTTATAAATTAGGCTGTAAACATTTGATATGTCTTATATATACTGATAAATATATATTAAATACATTTATTAAATACATTTATAATATACTTGTAATTGTCTATACATGTAAATTGGGACTAAATTCATTTGTCACACACACACACACACACACACACACACACACACACACACACACCACTAATATATATATATATATATATATATATATATATATAAACCATTATATCGAAAAAAATTGTTCTTAGTTTACTGTAAACATCCACTTTTAAAAATACGAACTGGGTTAAACAGACTGCCCATATTGAATATCAAATGTTCAAGCCAATTTATAACATATCTCATTGATGGTTTGCCTTTGTTCACTTTATATAATGACAACACTGTTAGCACACTTCACCATAAACTATCAATGGCCAGAGTCTGACTTCTAGAATATTTAATCTTTTATTTCAAATGGAATAAAGTGGCCATAAAGCAACAATATTTACCATTTTAAATTGAAATCATGTGATGTCTGGCCGTAGATGTCTATATTTTATCCGATTAACTGTGACAATCTTTCAGCTTAAGGAAAATCGAGGTGTTATATGATGGTGTTGAGAAGACCATGAATGTGTTCAAATTGGAAAAAAGGAATCGGTCATTATCTGGAAACGGAAAGCAGATACACATGTTTGAAAGGTAAGTAACATCCAGCTTCTGCACACATTCTGAAGGTGATATTACAATGATAGATATTGGTGATTATACGTCAGTGAAGTTTTGTAGATCAGTTGTCATAGCCTGATACATATTGAGAAACGCGGCTGCCATTAGGATTGATATGAACATATTTCACAGGTTGAAAGCATCATCAAGCTATGAAAAGGCTGTTGGCATATTGCGAAACAACTGTTATAGAACAACTGAAATAATGTTTAGACAATTCTACAAGTGGTTTAGGTGAGTGATATACTGTACATTTGCTAGTTATATTTTGGTTATGTCTTCGGTCTGTACTTAAAAATAGATTATCTTCTTAAGTAAGTGGTCAGCCGAAGTGGCAGCTGTAGCCCGATTTATGTTTGTACCTTTGTGCATGTATCTGTGTGTGTGTGTGTGTGTGTGTGTGTTTGTGATTGTTTCTTCTTTTGTTCTGTAATTAGGATAACTCGTCTTTTTATTTGTGATTTTGAAATTATTAATTATTTAAATGACGTTTACTCATGATTAATGATTAATGTTGATTGTTACTCTGATATTATAGAGCGGAGTATTGTAGTAGTGTCTTACAAATGGTAATGGGATTCATAGCAATGGAGATAATAATAATAATAATAATAGTTATTACATTGTATTATTATTATTTAGCTGATGGGAGATAATGATGATGATGATGATGATGACGATGATGATTTTGTTAATAATCATTATCACCAGTAATACTTCTCCTATTATTACTATTACTTCTGGGTTTTCATATTAATAATAATGACAATTGTAATATATTCTAGACAACCGTGTGAAATCAGCCAAAAGGTGGATTTTTATGAATCCCAATTAAGCAACATAGCATCGTTACACGTGAAGTTGTCAGAGTCGTTAGATCTGGTAAGTTTTCAGACTTAAAAACTGGAACCCGGTAACGTTTTATGTGTATTTAAAACAAAATCAGTCCCTTGCCCGGTGTCTTTTAATATAGTAAACCAACCAATTACAGCCCAGCCTCCATCACAAGATACGGGCACAAAGCAAACTTTAAGGCACGATATACATTTGTCCGTAGTAGCTAACCAACTGATTTAGATTTTATTAGCATAGTATTGAGTCAAAAACAGTCCCTTGATACTCTTTAGGATTTGCCATCATCGTATTTTAACTGAACCGCCATAATGTTACGTGTGAAGTATTTATCAGTTGCATTTCAAACCAAATTTCAACAGAGTGTAACTTCAGCCGTACAGTTATAAATATCACACATTTCAAGCGACATTTATAACATATTTTCTAGGTGCATATTATACTTAAGCAGAGAATCGATATTGTAAAGAGACTTGCAAAAACACTTTAATTTTGTGATGATTTCACAGCATTCTTTTTGTTTTAGTTATGAATTTGAACAAATTCAAATATTATTCTGTCAATCTTGAATATTTCTCACCATGTTGGTGATGTTGGTAGCTGCCTTATAACTCATAGAAAGCACAGTAAGTATGCTACATTGATCCCAAATTTACAATTTATTAACTCAAAATATACACTTTCTTAACTAATATATTTTCCCTTTTCAGGACTAATAAAACATGCTCACACAAATTATAATATAAGGTTTTCATGGGGAAATATTTTCTGTAAACAAAATCAATCAAACACGAATAATAGCTGTGAATTGAAAATCCTTTTTTGAACTGAGCCACATTTGATAGATTTTGGTGATATGGAAGTATTTTTAGTGCACTTATTTCTTGTCCAAATAACCGAGAGTAAAGCACACCAGCATTTTATATATATATATATATATATATATATATATTTCTTTTCTAGTGCCAATCACAACTCCTGGAAAAGTTGGAAAGTGTTCAGCATCACTTGAAGAGTGTAGAAGATGAGTATGTGGTGCTTAAACCAGAAGAACTATCATTAGATTTAAGGGCATCTCAAGATGCAAATGAACACCACAACTTTAAAGAAAAGGCGACAATGTAAGAACAATTTACTTATTTGCCTTGTATTTTTCAATAAGGTCATTTTGTACTATACTAATAACAGTAGTTCAGATTTAGCTATCGATATGATACGCCATCCGTAAATAAGCAGCATAGATGCACAGCTGCTTAACAGTTTATTGTATATACTAAATTAATCACAACTATATACAGCACCAGGCCAACATTATACCACTTTAAATAGACAGTTGTCTAACATATGTCAACTGTTGCTGTGCCTGAAAATATTCTAATTTTTTCTATGAAACCCCCCCATATGCATTTATTTAGGCAAGATGATAGATCAGCTAAGGTAGTCATCTTTTTTTCTGGATGTTACACTGGATCCAAAAATATTGGCATACATTAAGCCTTTAAGTGCCAAATATAGGGGAAACAAAACAATTTTCCAATTGGCATGATATCTTTGAACTTGGTGCCATCCTGCTAACAATCGAGTAAAGAAAATTAAAATCCCTTTGCTTAATGTATAGAAAGTACATGTTGAATATATTTCTTAGGCAAAATACCAGTAGCTGGTTGGTGAATTCAGACCATGAATCTCCTACCTTCTGGTCGATCCTTTGAGCCACTTGTGAAACATAAAGCAGCCAATGGAAGCTATGTTGCCAAATTATTTCTTGACAATAATATAGTTGTCAGACACTTTTTTTTCTCAAATACTATAATTCTTTATGTAGATAATGGAAATTTAAGTTCAGTTCATTTTAAGTGTGCATTTTTCTGGCTTTAGCTGGTGCACTTAGCAAAATATTTTTAAATAGAATCTATTTGAATATTAAAAATAATTCGTTTTGGTTCTCTCTTTATATGTGTCAGTATTTCACTTTGTCGTCGGTTAAATCCGTGTGACAGAAATCCTGGAATATGTACTTCAACAGAATATTTTGTTAAATCTTTTTCATCATTCTAGCATAATGTAAAAATACTCTGATATGGATGTTTTGCCTTTCCCCTCCCCCCCCCACTCTCTCTCTCTATATATATACAATATACATCTTCAGACGTTATAATAATTGTGTACCAATAAATTCTTTTCTTAATTAATATCGAGACATTTATTGTGTGTTTCAGATTGAATGATATAAAGAAAGAGATACAAGACATAAAGGTTAATCTACTAGGAAACTGCCATTTGTTGGAGGAGTAAGTATAATTTGTATTATTACAGATTGAGTTGAGTTGTTTTACTTTGGCAATGGCCACAACTGAGACACATGGCCGAGTGGCACCCGCCAAGGAAACCAAATACCACAAACATGGGCATGAGCTGGATTTGAATCCACAGTCTGGAGCAGACATGGGATCAATTCCATTTGGTCAATTCCATTTCCAATTCTACATAAAATGCATCATTTCCAGTTCCATTTTTTGTCTACTCTTTTTGTTTACCTACTACTGTATATACTTGCATATATGTCGCACTTTTTATACTTCAAAATTGACCCCAAAATCGAGTGCATCTTATACTCTGGTCAGACCAAAAGGGAATGTAATATTTGGTATAATTTAGGGGGAAATACAATAACATTTTATTTCAACCTTAATACTGAATATATGAACAGTAAATAAATTTATTAGGTATGTTTTCTCTGTTGTCTTTCAAAGCCAAACTTGTGTCATTACTGTTGAAATGTGTGAGCATGTGTAATTGAATGGAATGGTAAATGAGGCTCCAACGAAAAAGGTAATGATGAAATATGAATAGGTATTCAGTGAAGAGAGTGATGATGATGAATTTTTGGGTTTTGAATTAATATTGTTGCTCCAGGGGAGCTTATTGGTCCTAGAAACAGGTGCATCTTATACGCCAGTGCGACTTATACAGAGTATATACTTTTTTGAGTAGGTACTCAAAGTGCCTACATGGAATACCTATTCTGAGTAGTTTACATTCCAAGTAGGATTGTTCCGGAAAAAATATTTCTGATTTAAAAAATTCAATGGTAAATTCATTTTTGGATTTAATTTTTTGTAGCAAACCTATTATTCTGATTCCAAATTTATCAATTCCAATTCCATTTTTTTAAAATGATTTAACCACTGCACTATTGGAATGCTGTAAAGCATAATAATAGATCTTCTGTCTGAAAACATTTATCTGATATCTGTTAATTTGATTATTCTGCATATCCTGGAGTTTGTTCTTTTTGTTTTTTTGCAGACTGCAGAGACTCCAGTGAGTGCTACTTGTGCTTGAATGAGTGATTCCTGTTAACAATTTATCTGTGATACTAGAAATATCCATCCGGCAGTTTGTATTGGCATGGTTCAGCAGATACCAGCTTTCTGTAAGCAATAAAATAGTCTCTTGGAAGAGTCACTACAGTGTCTTCATGACAGTACAGTGTCTAGCTTAGGATATTCATCACTCGTCAGCAAAGATTTTATTTTATGCAGTACCTTATTATGGAAGCTTAGGAATAACGATGGCCATGTTGATACCATATCATGTGCAAGCAATTTGTATAAACGCAGGTCCTTTTAAAATCATAGTTAACACAGTCAACCTTTCCAGTATTTGTGAAGCAAGTTATATAGAATTCATTCCGAAATGGCATATCACATCATTCACAATAGGACTCCATGACCTAAGAGGGGTGCAACTCTTTAGTATTGAAAGTGTACAGATTTCTCCGATTTTAGCCAACATTTGGAGTAGAACGTCCGGGCTGAATCAAAATCAAAATAGCTAAAACCATTTTTCCAGAAGGAACGATTGATAATGGCACCGTCTTTCAAATCTGTTTTTGAGAGTTATTAGATGCACCCCGATGTCGTCACACTTGTGTTTTGAATATCTGTTTTGAAACAATACAGTATGTGAAAGTACTTTTGCATGATGTTTATTACTGAGGTATCTTAAGAAGAAGGGGCTTTGATTATTCTGTATAACTAATTATCTGTGGTTTATGTACACAGTTCTTGATGGATGTATGTTTCAAGAGAGTCTAACTCTGTGCTTGATATGTAACCACTTATTCTTGTTGAGCCGTCATAAGCTTTGCTATGTTGATGGCTGGGATCTACACAGAATCTGTTGAATCGTCCCAACCAGGGGATGTTTTACATAGGCAGCATTGTGCGATTTGGCATTTAGCGTACTGTCACCCATATCTATTTTTGTTTTCTTCATTTGAGAAAGTTGTGGTTTGGACAGCATCATCTTTTAGCAGAGTGATGATGATAATAATAATTTATATTTAATAAAACGCCGTTACTAGAATCTTATTAGATATTTAAGCGATAATTATTATTTTGGGGCTGAAGTTGAGCATTAATTGCGCAACTGAGATGGCTGTCGATGTACTAATAGACATTTAACACAATTTATCCATACATACAACTATTTATTACATATTTAAAACCTACTTATAACACAACTAGAAATGCTTATATTTGATATATTCCAGTGAAGGCCAAAATATAATAGCTGCATTATTATCACATTAAATATATTGTATAATTTCTAATATAAGCACATTATTTTATAGAATCACATTTACTCTCGAGTGGAAATGCATTATGTGGGTGGAAACCTTCACGGTGGAAATACATTACATACATTAATGGAAAATGTGGAACAATCTGTTAAACAATCCCTCTCCCAAAAATAGTAGACAAGGCTATTTTCACAAGTAATATGCTCAGTAACAAATGTCATTTTTCATTTTATATACAGTAAATTTACCATGGGTATGTGGCTTTCACTACCCATTAGTAACTTTTCTAGGCAAGCTTGGTGCCTAAAATTATTTGACACCCAAAGCCTTGTATACGTGTGTTGTGCATCCACTGGAAATTACATGATGCCCTAATGAACATACACCTATAACATCTGGTGGAACTGCTTGTTTGCCCGAGTACAGTGTTTCCAGCAGTTATGTTTACAGACGTTTCAGATCAAATGGTGTTTGTACACGTGTACCAAATGTTCACCTTTTTTAAGAAATCTTTTCAGTATTGCAACAGTCTTTTTGGAGTCCATTGCATACATATGAAAAGTTATTTTATTTCTGAGGTCCATGAATTTGTTATAACTTTCTGGGAAAATCACTTAGGTATTTCCAGTGTGGAATATTTTATTATTGTCTGTATAATGATATAGGTTTCTACGTGTATGATCACTCACGCACACACACACAGTGTTTGCCTTATTTATTTATTTGCTTACTTATGGCTGTGATCTTGAAAATAACCTTCGAATAATATGCTGTAACTTTGTTAATGAATAATTGATACTATCAGGGAGAGTTTACTGATAAATAAATGTTCATTAGTTGCTGTAGTAAAACAAAAAGACTAATTAACCATTGTTATGGCATTGTTTTTAGAAAATGATGTTTATAGAACTGTAGAGAAAAATATTTCACTGATTTACGGAAATTCCACTTCCAGTTAATAATTTAAGAAATGAACAACTTTGCTCGAAGTGTGTAATTTTCTTGCCCGAAATTAGATTACCTTTTTTTAACTTCTACTATTAATTATGTAATATGAACCATCAAAGAATAGTTCAGCATTAAAAATGCTAAATATGTGTGATAATCATACCGGTATTAGATTTTCAATAACATTATGAATAACACTGTTTATTTGCTGAAACTGTAATCATGATTTTTTGTTTGTGCGGAATGCTAATAAAAGGTACCACTCATCACCAGATGTTCTGGCTGTTATCAACACACAGTGAGTGTGGTATTTTTACATCTGTAGCTATAAAAGTTGGCATCAGCAGCTTCATCTGTCTATCCACATCATTCGGATGAAAGACGCCAACTTCAAAGAAGTCCCACCACTACAACTGTCATAAGCAGTTCATCACGTCACGGAAATTTATTAAAACAATACTTAAAAATTGAAGTTCACAATAATCAGAAATAGGAATAAAAACAACAACAGTATAAATACATCCTTGACTAGTAACATTCATAAAATTATAAACTAACGACAAGAGTTGACCGCTACTTTTAAAGTACACTGCACTCGCTGTAATACTGGTATTGAGGTGAAATGTTGCAATTGTATAACATCGTAGATGAACAACTAGCCATAAGTGTTTTTCAACTTCAATATTTGCCCTGCATGCTCTCCCTCGAGGTCGATCCTTCCTTTGTGGTGTCAAAACGGCATTCGGCAATACGTCTCTTGCAAGACACGATATCGTGGTGGTTAAACAATGAATCAGAACTTCAGATCATACATATTTACATACTCCTGGATGTATTATATTTGGAATCGTTTGCAAAATATAAACATTTTGTATCAGTTTCATGAGTTCAAATAGAAGTTCAAACAAACGTGATCTAACTACAAGTTATCAAATGCAATGGGAATAAAAAGGCGACCAACTGAAACAAATAACCAATCAGATAATTATACACAGCTCTATCTCCTTAAAATAACCCACTTCTGTAATTCTTAGCCAACGAATAACTTCGGTTACAGTCTAGAAAACAAGTTAAAAATGGAAGTAAGTCTGAATGAAAAATACAACGAAATGCCAAAGGAATGCTTCGGCCCATCCATGTAAGTAATGCTAGGCATTGCACGCTTTTTATTCCAGTTAAGTTAGTGTCACAGACCTTGTGTAAAGTAAACGATGTAAATGTAGGTATACCGACACAAAACACGTAACAGCTAAACAGGTGCTGAATAATCTAGCTAAAAATAAATACCAGTGAAAATCAATTACACAGACTAGGTGGGATACCAGTAATTGATTTAAGTTTCATTGTACTTTTCAAAACGCCAACCGTTTAATAATAGCAAATATATCTTGCACTAGATAAAATGCAGATTAAATATAGATGTTGATGACGAATCAAATTCAATGGAATGATATTGATCATAACCAACGAAAACATTTGGTAATATTATGTATGACTATAAATGTCTTGAATTACTGCCTCGTGTAACCAACAGCGTGCTTAGAAAGTTATCACAAAAGTGGTCACCCTTTTATGAAAGTATGCATGAAACATTCATCTCTGTTTGTGTATAGGTTTTAGAGAAACACACTGTATGAAGCCAGTTATATAGGCAAGCTGTCATTCAATGAAGAATGTTGGAAACAATGATGTTGCAGATAATTATGCAAACAAAATTTACATATATTAACTAGAACCACATCACCACCTCGCGCGTTCGGCCATTATATCGGTGATCACTGGCTAATATTGCTAAGCAAGGAAGATTATTAATGATGAAGACTGACTGTAACAATCCTACTTCTTTGCCCGTATCTAGTTGTCTTGTACAAATCATTACATAGTTTATAAGTAATTTAATGTACAAAATCATACGCATATAATATTTGAGATAGCTCCTATTTACAAATAATGTGACGTACACAAGAGCATTTATATCTAAACTTATTATTATGACTGATCTGATTCTTAGCAAAACCATACACATTTTAGCACAAGTAACCGCTTTGCTCAGCTACTGGTTACTCCTGGAGCACCGAGCTGAGGCATAACTATTTAGGGAAGTGAGACTATCAGAACTTACAGATACAGATGACACCGGAATTGAAACCCAGACCTAGAGTTCTGCTGCAAAGTGCACGACCAAATATGCAGTGGGAGCCTCCTTCCCCTCTCACTCTCACACCTGACAACAATCATGTATGACTTTATAAATTACTTACTCGCAGCAACAAATCAATTAAGTATTTGCAACATGCAGACACTGTCTGATCATTTACATTAACGCTTGTACGCATATGAGGGTTAGCATATACACATCTAAATGTTTACCTCAAGTAACACCGACAAATGTAAACGGTAAATATTACCTATAAGCCTAGCAACAAGACAACAAATAACATTAGCTTTTGGGCAATCATTCTTGTTATTTGCATCATGCCCATAAAGGCATTAACTCTGTGTATTGAGTAGACATAGTTTACCTTGACTGATAATGATATGCTCTTTGTTAGTAAAATCACTAGATAACAAACACACATTATATGTCGGCAGAGGAGACGCAAAAGATGCATCACTGAATTAAAAACACATCATGCTGTAAAGCTACCATGTTTAGATATTTATAATTAGCCATTCTAGGTTACGACATACATCTAATTAAAATTCTTTCAATGGCTATAATAATGTATATAGGCAATTGATTACATCTTGGTTGTAAATGATTACTACCTATCCATATTCATACCAAACACACACATATATTGGCACGGTTATCTCGCACAGTAACGCAGCTATTCATTTCTCAACAGCAAGTTAAACGCGATATCCGGTTAACCCAAGCAGACAAAAAACATCAATAATTTACTGTGCATGTGAATCAATTTCTCAGAAAATAATCCCAAAGAAGAATTCAAAAACAGCCCAAGAATAGATCTTTGGAATAGTTACTGAAGGTGTTCTAAAACATGAAAGTTTCTTCACGAAATAAATCAATAAAAGAAAGAAAGAAAAAAAAAACAGGAAGTTTAGGTATCTGCCCTAGAGACTAGAAATAAATTCTACAAAAAGGTGATAATATTCCATGGGTTTTAATACATAAAATTCAAAACTGGTAATCCATTTAGATTTTGTCTGAAAAGATTACCGTAAACTTGTTTCTTTAATAAATATCACCAAAAATAACACTATAATATGAAGTGATAGCTAATCATACTCAGTAGTGGCCATTTTTTTTATGTCTAGCCACATGATTAACTATAGAGTACAGAAGTACTGAGGATTTGCTGTTCTGCTTAGTATCTCGCGAAATCAGCTAAAAAAAATCCATGTCAACGACACAATATTTTATGCCCTACGTGTTGAGCCTATTGCTAGTACTCACAAACAATGATACATAAAGGCCAAATGTAAATTAACTGAACTGGATTAGTTCACCTGGTGTGAGAAATGATGACTGCGCCTAATTTTATTACACGTGTGATTAAGGATGAATATTAGTGCGCGTGTACATCTCTGAGTTCAACTAGACAATGTAACACTGGCTTTGAAACTAACATCATGGCCACTTATCACACACACACACAAACACATTATGGTACAAAGTCAACAAGAATACAAAAACAATTAATAACAAATGCAATTATTGATCCATATAACGCCAGAAACAACAAATAATCACGTGACATCTTGGTAAATAATGACTAAATTCATACCATAAAAAAAATCATGACAATATCATTATAAAAATGACTAACAAGCCACCTATAATGTAATTCATTCTGACTGTTGGTCTCACGGCATCAACACAGATCGTCAAAACAAGGCAAAAGAAACCAGCACCAAATCAGAGAGGGTTCACCAAAACGACATCACTCAGGCATCATCCAGCTCGTTTTCAATCATTTCTTCACTCGAGTCATTTTCTCCCATCTTAATCTTCTTGAGGACAACAGAATCCTCACCGAGGATATTGCACAGTCTCGGAAAGCCGTTCCTGCATTTTGGTAATGCCGGAGAGCTGTACTTCTAACTTTTGTTTCTCTTCATTCAGTGACAGCCGTGTGCCCATGTCGAGCTGCTCAAAGCGCCAACCTCCTTCACCATCAAATTGCAGTAAATGTGTGTGGAACTTCCTGGAAACAATTTTTTTCTATATTTAGAAAGAAACCTATTGCAGACAAACACCTTTGGTGCTAGTTCTTTATTTGATGAAATATGTAAAGACTTACAAATCAAATTTAGTTTATTAGCTATATCTAAAGTAAAAAATCTGACAAATATGTTTCTGATATTGGTCATAATTAGTATTTTTTTAGTTGATGGGGTTTTGGACATGTTCCAACCTTTTCAGTATCAGTACTATAACACAAACTGCTATTTTGTTCCAGTCAAATATTTGTAAATTTCTTTACCATGAAATTCTCTCTCATAGTTCAACATGAATATTTTGGTGTGTGTGTATATATATATATATATATATATATATATATATATATGTTTAGACACACACACACACACACACACACAGTATTCTATATATATATTCATATACCGGTAACTGCACATTGTATTACTGTTGTATTTTATCCTGTATGATAGGGTGAGACACTATTCTGTTCTACCTATACTATAGACAAATAACGTATAACAATTATAACAGTTATGATACACCATAATCAACTCACCACAGTGAAGGTCTGTGTGTAATAGTCAGCAGTGTAATACCATAATCTTTTACCGTTTGATATATCTGACTCTCTACATCAATAGATACGGCACTCGTGCATTCATCCAGCAGAGCAAAGTGTGGCCTGTGTGCAAGTAAACAGAAATTGCTTTCAGAATGTTGAAATATTCTCTGTCTGAATTCTAATTAATTATATTTTTGTTTATTTGTTTGTATATATATATATATATATATATATATATATATATATATAATTTATATATATAATTTATATATATAATTTATATATATAATTGTTTATTCAATAAAGCACAGAAGGCCATAGGCCCATAGTACAAAACAATACAAATAGAACCATTATATATATATATATATATATATATATATATATATACATACTTATGTAAGATTCTTGCCATTCCCATTCTTTGTTTTTCTCCACCAGATAAGACATCTTTCCAATCACAGACGGCATCCCAGCCTAGAATAATGTTATGGTATTAGATATCATGATACAATAAAAAGCATTTCTACAACAATCTTTTATAAACAGTTCATTCTACTAAGCAGTGCCACCAGCTAATGTGGCAAATATATCCAGCGTAGGTCTTTCACAGCTTCTAACATACAGTTTCCTTTAAAAAAAGCATATACAAAATCTGGGTTAAATGTAATGTAAATAGGTTATTTTGTCACTTTGTTGAAAATATTTTGGTAATTTTGTTTACGTTTATATAATAATAATAATGTAGATTGAACAAAGCACATTTACAACCAGCAGCCATTCTAAGGCACAATACAGAATAAATCAAAACGTTTTAAGGAAGCTACAGATCAAAATGGTTATATACATATTTAAGGTTCAGGGAAGATCATTCATTGGAAACGTCATGTTAGAGAAGTGCATGAGGAAAATCCATCAGGATAAAATTATTTTATTATGACCACTAAACAAGCTGTACTGGATCACTGAGGTATCATAAAAAGCTAAAGGTTTAAAATAATGCATTTGATTAAAAAGGAATGCACATGGGAGACCCCACAATCACTGTGGGGTGGCCTTCCCATATGTGTTTGTCTTTAAAGACTAATAATTTCTGATTGTTTGTCAACAATATATATATATATATATATATATATATATTGTGTGTGTGTGTGTGTGTGTGTGCTAATTGCAGCTAAGAAAATAAGTGAAATTAGATTAATATAACAATAAGTTCATGATACCGACCTCCCTCTCTGATGACAATGGCCTGAAGATGCACAATGCTAAGGATGTTTTCAAGGTCAGAATCTGTCCATCGTTTCTGTATCATCTCATCTTTGGTGTCAGGATATATTACCTGATCTCTTAATGTACCAATGGACATATATGGTCTGTAGAGCAATGGAAAATTATCACCCTTAAAAGCCAGCTTCACATAATACAATTAATTCTTATCCTTAGTCATATTAATTATATGACTAAATATATATCAAACAATATGTACTGTCCCAAGTTAGGTAAAAATTATTAATCTGAAAAAGGTTAATAATATAATAATACCAATATTTATCAGTTTAGTGTTAAGAATAATATTATAAAACCAAATAATCTGGATTAAATTGAAAATAGAAACAGATTCAGAAGACAATTATGACAGCTAAATAATATTCATACAATAAAAGGTTAAAACTATCTAAACACATAAAGTTCTCCTGATTTGAAGCTATTCTATTCATTGAGTTTCAGTGAAAACTGTCAAAAAAATCTAAAATTACTGACCAATTGTATGCAGTCACTATAATTTATGCATTTATATTAACATTCAGCCTAATATGTCATTTGCTATCCAGGTGGTGGCATATGAAACATGACAAAACTAGCCACTTTCTTAAACCAGTTCTCATTCTAGCCAAAACAATATCAATACGGATAAGTTATTGTGTACACTGCTTTTCACGGATGTTGAAGTCACTGCCAATATGTAATTACGGGATTAACATAAATATGGATATAAACTAAAATGGACTACACAAATCAAATAACTGATCAACAGTTTATGAAATGACAACATCTAGTGACAATCAAACTAAACTCTACTTCATAGATAACTCACATGCAACAGACCGGGTAGCGATCACGAATGGAACATGATGAGTAATATTCAGCCTTTTCGGTAGGGAATAGAGTAGACAATCCCTTACAAAAAGTAGGCAACAGCCCACCTCTGGTGGCCTGTAAAACGCAGCGATCGTGGGAGGTATGGATGTGGGGAGAGTGGGCGGATGCAGTGAAGGGCTAGCCATGGGGTAGTGGTAGTCACACTAATGCAGTAGTGG
Source organism: Paralvinella palmiformis (assembly GCA_025642065.1). Lineage (NCBI taxonomy): Eukaryota > Metazoa > Annelida > Polychaeta > Terebellida > Alvinellidae > Paralvinella > Paralvinella palmiformis. Next base: position 193,613 of record JAODUP010000609.1, read on the forward strand.
CCCTTCTCCATTGGAAGGGGAGGGGGGAGGGTTAGGAGCTCTCCCCTGAAAAAGATGGGGAAAATGGAGTATTTGGTGCAATCTAAGCCACTTTGTTGCCAAACCAAAGTAGTCGACCGTTTTTTTGCCAATAAAATAGGCGACGAGGGACTGTAAAATAGACGACGGATAGTGTCAGACTTCAGTTGCTATTGAAAAGGCTGAATATTATACAGTAATTTTGGTTAAATCTACCTTTGTGGTATGTAGTACATGGTAATTGGCTTAGGCTTCATCAGCTTCCCACCATATGCTGGCCAAAGGCCACTCAGGATCCTGAACAGTGAACTCTTACCACAGCCATTAGGACCGGAGATCAACAAGTGCATACCTGGCTCCATCTGGTGGAAAATTTACACAGAAATTAGTTGTACAGTCTGGCCCTGCTATAGCGCGGCCCAGTACACCGCAGAGACCAGATATAACGTGGTGTTTGGTTCCTAATTATTTGGAAAGAAAATGTTAACTTTTGCCGATTTTCCACAGCATGTCTGCTGATAATACTTGGATGTCATAGTCAGTTAAATACTCAAAGTCAGACGAATATGTCTGTTCAGGTAACAACTGATAACTCAATCACTGCCAACCACTGAACATGGCAATGTGCCAATAAAATATTTATAATTACCTGTACCTCAATTCACAGCTGTTATTCTTGTTTTATTAGTTACATGCAAAGAAGGTATGAAAGTATTTCCATAGAAAAAAACGGCTACGTTTCCATCAATATCATATCAAACTTCGAATGTCACACTGAACACACAACGCAATGCTGAAAGGAAGCTCTTACTCCGGTAGAGAGTATTTGGAGGTGATCGCAAGAGTATATCAAAGCGATTCACATTGATAATGGAGTGCCAGAATCTAACACAGGAACAACCATTCATTTAATTACCAATATAGGTAGTTACCGCCTCTAATGGGATTTCCAATTTATGAATAAATCTAAATCCATACTTAGTTAGGCAACATGGTGCATCATTGTTAGCTGCATTGACGCAATTCGCCGTGCTACTTGGATTAAACAATGATTATACTGTGTTATGTAAACAAAAATTCAACAAAACATTTATTGACTTTCCTAAATGATGCAATGTTGTGGTTATTCTCAGTACTCTGAAGACGAAAATGTGCACCTTGGAGTAATGTCATATGGAACCCCCTCCACCACTAATACACAAGACTGTTACTCACCACAGTCAACTTTTAACCTGGTCCAGTCAGCCTATGGAGTGCAATCAGTGTATTCCAGCCGAGTCAGGGTGTATTAATTATTTACTAACAACAACCATTACTTCTATTATCACAACAGTGTAAACTCTACAATGCTCTACAATCATTTCATAATATATTTTCATAAACCACAATGGCTACAAAATATCTGAATGAATCAGCCGTAAATATTAAAACCAATACATCATGATGTCACCAGGTGATAACAGGTACAGTCATTTCTTCAGTTAAACTGGTTTTCAATGATTATTCAAGTTAACAAAGCTACCGGTATTCAGGGTTTTTTTTTAATGATTATAATAACAAAACTAATTACATGCTAAGAAATGTTTTACTGCTTATTATAAATGCAGAAATAAATAGAAAAGCTTGAATTTTATTTGTTTTTATTAATTAAGCATCTCCAATCTTCCCTACTAGTAAATCTAAAAACATTTTCTATTATATAATTCATGATAAAGCTTTATGGCAAGTTCCAATAAAGTAGCTTTGAGTGAAGATGTTACTATGATAGTTTAAATTTAAAACCACATTCTCACAAAAACATATCACAAATTTCCTCAAAATGTTAATATTAAACAAATTAAAAACACAAATATATATATATATATATATATATATATATATATATACCACCCCAGGTGGGTAATAGTATTAACTGAGAAAATGGAGTGTTTTTAACAATCGTGTCATAGCAAACCTTGATTATCTATTAGAGTATAGTATATAATTTGAATACATTCTGATTTTAAGTCACAGTTTGGGTTCTGAATGATTATTTTGGGTTGTCCAAAAATCACATTGTAACCATTCTTCACTGTACTACTAGCAGTAATCACTTTAAATCATATAATATTAGAGAACAATTGTTGTTTGAATCTTTTAATCAGTAAGTTTGACTTTTTATTAACATTTCACCTCCATATTTATATACTGTCTACTGAAAATATCAGCTAATTAAGGATAGGATAAAATAATAACGATACCTGAATTTCACTCTAATATTTGATAATAGGCAATACGTTCTACAATTAAAACCTGATAACTCCCTTACTAATGCTGTTCGGCATGTTTTACCTTGAACGACAATGATGTGACCACTATGTCTCCATTGGGCGTGATAACTGGTAGATCTTCCACAATGATGTCATAATCGGTGTCTATCACAATGGCTAAAATATGACAGAAACAATGACGTTATTTGGCCACATGTATAGAACAATAAGATGTTATTCAGGATAGCACACATGCATGTTTATATGCAAAAAGAAAAATGAAAGGGGAATCCCAGAAGCTAAGATTAAAAATTGCAAACCCTCCCAATATAGTTATTTTAACTAAAACAAATTCATATATAACTTAACCTGAATAATTTAAACAGAAATTATATTCATATATATATATATATATATATATATATATATATATACATACATACACACATACATATCAGCAAATTTGAAGCTGTTTCAGTTTAGTTCTTGAATTATATGTGAAACATAGTAAGCATACTTGTAGTTTGCTATTTTTCAGTTATTATCAATAAATACACAACACACAGGGTAAGACATGTTAAGCTTTTCAACATAATATTTCTCTGAGAATCCTGCAACAGGATCATTCTACATCTCATGAAATTTACAGAACATGCACTTTCTGTTATCCACTTACCTTTTGGTGTCAGCGGACCATCAACCTTCAGATGTTTGGGTTGTTTTGTGGTGACAATATTACGGACGTATTTACCCTTCTTCATGTCATCAAAGACATCAAACATCTGTGACACTCTGGACGTATATCCAGCTAATTCTGTGATCTGATTGAAAAGTCATAATCACATAACTTTACGGGATTGACAATGTTTGATGCTATTTATAGACTAGGGATATCTTGCCAATATGTGCTCTCACAAATGATCCAGTGACTAGCCCTATAACGTAGATGCAGCTAATGGAATTCATTTTTGACAACATACAAAATACTTAATAATTTACCACTTAATGTTGTGTATTTATTTGGGGGGGGGGGGGGTGTTACATTTCTCCCTCTAATTTGTGGGGTCTGCTGCTGCTTCACTGTATTTATTTTAGTCCAAATAATTTTGTCAAAACCACACATTATCTGACTACTATCTGCCACAACCTAATTAATCAAAAGGAATATTCCTTGTTTTTTCTATTTTCTTAAATATGGTTAGCAGTATTTTGTAGCCAAAATTTCTATTTACAATCACACATCATTTTGATCTATTTGTTATGTGCCCATATCTATAATTGTACGACTGAAATAAATTGCTATAATGAAGTAAATAAAACAACAATGGTGGGAATCAGTCACAATTTTTGGGCTTAAAAATCAAAAGCTAACAGTTCAGTTATTGATTATGAACCACTTTGTTTTACAAAATGATGTAAACGTTCTAGTAAAAATATGTTGTGAACTTTCAGGCTAAAATTTGATGTTGAACAAGCTGTGTATACATGACATTACTTGTGAAAACTAGAAAATTGAAAGTAAAAATATTATATTTATTTAAAAAAATAATTATACCTAAAAAGAACTTAGTTAGGCTGTAAAATAATTCAGCATTATAATACTGATATTGGGAGAACAGTCTGATCCAAGTTTTCACCAAATACATATACCTGGGGAGCCTAACACTAAATGCAATCATTTTCCCAAACAGATTTACCACTAGCAGTTACATGCTGTGGTTTATGTTGTGGAAACACAGAAGGATTGATATCAGTGACACCCTCATGGTATTTTTAAAGCATTTGACTCCAGAGCCAGAAAAATATTTTGTCAATTCAGTTGCCCCTTAGGAAGGTAGATTGGAAATGCACTTGCCCAACAAATGTTTTCACTTGCCCAACAAATTTTCACCTTCATGATCCAAAATTATTCTTTATTTTTAAATCTGCTATATTTCACATGCCTACATATAAACATGTATTTGCAATAAAAATCAATAAATAGAGAGGTGTTTGATAAGAAATGCTTATTCAGTGAAGCCCATTGCTGCTTTGCTGAGTTACACGTAGCCATTTTCACTTTCATTATATAAATAAGATTTCAAATAACCAAGAATGCAAAGTCAGTAAACTGCAATGAATACAGCTTTTAATCAGCGACACCATTTAAATAGGCGTGTCCGGGTAACCGATTTTTCAGGCCCTGTTTTACTTACGTTTCAGTGTTATAATTTTTAATTCAGAAAGAATACAGAAGGAAGTTGGCAGACACCTGAATTACATGAGATCTTTGTGAACATTTCACATGTTTTTCTCATGAATATATATTACATATTATATAACTTGACCATCATAGCTTAGAAACAAGGCACATCTCAATATTTGTAAAAGCATTACTTATTCAGTTTATATATATATTCAGTTTATTTATGTGTTCTGCCATATGCTTGGCATCTAAATTTATGTGTTTATTAGTTCAGCCTGTCAAATGATACATACCTAATTCAAGGGGCCAGTGGGAAGACAGCTTTGCCTACACTGGTCCTCCAATTTCCATTTTTATATTTAGTTGGATGTACACTTTGTATTTTCATATGCTTGGAAATTGGAAATAAATACTCTCTCTAATTTAGTTAAACTGCTATACATGTACCATAGACATAACTTCCATGCCACACATAGAATAAGATTAACATTTCACACATGACTCATCTTCTCAGAGTATTATGCCTACCTCCTTATATGAGGACATCATACGTTCAATAGCATCAGCAGCAGCAACGAGCAGATTTCTGGCTGTGGTGAAAGCCTGAGTCCTCTCACTAACACCACCATCCGGATCATCATCATATAATGAACCTATGAATGTTTATCCATTATTTGTTGTTGTTATTATTATTATAACAGCACATTAATAGCACGCCCTTTTGAAAATAATAAACATGTGATCGAATACAATGTACAGATGCAAAAAAGAAACAGAATAATAATAATTTAATAAACTACAGCAAAATATCCATAAATAAAGAAAACACACAACGAGATATGTTATAGACACTCTACCAAACATTATATTACAGGTTCAAGAAGCCAGACTATGTTATGATCAAAGTCAACCATGATATGTTAATTATAAAATAAACCAGAAAATCAGCCAACAGAAATTTGTTTACCGGTAGCATAATTCACTCGTTGTTCTATTTTGGAAAGTCTATGAAATATTTAAATTTGAAATGTGTTTTAGTATGAAAATACAACTATTTGGAAGTAGTCATATTGGAATCTTTTGGAATCTTAACAGAACACGACAAACTGGTTACTGTTGTTATGATACTGACAATCTTAGAACAGCAAAACAGGTAATAGTAATTAAGTTACTGGTATTTAATGTTCTGTTGTTTTGTCTACAAAGAGAGCTCTAGTCCCTTGTATGTTTTTTCAGTGTATTTTATTTATTGTACAAAATTTATTTCACTAATAATTACCATGTAACTAGCTTTCTTACAGAAATGTAACTAACTTCTTTAAGCAGGCACATCGCGTAATACTGTTTGGGCATGATTATGGTAATCCACCTATTATCGCCAATATTAAAATTTATTTGCTTTGATTTTAAGTCAGAAATATTGACCGAGCCCCCAAAATGCTAGGTATATAAAATATTGTGATGTAAAGAATTTTAACTGTCATTGCATGGACCACGTAATTAAAATCAATATAAATTATCATATCTACATCAAAATATATAAAGATGATAAAATTATGAATAAAGTCTCATGGGTTTCATCATTGGAACTAATAATGAAATAATACTCATGATTACTTGATATTCCATCACCCTTAGAAACAATAATTGAATTTAGGTTAAAGAAAACACCATCTTTAGCAGCCCGGGGTGACACTTTTCAGATTGAGAACTAAACAAACGAAGAACTAAACAAAATTATATAAATACATCTTCAATCAGATAGTGAAAAGAAGATCGACACACCTATGTGTGAGTGTCATTAGGCATACCTAGAAACTCAACTAGGCACATGCATCTATCTTCCATTTGCATAAATTCGTTAGCATAAAATTATTAAACTAATGGCATCAGGTTATTGACTGTATCGTTGTTGGTTATAGATTAATGTAATTTATTAAGAAATTGGTTTATGATATCGACAGTAACACTGTCCACACTCAGAACAAACTGTTTTTATATTGACAAATTTAAATTCAATTTATATCATATAAACAAATATGTTTACACAATACATATATTAGAAAGACTAAATATATTATGATGAACACTCGATTAATGTCTAGGCAAATTTATTTATATTGATGCAATGATTAAAATGATAATTAGTGATAATGATAAACAAGTAATGATTTTTAAAAAGCTGACTTGAAGCCTGGAAGCCTGTATGTGTATCTGATATGATCGGCCCATTTAGCCTACCATGTGCACAAAAGTGGCCTAAAACATCAATAATCATCAAAATCAATCATCGTATCTGATAAGATACACAGAGAGAAGCCTATCACAGAGTGTAGATGTTAATTTACAAAAGTATCTATTACACTATTTAGCTGTGATGCTGATGATTGATGTTTTATGGCCACTTTTGTGCACATGGTAGGCTAAATGGGCTGCACTGTTTTGGTACGAGGCACACACATAGTGTCATACAGTATACAGAGTCTCAGACTTATATACTGGTAACATATTGTTTAATGCACTCAGGTACCTTATAAACTAATGTCTTGATAGTGTAGAGTGGATCCTTTTACTCATGTAGGCTTCATTAGATAAATGAGGACACAGATAAGATCTTTGATATAACTATGATGAGTTGTTTGCCTTCGCCTCTGGTGTCAGGCCAGGTACACATACAGGTGGAGGCATCTACTGAGGGGAACAAATCCCCCAAAAAATGCAGACAGGAGCCGGATTCAAAGACATAACCCAAAGGATTGGAGTGCACAACTATGCAATCAGAATGCCTTATATAATTATAAAGAAAAGATCAGACATGGGGGGTCTATTCCATTTTGTCAATTTCAAATCAAATTGATCAATTCCATTTTTTACCTGCCGGTACTCCAATCACTGATTGGAGTAGATACTCTGAATACCTACATAGAATACCTACTCCGAGTAGTTTATATTCCAAGTAGGATTATCATGGAAGAAATATTTCTGAATTAAAATATTAAATGGTAAATTAATTTGTGGATTTAATTTTTTGCAGCAAACTTCAATTCCAAATTTATCAATCCCAATTCGATTTTTGTTTAAATAAGCAATTCCAATTCCGGAATTGAATTGACCCCATGTCTGCTATCGATCTGATATAAAACACCTATACCAGCCATAACTACGTATGGTGAAGCCCTCAAAAAGAACTGCTAAAAAATTAATTAGAAATGTTAAAAAAAACAGATTCTCCTAAATTGGAAAAACAAGCCCAGTAAATAGCTTAGCTCTATACTCACCATCTGGTCTACGTGCTTGCGTTGTTATAATTGGTACAGCAACCATAACGAGGCCACTGGAGCTCCAGATGTACTTCATCAGGAACTGTTCCAGCTGGATGTACCAAAGCTTCTTCCAGAAGATGGTATTCATCTGTTCAGCCAGTGATCGATAACTCTGTCTCAATATCTTCTTCTCAATCTAGTTAGATATATGGATGATTTGATATAAAGCTAGTACAGCATGTTGTGACTAACCTATGTCAACATTGGATTTCTTTGCCAATATGTACATACACCTCCAAACATCAAATTCACTATCAATCCATTGAAACCAAGTATTATGTTTTGATAAGCATCTAGATGTTATACTGATCTGCAACTGATGAGAACCTTTGATGAAGATGACTGCTTAATTATGCTATATAATACATATTCTTATTTTCCCTTGCACTATATTTTTTAATTAATTTTTCACCGAGAAGTGTATAAAGTTTTCGTGCTGCTAGCCTGTTTATGTGCATAGCTGATATAAACAGCCCACAGTTTGCAAAACACCATCAAGCCTGATTTGTATGTACACATAAAAGGAAATCCCACCATCTAATGTGCGAAAACATCCCTTTTCATAGTTTGGTAGCAAATTTGATCATAGTGCAAGTGTCAATTTGTACAAATATAGCCACATATGTGTATATTAAATTTAACCAAAACGGAAATTAATATAAATTCTGTACAGTCCATTTATTTAAAGTACACTCATTGTATAGTTTCAATTATGTACAAATTAATTAGATCCCATTTCAGAAATTATGAGGCATACCAAGTACAGCAAATGCTACACTCAGCCACACACTACACATCTGTTGGAAACTGTACAATGTTGGTAATTAGAGTTATGATTTCATTCCATTGTAAGTCAACCACACTACTTTGGAGGCCTCTGTGACAAACCATATTTGGCTAAATGGCAGCTATCAGCTTTGAATGATTCTGAGTTTTCAATTTTATCTGGAAAATTCAGCTATTTCATGGGAAGTTTTATACACATAATAAACTAAATGAGCCAAGCCATGATGCTTAAACTGATGAAAGTGAAACCCCCACTTGTAGTTCTAGAGGCGTGGCAGGCCAACTACACCCAAGCCATGGAGATGCACGTATGAACATCTGGAAAGGAAGATTTGAGTGAAAAGGTGAATATTATCAGGAACCACTGAGGATTGATAACCCGTTGAGTTTGAACCGGTCTTCAGATGATTAAAGACGGTCAAAAGTAACCATTAAAGGAGACATCGTGATAGTCGAGTCATTGTGACAGTTAAACCCATCAAATAAACCCATCATTCCGATAATGAAGTACCCACGTCATTGAACCTATTCCGATAATCAAAAGCCATCATGACAGTAAACCCATCCCAACGATCGAGTAATCATGATGGTGAATCAATCATCACAAAGACCAAAATGTATCTACCTAATCAATGTAAATACATGAACTTTGGTGTTACGATTCTCAAAACAAATATCATGTACTTATGTGCTAAATTTATGGTAAGATTGTGGGAATGCTTCTGAAGGATTGCTAGTTTATAATTTATAAGGGTTTCAATAATAGAGAAATTGGCATAAACAACTGATTTGAAAAACACAATCAAGTTTATATTCACATGTAGCATAAGCCATAACATCAAAACCGAGTTTATACTGCTGCATTCATTTACAGATGGAACTGCCATTTAAGCATGGCAACTTTAGCAAAGAAATTAAGGAACCCAGTGTAATCAGTCAATCACTAATCATTTGTGATTAGGTGCACTACAATGTTGAATTCAATAGTTCAAGTCTGTAACAGAGAACCAACTCTGCTGCCTTGGCCACACCAAGTCGGTGTGGGAGTTTGCTGTGCACAAGTCCAAAGGTTGAAAACGCTCTCTCATTTGAAGCAGATCTTCAAAAATCAATCCCTTGACGTAGGTTAGGAGGTAGATGTTAACCAAGCAGAACAACCAATGAAATAATTGTCAATTGTCAATATTTACTGAAATACATGGTCTACTGGACTATTTCTGCCATAATGTTGGCTGAAACCTATTTAGTCTAACAAGCCTTACTGTTTAGTCACAAATATCTCCAGTTTATGATTGGAGAAATATTGGAACTCAAACACAGTAGAAGGCAGGCCATTACACATTAAAGGTTGCCCACTTGGCCGGAGCAAATCAAATGAACAAGCAAGTGAAAATAACAACTCATTTGGCAGATTTGCTGTCATTCAGCATTTAAATTAACTCATCCTGCAGCCCACGGTGACTGCCATGCATCAAAGGCACGATCTCTGTTTACTTTCCAGTGTGGAGGCCTGTCAGCTTCTGCATCCCCGTAGGCCCACCCGTGACGTAGTTAATCCGGTCTATCAGTACATTTAGGAACATGACCACTCACTGCTACCTAACCATTACACTAGTAATATATTTAACAGCCAATCATGGAGCGAGATTAGGTAACAGTGTGGCACTGTTGTCTTGGGGCTCTAGCCTTAAAAAGTACCACATACCACCAAACTATTCGCGTTGTGTAGTGGCTCAGTGAGAGTAAGATGGCGCAATTGGACTATTAGGCTTTACAGCCACCAATAATAATAGAGTGCAAACTACTGGCATCAAGAGCGAATGCAAGCAAACAGAGCAAAATAAGAAAGATTATGAAAGCTCTAAGGAGTTTGATCATTTAGTCGATCTTGGCAAATAGAATTTCGGGGCCCTAAGTAGAGACAGACAATGGTATGTTATGTACAATCTGCATAGGTCATATTATATAATCAGACCTCAATAAAAACATACATTTGTCTTATATCTTATACATGTATAAAAACTATTTGCAAAAAATTGGTGCAAAAAACCAGGGCAAGCGATGTCTCAGTCAGGGCAAGTGGATTATGGGGCCCACTTGCCCGACGGACAAATGCCCCAAAAAGTTAATGTAATGGCCTGGAAGGTTTCTAATTACTCAAACACCGTAATTAGAAGGCTTCAAATAATAATAATTAAACTGTCACCTTTCATTTGTGGGATATAAAAGAATATATATAAATGTCCAATACATATTATAATACAGACACCTGATATTTTGTCTCTTTATTATTCTCATCTTAACTGATTAAAGAATAAAAGTTTCAGATTTTGTCTTAAACAATCGTGATATTTTTCCAGCTCAGATTCTAACTCACGACAAACCTCTGCTGCGATACCATTCTAAAGTACGGTCTATTAGTAATCGCTGCCTACCAAGCAAATAATGGACCAAATAACTTAATTAATGGTGTGTCCTCACGGTAATACAGCAGTACTTACATAGATGATGGCCTGGTGATGGGTAGACGAATAGCCATGAATTAATTAATAGGAGAATCTGACTGATAACATTTTCAGCTGGCTCATACTCTCGCTGCCACTGGCACAATTACGGACAGTAACAGCTGACGTGGTTCACAGATACATAATGCTGGCTATGAGATATGTAGTACGTATATATGTAACCATGTCAGTGTGCATCCCATTAATACATCACAACTAAGCAAATATTAACATGTAAATATTCTGCATTTGATTAACAAATAGCATTACAGATCAGACGCAATGCAATTCTGGAATTGATGGCCAGTTCCAAATTTTCCGATTCCAACATTTGATTTTTGTTTAGAATTTGGAATTTAAATTGATGAATTTGGAATAGATCATGTCCACAAAAAGTATTTATCATCTAACTTTTCCTTTACTAAAACACAAGCAACGCCATCATTTATTGGTAACATTTTACCCCAAATTGTGTTTTCCCTTTTTGGGGATTTTTCGATCTTCTATTCTGGAATTGAAGAACAATTTCAAAAAATTGGAATTGATAAATCTGTTAATGTGGAATTGATTGAATTATTTATTGTAAAAGTTTGGTGAAAATTAATGGTTAATTATCGAATAATGATGTATTAATAGGCAGGATGTGGCGATTTTGTTCTGACTCTGGCGGCTCTTATTGGGTTAAATCCTATAGTGTTGTGTGTCAAGGATGGCCCAAAATATATTTCCTTCAGCTGGTAGGAAATATGACGGGCAGATAAGCCGAGGTGCTTCTGAGAACACCCTTTTCCCTCCTCAAAAAATCGACTTAACCTCGATTATTTACGGTACAATTAATTTCAATATGTTGGTCAAAACAAATCAATTTTAGTTTCTTCCATTTGTCCCCAAAGATTTGTTGCAAACCAACAGATATAAGGACTATTATAATTTTTTTAAAGTGCATATGTGTATGATTAGCATGAAATTTATACTAATATTTGTAAAAATTTGGGGTTTCTTCCATTTTGGAAGAAATGGAAGGGAAGAAAGTATTTCTTCCATAACGGAAATAACCCGGTTTTTACTCCGGAAGCATGCCAACCCTGAATCAAGGAAAGTGTTTTTTCTACTCTTCCCTTCTGCAAAAGACAAAGAATGGTCAGCAATCACCAGTATTAGACACACACAGTTAATAAAGTTCCACGTATTTATTTAAATGCCATTGTTTTCAATGCCCCATGTTTAAGCACAAATCAATAATTGGTCAAGTACAATACAAGTTCCAAGAAAGCTAACTTAACCAAGTTTAACAGCTGATTTTTTTATATGATAAGCAACTCCACGTGCAAGATGAGTCTCATGATTAGGTTGATCATATTATTTCTGTCACTTTCAATCCTAAATACACCCGAGTTGTCAATTTTCTGGGAAATAACCATAAATAAAAGTTACATATATAAAATTTAAATTAATCCCTGCACATGCACTGAAGTACAATTAAAGTAATCATGGAATCTGGGTCTCTCTATTTTAATTAATAGTGAAGCTATTATTGCCTTTAGTGTTGCAGCCCCCACTCTGTGCAACAGACTGCTGGCAGATATTAGAAATGTGGCATCTCCTGAAATTCTATGAACACACCTGTTCAAGGTTGCAGCTTTCACAGATAAATAATGATCATCATTTAACTTTAAATCTCTTTGTTATTGGGTTATTACAGATATATTATGTGGACATCACTGTAAAGCACCTTTGAATGGCTCCTGCTACTCGTAGTATTAGGGCGATTTATTAAATATACATTATTATATCTATTACCGAAACCAAACTTCAAAACAGATCAGGGGGTGAGTGTTCTGATAGGGCGATAATTACAACACTGAGTTGAAAACTTCTAGGTCATGGGTTCAAAACTGACCCATACCTGTATTTGTGAGATTTGTTTCTTTGGGGAGTTGCCATATATATATATATATATATATATCCCAGGTGTAACCAGGTACAAGGCTAATTTAACAACATTAGACCAAATGTATCTAAAATTGATAAGAATGTCATGTTTGTTCGATAATTATTATGCAATAAATTCACTCAGTTTTGATATTAACATAGGTTAAGAGATTTTTTCACTCAGTTTTTATGAATTGATTAATACACAGAATACATTTTTTCAACCCCCTCACATTTGTGTGTATATACACACACACACATATATATATATACATACACATATATATATATAGAGAGAGTTATTCATCATAACTATGATTTAAAATAACTATAAACAGCCATTATTTTGGTGACAAGTCCCTGCATTTCTATGCCACATTTCTTGCATGTTGTTCCCCATACTTTCTGGGATGTATTCAGCATGAGATAACTATCAGTAGTGAATCTATGTATATAGGTATACAGATATAACTTCTAGTTAATAGCAGTTCGATATATTGTTATATCAGTATATTATAACGATTTAATTTAGTTGATTAAGTTTATTTTATTTGTCATATTACGTCAAAAAAATTAATCACCAATATATTGTAATACTTTATTTTACATTTAATATATATTATTCTATGTCATTTTAACATTTTACGTTTATAAGTCTTGTATTGTAAAGCACTTTTGAACATGATATAGTTTATGAAAAGAGGGCTATATAAATATGGTATATAATAATAATATACACATACTGGCTAAACATCAAGTGATTAACATTAACACAATAACCCCCCCATATGCACAGAAAAGATGTGACTTCCCAAATTAATCCAATTTACCATATTGAAGCAGAATGGCTTCACTTGACACCTTTTATTGTGTTGATCTTCCAAGATCATCCAGCCATAAATTTAGGGGAATTATCACTGATTAGTATGACTATGACATGGTGTTGAAATTTAATTCCAATTCAATTACAAATATGCATAAAAATAATTACCTAGCATAAGTAACAATTTATTTTAGTGTAAGTTAATTGATAAATGTATGTTTACGGAATAATCAATAAAACATAATAAAAATCAAAACGTACGACTTAAAAGCTCTTTGCAGTCACTTAAATCAAACAGCTCTCTTCATAACCAGCAGCTAATTGGCCTAAACACCTATCAACTTTAACAATAATATCCAAGAAGTTTCTTCCCTTCGAGCTATACATCTACCAACTTAAGTCCATCATCTGCCCAATGTGACTATTTGTGATTGTCCTGGCCACATATGAGAAATGGTCCTCAGCACTTACAGAGAGAGTCCAAAAATTTGTGATGGGAGCACATGTAGCACCAACTACTTAATATAGGTATTGAAAGTAAAACAAAATATGACCCAATATGTCATACCATATTAATTCAATTTTGTCAATTCCAAATCAAATTTATCAATTTCAATTCCATTTTTACCAACTTTTTTTAACCTACTACTTTTTACCATGAGTAGGTACTTCAAATACCTACTCCACATACCTACTTGGAATAATTTATATTCCAAAATATGATTGTCATGGAAGAAATATTTCTGAATTTAAAAAAAAAAATTTTTTTAAATAGTAAATTAATTTGTGGATTTATTTTTTTTGTAGCAAACTTCAATTCCAATTTTATAAATTTCAATTCCATTTTTAAAAAAATAAGCAAATCCAAAATTGCTCATCATTTCCAATTCTGGAATTGACCGATTACCTGGTAATACACAAGAATTGTTTTAACAGTGTTGGCAATTTACCTGCCCCCCTGGATCAAACCTCCATTTTGGGACAAGGTGGGCTATACCTACTGTAGGATAAACTAATTTTCAGGCACAAATAATCCCTAACTGATTTTTAAAAAGAGGCAAAATGTGACAATTATGCTTATTACCCATCTAAAGCATAACAAGCCCAACCAATCCCAGAACAATTGGATAAGGCCACCAAAAGATCATATCATTACCTAATTACTAATGCGGCCACAGCTAATTATTTCTACCAATAGTAGAATACCTCAAATATTAGATTATGATGGAAAATTACTATATTCCATTGTAATATAGTAATTTTCACAATAGTAATTTTAGTATGGTCTAATGGGTAATCAAACATTCCCATCATTATATTATTATTTAATATTGATAACGGGATCTTATAGATTCATGTCATTTCAGACTATTTTTTATGTATACCTAAGTTTAATACGTTTAAATTTGTGGCCCTGATTATAGTCTGTTCTGAGAAAAATTTATCACAGAATTTACTAGTAAATTGTGTGATAATTATTAACTGAAAACAAATCAAACACATTTACAGGGATGTCATTATAAGCAGACACCCGACGAATTTCTCCGGCTACTTCCACTGCAGCGCCGGCTACTCTGGGTCCAGCGAAATTACACCTCCTTGATTTAAACTCGGCCTCGCTAAATATGTTCTCCTATTACTCTAGTTCAGTTTCCTCCTACTCTAAAACTAAACGAACAGCCTGCATTTAAACAATTGTATATTACAGTGTATACATAAAATACAATAGCAGAGCAGAGAGTCTTTTCAGTTATGTTATGCCTTTAAAACATTAAAAAAAGTATGAGTTTCTGATGTTTTACATGTCAGAAAGGTATTTCTGGTGGTTTCTGACAATGTACAAGACAGAAAGGTATTTCTGACGGGATGGTAAAGACAGTGGTTTAAACCATCTTGTCGGACACCTGCCAACCTTGGGATTTTTGGTTACTGTTCTAAGCATTACATATTTAAGAAATTTTTTTCTGAGGGTAAACTTTAAACTCTAACCCTGATAAATTAGCTAAAGAATAAATATTTTCCTCACAACTATTCAATGTGGTAGCTGTTTCTTTCAATTAAACATATTTATTTATAGTAAAATTAATTTGCCTCTGATTAAAGACTTTCACCTAAATAAAAACTAGTTAAAATCGAAGATGCCATTCCAGTAAAGAGTGCCAACATAGGAAGAGATGTAAAAATAAATTCAGAAGTAGTCCAGCTTGACCTCTGACACATTCAAGAGGGCAACCTTAAGCTGACAGTGATGTCATGATTATATCAATGGTAACCTGCTAACTGAAACATTAGGGGGAAAATAAAAGATAAAGACAGTGTTTGCTTTGTTAAGAGTGGCCAGTTGTCATAGATCTGCGCAGGCAAACAGTTGTTCATTGCCAAGTGATTTATTTACCTTGTGTCCACCGTAGAAAGCAATTTCTTCGGCATTCGCAATGATCCTCGAATGTATGAACCTCAAGTAGCCTTTTCGCCGTGCCTCCTCGGCAACAAGTTTACCGAATTTAGGCGACACTGCCCGCAGCACCTTCCCAGTGATGTAGATTACAATTAACCCCAGCAGACCGGGCATGTTCGAGCTGGCACCCTTCTTCACCGCATTACTGCGCAAGGTGTACGAGATTAAGGCTACATCCAACATGGGCTTCGTAAGGTGCGAATAAAGGTGGGCGAGGGATGATGTGAAGGTGTTGATATCCTCGGTCAAACACTGGTCGACGTTAACGAGCCGTCCATCCAAGTTGCTCACCCGGTAGTAGATCTGATTATCGAAATACTTCTCATAGGCGTGATCGACGAGCCGGGTTCTCATCGCCAGAGCCAGCTTGCATTCCAGGAAGCGGATGAGGCTGTTGATGAACGTCGCGGGTATGGCAATGCCCAGCCAGAGCGAGAGCCTCTTAATAAATGCCCATGTATCCCTCTCAACGATCGTCTTCACGATTTCTCCGTCTAACTGCGCCACATATATAGACAGAAATGTGCGAGATATCAACGACAGCGTGTGTAGAAAGAGAATTCCCGACTGTTTTGACCATATTCTTGGAATGACGATGCGCAACAGCTGCTTCAGCTGCTTATAAAATTCGGCGTTGACGTGAATAGCCCGAGACTGTTTGGGTGTAGATAGCTCACCAGACGCTGTCCCTCTCTTGGCCAGGGATTCACTCGATCTGGTGCGCTTCTTCAGCGCATTTCTCCCAACATAATACACGGCGGTAGCCACTACCAAGCCGCCGATTATCCTATCCTGGTTCAACTGCAGCCGTTTTGCCAGCTCGAAATACTTTGACAGACTCATTTCTTCCGATGGCGAAGTTGACACGCACGCGCTTCAACCGACGTATTTCTAACACAGTCCAAACACACGAATAGATCACACACAGAACTTTGACATGTTTACATCACGGTTATTGTCCCATGGCCGCTTGAGAACTGAATGGTTGGTTCTTTTATTAAACACTCACCAGAGGCGCCACTAAATGCTTACTTTTGGATAACTACGGACTTTTCTATTATTAATTTAATTACAGGAATGGAGCAATACATGGCTCTTAAAATTTCATCCAGACAAATGTAAACGAATGACTATTGGAAGACAAAACTGAAAACACAAAGGTTACATATACATTAAACAAAGGAGACACTATTCACCAACTAGAAAATGTTAACCAAGAAAAAGATATTGGGGTTATAATTGAATCTAATCTAGAATTTGACAAACATATAAATACCAAAATAAATAAAGCAAACTCCATGTTTTCTATAATCCGAAGATCTTTTCAATTTCTATCTCCTCAAAATTTTATCCCCCTATACAAATCATTAGTACGTAGTCATCTGCATTATGCAAGCTCAGTCTGGAACCCCTATAAACAGAAACATATTGATGACTTGGAAAATGTACAGAGACGAGCCACCAGACAATTACCCACATTAGCAAAATTGTCATATGAAGAACGATTAATTCAACTTAAAATACCAACCCAAGCCTATAGAGGAATAAGAGGGGATATGATTGAGGTCTACAAAATAATGAATGAAATCAGCAGATCGAACAAGTCCAAGAGGCCACAAATACCAATTATATATAGAGCGAGTAAACAACAATATACGATTTTTTTCAGTATATATGGCTAAATACATATTTACATGTATAGCTACGGCAACTAGTACAAACTATTGAAATCACAGGGCTATGTTAATCGTGCCTCAGTAAAATCAAACTGCGAGGCGTTGGGATGTGGTGATGATATTTCATTCCCTAAACATTATCTATTTGATCGTCGCTGCGGATTATAGTTACATTTGTATTCACCAGTTATCGGTTATGAAAAAAGTTACACTGAAGGAAGTGTCAAACTCGGTGCGGAGTCCATACCCAGTTTGGCGTGGACCACATTAAAAATTTAGAAAACGGGTTAAATATGGAAAATAAGCGTTATTCATAAATTGTGATTTTGATCGTATTATGATTATTGTTTCAGGCTACAGTTTACTATAAAATTCCGATCTTATTTGACTGGTTATTTCGTATGTGAACATTTATGATGTTATCATTGTCTTAATGAGTTTTGATCGTGTTATTATATACCATGGAATTGAATTGTATGAACAATATCATACACACGCATGGTGTTTTAGCCCAAATAAAACTATGTTTTATACTGACAGTTTTTATAAATGCTGTTCTGCTTCACCGCCCGAACAGTATGCGACTCGTTTGAAATAAAAACAGACATAAATGCTTTGTGTGTGTTAGAACCACACGTGATTTTGATTTATATCAAGGATGTCTATTGTTTAATATGAACGCATTACGAATGTAAAACCAAATGGTTTTAGTAACCCTGAATATTTCAGTAATCGAAACGATTACTCTGAGCAGTACTGCAAGGGATATAAATAATAATTATCATAAATTACCCATTTATTTAAAATATGTTTGTATTAGTATCTGGCTGAAGGGCTGTGATATAAATTAAATGATTAAATCGTTATTAAATATACAAAACACAATATTAATAATGCTAATATTTAACCCAACAGCCCCACAACCCGACACACCCGAGGGTCTTCGTTCAGTATTCCACTAACTGCGCAACGTGGATATTCCACAATAATATAATTGTCGGAGATGTGGAATTGTTATGCCATAAATTGTTGATATAACCCACCCTATAACATATACTAATATTTAGCCCAACAGCTCCACAACCCGACACACGTGATGGTTTTAATTCAGTATCCCACTAACTGCGCAATGTGGATATTCCACAATAATTGTCGGAGATGTGGAATTGTTATGCCGTAAATCGTTGACATAATCCACCCCATAACATTTTAATAAAAACAGGATTTGCATGCATCCCAGCCATATTATCGCCCCCTCCATTTTACATCTTGCTCGAATGAGAACATAACGAGTTTCGTCTTACTTTGGCTAAGGTAAATTATGGTTCAACCGAACTTAGTAAAAAGCCCAAAATGATAGTTATCTCAATATTCAACAAGGCACTCCGATTGTATTAAATTTAGCTGAAATGAATTTTAGCCATCCTGAGACTATTAATAACTTGGCGTTTTCACATTGGCGCAGGTATTATATGAATAGTTTAATTAAAATAAGAAAGCGAGTAAAAGTTATATATTCGACATCATTTATTATCATCTCTCTTCAGCTGTTTGTTATTTACTTCATTTTTACATTTTGTTATCTTTCTCCATCGATCGATCAACGATATCGAACGTAGTATAGCGTATCGCTCGTAACCGAAGGGTCTCGGGTTCGAGGTCCCAGAGCTGCAATGCTATCGTGAGTCTAAGTAATGCTACGCGCCTATACCGACAGTATGAGTTGTATGCTTCCATGGGAATTGATGAGTGTGCTGGATTGAAGCAGGTCTGAGGTAGGGATAATGGCAATGGCTGAATGTGGTGCTCTATAAATCGAACTTCATTAGAAATCGAGTGAATGTAATGCTTCAGCTGTAAACATATAGTTGAATGTTGAACGCTATGACGGCACTTCTGTAGAAGCCGATAGTTTCGTTTTCAACTTTATAAACTTACATAACGTAAATTTACAGAATAACATTGAATCTGAAAGCGTAAATAACAATATCTTTTTAAAACGAGAAAAAACAGCTATAGATCATATTTTGTAATTATAGGTTTTGTTTACTACGGATCCCTACCAAAAGTATTGTCCCATCGTAATATTTTACCGTATAACCATAATATGACTCAAAAGAAAAATGGCAATAGCTTCATTAAAAATGAAAACAAAAACAC
Source organism: Paralvinella palmiformis (assembly GCA_025642065.1). Lineage (NCBI taxonomy): Eukaryota > Metazoa > Annelida > Polychaeta > Terebellida > Alvinellidae > Paralvinella > Paralvinella palmiformis. The sequence continues at coordinate 213,727 of JAODUP010000609.1, forward strand.
CATAATTTTAATGTGGTTTAAACATATGAATGACGGACTCGAATAAGTAACATTATGTCTGTACTAATTTATGATGGGACGGGACAGAGACCTGACGTCAGAGGAGAGACGGAGGATGATCAGCATGCGCAAGGCTGGAATAACGGTAAACCGGATCGCTATACTGATGAACATCAGCCACAGGACTGTTTCAAGGGTATGGCGGAGGTTTATACAGACTGGCAGTAGTACCAGGAGGGCTTGATCTGGACGCCCAAAGAAGACCACACTCCGGGAAGACGGGATGCTGAAACGTGTTGTGCAGCAACAACGATTCCTGTCCTTGGGAACTGTTAACCGTGTATGCAATGACAAGAAAGGCAAAGTGGTTTCGTATTCAACTGCCAGGAGAAGGATTCATAGCGGGTCTATGGTACAGTAGAGTCGCACCAGAGGTACACAGTGGAGCACAGAAGATCACTGGTCCAGAATTGAGATGCAATCTTGGCTTTAATGATGGACGACTGAAGGCATGGCGGAAGAATGGGACAGCAATGGAGCCAGAAAACTTGCAGGATTTACCAGGAGATATTCTGTTTCTTTAATGGGATGGGGTTGTGTTTCTTACCACGGAGTTGGTAAATTAGTCATCGTGGCTGGTACTATGATAATTACTGATTATATTGACATTCTGGATCACAAGCTTCCTGATTCCGCTGAGAATACGTTTGGGGATGCCACCATCTCATTTATATTCCAACATGGCAATGCATCAGTGCATAGATTGCGTAATGTGCATATATGTTTACATGAACGCGATGTCCAGGTGATCCAGTGGCCAGCTCAGTCACCTGAACTCAACGCGATCGAGAATGTCTCAGGTATGTTGCAAAATAGGGTCATGAGAAATCGCCCTTCAATAAATTAGAACTGATGCAATGCCTGTTGGGCAGATATCACGCCAGATTATCTGCACAAGTCGTTTAGCTCCATGTCCCAACGAGTTAGGTATGTTATCCGATCACGTGGTTATCCTACTAAATATTAGTTTTGGAGTTCACCATTGAAATAGTTATTGCCTCCGATGTTCTAAAATTATATAAAAGTAGTTTTGTTGAATTTCAAATAAAATATTATTTTAGGTTACATAATTTAATGCATGACATTCTATTACATAGATGCATTATAAAATATGATGGGACTAAACTTTTGGTACGGACCTGTAAGCTCAAAAGTTATTCGAATAAATTGTATATCTTTAATATAATGGTTACAAACACGGGCAAGGTTACACTTGATTACTTAATGTATTCGCCAACATATCAATCTTTAGAAGTGTTCTGTGTTTGACGTAAAGGTATGTAGTCTCAAATTTAGTATTTTTATTGCAAGGAAAAGTTTAAGGTTATTTCTATTCCCCAAATACTCAAAAAGTAGTTGGTACACTGAATTGACTTCTCCTGAGTTGATTAAACATTAGTGAAATATTTATAACACGCTATCTCAAGAATACGTGATGGTGTGAGAAATCTTGGAGCAAGTATTCATTGTCTATATATATATATATATATATATATATATATATATATATATATATATATATATATATATATATATATATATATATATATATATATATATATATATTATATATATATATGATTGTGTGTTGTGTGTGTGTGTGTGTGTGTGTGTATTAGAGCCCTGAGGATTGGTTAACTCGTTCTGAACCTTTTTCTTCGGGTCACGGGTTGGGTTGGGGTTGTTGTCTTGTGGGTTGGGTTCGGATTATCATCTTGTGGGGGTTGGGTATGGGTTACTTGAAAAAATATGGGTTTAATTTTTTTTAAATCCATCCGCCTCCCGTTATTCAGCCACATCCAATGCTTACGCAAAACGAATACCATATAAATTGCCCTATAAATCCCCCCCCCTATTATAACTGCTGCAGGACATTTGCTACTAATGGATGTTAGTAGATATTGTGTTTTATTGAAAACATAATTTTGTATTCTACCCTATTGGAGGTACTGTTATGTTTTGAATAGACGTGATTTTATTTTAACTGTTGCTACTGATAATTATGGCTTATGCCAAACTTACGGCTAGCTCGGTTACATTAAGTGCTGCTAGTGAGCCAAACTTCGGCCAGGCTGGCCATGTTGTATCTACTAGGAGATCCACTTTGAAATCACTTAGTGTAAATGACACCCTATTCATGAATAGTGCAATTCATCATACAAAATAGCCACTTTAGGATACTACAGGGTTTTAATATAAAAATCTGAATAAGTTACAGTGGAATAGTTGAGTTAATTTTTTTCAATAAATTATCTTAACAATAGGAATTTTGTATGTTTCAGGTTCGGACTCCATTCTTGTTCTTGTGGGTTGGATTGGGTACGGGTTTAGTATGTGGGTACGGTATATATATATATATATATATATATATACCGTAGGTCCCGGCCATTAAGCCGAGACTTCGTGTCAACATTTTGACCATTATTTTGGGTGGTCGGCTTAATGGCCGTTGCTATTTCAGTGTCAAGAAATCCACTCATCGGGAGAACATTTTTCACTGTGGTAACAGCCGTCTAGATTCTAGATCTAGATGCAAACGGGTGAAACGGATATCAATCATCATTTTGATTTAAACTCATGCAATCATGGAATAAAAATAGAAGTGAAACGAGTTGATGATAATTATACGTGGCTTTATAATGAAAATCAATATTTATATGTAGAATTATCTGATTTTTGTAATTATGGATAAATGCTGTCGGATTCAGTAGCGCATATATCAACTTTCAATTCGAAGGCAGCGTCGTTAACAAGACAACTCGTACCCAAGACATTCCGTACCTAAGAGCACCTATCTCATTCGTTTGGCGGCATAGACATTAGGATGCCCCCATATATATATTTTGTCTGGGAATATTTATGCTAATAAAGGGATAATTACTGATTAATTAATTAATTTTCAATAGAGAATTACTTATTAACTGGCCTCATATACTGGTAATTTACATTGTCTCGGTTATTGCCGCGTTAGTGAACGAAACGTACCATCAAAGGCTCAGTAGACAGTCAAGTCAAATATCTCTTATTATACTGACAAATGTACACAGAGATCATCACTGTAACAAAACAAGTAATAACATACAACCAGCCTTACAAGCTTATTGGTCAGTTACATATATCTGAGCTTGAGAACAAGTGTTACCTGTATTTCATTTTATATAAAAGATGATGATTTGCATTCTTCATAATATACATAAATTTGTCAAATGTGTTTAAAAGTTTGAAATTTAGATATTTATTTGAAATTTTCAGGTAGAAGTTTTCTCTTTCTGTTCGATATTTTGAGCGTACACACACACACACACACACACACACACACACACACACACACACACACACACACACACACACACACACACACACACACACACACACACAAAATGAATTTCATCGTCAACAAAACCTTCCTCACAAATTTTACATAATCTATCTTCCAATCTGGCCAAGTTCTACATTCAGTTGGAGTATTCCACATCTCATTTTGGCAATTAGGGATCGTTCAAATTTGTTACAGATTTATATAAGGCTCCATTTCATAATTTTAATTTACATGCTTCCAAATCGCATATCCTTTACTATTGATATACATCACGAATATGAATTTTGTAAGAAATATTTTTGATTTCATTTGTCCAATTTGTTCTATGTGTATCCGAGTTAAACTCGTTCAAAAAATATGCTTGGTCAAGCGTTCTGGATTAGTAATTGACAATACGTCTAATTATTTATAAGTCACTGACTTCATATGCGGTTCATTGAATGTTTAATCACGCCGTTAATTTAAGTTTGAGGTCCTACCTAGATCTATGCGCCAACTGTTTGTGTAAACGATCGTTATAATTTGTCTTGATCTATTGTTAGTAGTCGAGTCGACTAAACAAAACATATTGGAACGAATTATGAAAACAGAACTATTTCCTGCGTTCAAAACGTGACCTGGAAATACTGCATGGAAAAGTTCAGATTTATAGGTCGGCTTAATGAACGGTATTACCATAAATCATGATATTGTAGGCTTAAACCCACCTCCGCTCAATGGCCGTGTCGGCTTTATGGCCAGGAACTACGTATATATATATATATATATATATATATATATATATATATATATATATATATGGATTCGATGCGCATGCAACTGGATGGATGTGAAAGGTTGTTTGTGAGTGTATGTGTGTGTGTGTGTGTGTGTGTGTTGAGGTATGGCTAGTAGATGCTCGACACTATCACGTGACATCCTCTCCACGACATTGCAACCAAAACAAATGGCGTTTATCGTTTTTATTTTTTATCGCTCATACATCTCATTAGCTATGTTGATAACGAATCTTTTATTCGTCGCGTCCACAGAACGGTTAATATTGGCCAGCTCGAGCGATCAGCGAATACTGTCGGTACTGTCTTCTGGTTCTGGTCTCGGCGGCAAGGTCAATCGTTTTCCCGACATTACTTGCCAGGTTACCTTGGGTGGCTCCCATACAGTGCATCGCCGGACCGTTCTGGAATGCACTGTTCCACTTCTGATAGCAAACGGTGCCGCCATCTTGATAGGCGTAGATAAAATGCTTGTCCTTTAGATTAAAATTTCCGTTCGCGTCAACGGCTTTCAAACCCATGGCGATATGGTCGGCTGGTGTGAGGGTGACCTGTCCAAGAAGAAATGGAGGGGAAAAAACCCCAACAATAACAACGAACGAAGACATTGTTTTACAAATGCGACGGACGGGATGAAAAGTTGGCGTTTCTTGTCCTTCTCAAAGCAAACTTTGCAATAAGTCTATTTACCGAACGTATTAAGGTTGTCTGTGGCATGTTCGTGGTTTGCGTCTTGAGGAAGTTGTCCCACGAATTGTCGTCCATACGATTTTTTGCCACATAGCCGAGAACTTTGAAGGCGCAGGATGATGGATTGGAGCTTTCGGCTATGCCGAACAGTATTTTGCTATTCGTAGTGCCGTATTTTAAACTCTGTGCGCTCTTGTCACCACAGTCGTTGTTCATCGCCCATTCCACCTGATAGATTACTCCTGATGTGATACGAACAACGAAAAGGAATGAATGATCATCACGAGATAATAAAAATAATAATCCAGGTAAGTAAATATCAGATGAATGCAGAAATATAATTTGATTCACTGAGCGCGCTCACGATGATGATGTTAGTGCAGTTATGTGTGTGTGCGTGGGGGGGGCTTGGTATGGAATATTAAAGCAGCTTGGTTTTTTCGATATGCATAGGTCCACGGTATAACTTGGTTGTTGCTGTTTCTCGCTAATTACTCACATCTATTTGTTCGATAAGCGCATGTTACTGTTGTTTTTGCTGTTGTTGTTCTTCAGATGTGAATTTTCAGGATTCATCGAGTCTAATGTAAAAGAAAATTCACCGTCTATGGAATTGATATTATGTTCGGTTGGCATTGACAGGTGCAGAGGTTAACATTACTTGTGTTTCAATGTTGTTAACGGGGGGCCTCCGTGGTCTAACTGATAGCGCGTTGAACCACAGATCACTAGCACCTAAGTTTGAATCTCGGCATGGGCATATCTGTAGGATGTTTCTCCTTGACTTCGCTTCATTGCCTTTGGAGGTCGCTCGCCCCATTTAGCCTACCATGTGCACAAAAGTGGGCGTAAAACATCAATCATCAATCATCACCAATGTTGTTAATACGCAACCTTCGTTATCTGTTACCATTTCAAGTGCAATTATTATATAAATGTAGGTTATACATTGAATTTATTGTTGGTTTCGATGCTATTTGAAAATTACTAGACTTCGTTATAACCGTAGCCTAAGCCGTACAATATTATATTTCTAACTAGAATCGGATTGGGATCTGACTAGTTCGCGTTGTCGATCCGAAATGGTACACCAGTGGAATACATCTACTCATTCTAAAGGCTTTTCTCATAATGATCCTTCCGAGCACATCTCGACTAAACACTTTATAAAGTAACGCGGCTTATCGGGAATAACATGGGATAAATATCTATGGGCCGTCCTTTTGTTTCGCGCGTCGAGACAACAATTATTATTTACTCATAAATGGAAAAGTTCGCCGTTACACTTTCGGTTTCGATTACGCCGCAAGACCTACCATCTACCGTGAATGCTTTAGCATAGACGGCCATCCAGTCCTGTTTATGATCACATTTGGTACAAGTGTCCGGGTCTTGGCTCGGCTCACGTCCGACAGTTTCCTTGTTCGCTGAAATTCAGGTAGCAGACATATCATCTGTTTAGGCTGGCAGCCAAGGGCAACTCGCCATCATTTAAATACTGAACCCCTCCCCCTATTTGTACCGCTCTATCATTAGTTCACCTAAAGGTTATGTCCGCTTGGCACACGTTTGTCGCACTTCATAGAAATGGTAAAGCAGACCACATTATTGGCTGAATACGTGTATTGATCCACGATGTTGTCTTTTCAATAATTGTCCGAGATTATTATTATTATTATTATTATTATTATTATTATTATTATTATTATTATTAAATAAACTAAGTTGTTCACTTATAGCAACAACATACAACAGTAACTTAATTACTTACTCAGATCATTGGCGTCGATCACAGACGGTCCACTGTAAGCGGCTGAAGGCAAACAAAAAATTCATTAAGTACACACTCGGATTGATCGGGTCAGAAATCAACCATTTTCTCCAGCAACACATCGAATTATCTGTCATATGAGCGGCGGCCATCAAAGCTAGACCATTCATACAGCGATTACCTGTCGTCGGGCCGGCCACTGTATTGTTGTTCACTATATCCATGATCTGACTTTCGTCGCACGAACAAGTCAGACCGTCGCAGCAATTATTGTTGGGACAGTTTCCGTTGTTGCTGGAAAGTGAAAAGAAGAAAGGAGCAAAAATGGCGAGTTCAACGAGGATCGCCTTCGCTTAGACCATCAGGATCTTGGACAGGTCAACAGGGGGTGGGGGTGTTGGGATAAGGGACGGAAGCAACATTCAACGAAGGATTTAATTCAGCCACAAGGCTATACGTACAATATATAGACGTCATTGTCGGCGGAGGCAGCCACCAACAGACAGACCAATGTGATGTACAAACGGTTGGTCATCCTTTTGTTAGTCAGCACGGCCGGTACGAGTACAGATTGTCTGAGCCGAGCAACGTGTCTTCGGTATATAAACGATCAGCAGTAAAGGCGACCATCTGGCAGGACGTGACATCGGGTGATGGTCGGATTGCGATCTGTTTGATTCATCACGTAATGGCACACCGATCATGACATCAGCGATACACCTGACTAGGTGTCGTCACGTTACCTGTAGTATTAGCGTGTTGTTCTTTTACCTGGTTCTCTCTGCTCCTCATCGCTGACTATCTGTACCTTGGTTCTCTAATGTTTTTCGCCTTAAAGTTACTAGCGTGATAATAGCTAACGATTACCATATCGTTACCATCATCATCATCATCATCACCAACAGCAGCTGCAGTAGGACCAGTAGCATCAGCATCACCAGCATCACTATCATAATCCTTATTATCATTACCATATTAATTATTCTTAAATTCCTTATAATTTACATTTTAAGTATAATTTTTCTTCTCATAATTACGTGATATATATATATATATATATATATATATATATATATATATATATGTGTGTGTTTGTGTGTGTGTGAATGTGTGTGTGTGTCTGTCTGTCTATGTCTGTTTTTGTGAATCAATTATTCTCTTATATTTCACTATATATCCACATATTCACCCACAAACGTGTGCCCACATATATACATACATACAACACACGGAAGCATATCTGCAATTTGTTTTATCTAGATTGTTCATTCTTGTTTAGTTAAGACACTGATATTTCAGTCGGTGATTAAATGCGCACGTGTCTGTTAAATATTCGTCTCCCTTACCTGTATATTTGGGCATTTATGCATTTATATTTGTGCAGTAAAATCGATATGCGTTCAAGAAGTGCAGTTCTGCAAGACCGTAATAGATTATATTTTCTAAATTAAATACTCATTGCCCTCATTGTACTGATGTCATAACCCGGCCAAATGTGGAACGAACAGCCTACTCTACTCTATAATTCTGTCTTCCGTACAAAAAGCTTCGAATCCAACCCTTTGCTGTGTTTGTACTATTTTATTTCTTGTTTAATCGCTCCTTGGCCGTGTTTGGCAGGTGTAACCAGAGCCGAAACTAAGCAAAGCGCTCATTCACTCAGTTAACCGTCTTCCACGTAATATATATTTTACGTACACACGTCTTTAGAAATGCTGCGTGCACAGGCCATAATAAAATCGACCCTTTTCTGCGCCAAAACCATGATCACTTAAAATAAAGCTGCCCCCCCCCCCCATTTTAAATGGCTGAATATTAACATTGTTTATACGTTGTCATAATTCTAATTAACGGTCGTTTAATGTCACCTACCCGACTCAAAAGGATACCACGAATCAGCCTAACTTTCTCAGCTCCACACATCAATAATAGATTAGATAAACTGGACATCGGTTTTAGTTAGCTGAACAAAGCCAACTCTACCTGAAAGTCACCCTTTTATGATGTTTTTTAATATCTGCAAATATTATGTGTCACAGGTAGTGATGAATTTCACAAGAAATCATCCGAACCCATCAGCCATGTTCTATATGTTTTGGGTGACATTTCTTGATATTTTTATAACTAAATAGAAGAAGAATGTTAAGAAATAGAACAACTAAATATTAATGAGTATTGAGTGTGATCCGATAGCTACCCAATGTTTCACAATAAATACGCGATCGCCAAAATCTTATTTAGCTAAAATCGATTGATTATGATTAAAAAATTCGTGGCTGACTGTCTTACACATATTTCGGAAATATGTAGATATATTTCGCCTATATAATGTCAAATATCAGTTGACCGATAGCTATCTTCATATTTCTCCTATCAATATGTTTAATAATAATAATAATAATAATAATAACAATAATAATAATATTATTATTATTTTTATTCTATACAGCGCCTTATTCGACTTGAGAGGGATACTATATTACAATGCACTGTCCATAGTCCAGTCGAGAAATTATAATGGCTTGGACTAAAGTCTTGCATGTCTCATCATTTATTTCTTTATGATAAGTCCTATATTTCTCATTTGATAATAACATAACTTGTATACAGAATTTATTTCTCATTTGATAATAAAATAACTTACATTACATTGACAGCATGTTTATTTCAAATGTACATTATTATTATTATTATTATTATTATTATTATTATTATTAGTAGTAGTAGTAGTAGTAGTAGTAGTAGTAGTAGTAGTAGTAATTATCGTATGTAGTATTTTACTCTAATATAAAATGTAATCATCCGAAACTATTTTCCACCACAATATGACCAGAATGTTGCCAGATCAACGAAATGTCCAATTAAGACATTTAAAAATCAATATCTTGGTCTTTATCTCAATAATAAATGCCATCCAGTATGTATGCCTTCAGCCAGTTTGTTTTTCTCAACTTATATTGTTATTCTCTTTATCCTATAAAACAGCAGATCTATAACGTTCGGCTTACGTGTACATGATGATTGATAATGCCATATGTTCTTCACCATCTGGTGTCTTGCTATAAACCTGAGCATCATCAAGTTAGGTACTCATTTGGCTGTCTGGTTAACGCTGTCGAAATGGACGTCCGAGTACTCGTATTTGGTGTCGCCTTCTCACTAACAGTGGTTAGTGGTCAACAGGCATCGGGAAATAATTTTATTTTGTAAGTAGTTCTTAGAGTTGCGTGGTATATAAACAAATATTTATGATTGGGAGATTGGGTTAGGCTGCACTTTTCATGCTGAACAAACAACGAGGTTACTGCACGAACACGACCGTATACAATAATTTATTACCTTCAAAGGTGTTGTTAAGTACCTGTTTATTATAGATATAATTTATATTAACCGGTTCATGTCAGATTCCAGCGTTTGTCATCTTTAAGGGGCTGTTGTATATTCTATGTTTGATGTCAGCCAAAGACATTTTACTTAGAGATTATGTATTGGTTTAAGCGAAATATTTTATTTCAGTTTGATATTCTGCTATATAACTATATGGGACGCTTTATATATATATATATATATATATATATATATATATATATATTGTGACTAGTGAACTCGTGACAGAAGGCCCGCAGGAAATGTTACTCATAATAACAGTTAAAGAATATTAGAACTACTTCTTTCAGCAATGCGGGTACCTGTTACAGTTCTGACTGTAGATGTTTCGAATGCTGTGATAATAAGAATTTAGATACAGTATTTGAAGATGCCTACACTCCATCAGGTAATCTTTGCCTATTTAATACTTAACCAGCCGATGAATGTTTCTATACAATCCGTCAAATAATGGCTTTTAGATGCTGTTTACGACCAATGTACGTATGATAGAAGTTCCATTTTTTTCAATGTCCCACGAGATGATGTCAATCAATACAAAGTAATCTGATTTTCTATTTTCGTTTTTAGCGCCGGAAAATAACTGTAAGTAACTCTTCAGTGTGTTTAGACAATGTCATAATGATACTGATACAAATGTCATAATGATACTGATACAAATGTCATAACGATGTCATAACGATACTGATACAAATGTCATAATGATATTGATACAAATGTCATAATGATACTGATACAAAGGTCATAATGATATTGATACAAATGTCATAATGATACTGATACAAATGTCATAATGATACTGATACAAATGTCATAATGATATTGATACAAATTTCATAATGATATTGGTACAAATGACATGACGATATTGATACAAATGACATGACGATATTGATAAAAATGGCATAATGATTATGATACAAATGGCTTAATGATATTCATAGTAATTGCATAATGATATTGTGCGATGTGGCATAATTATATTGCTCCCACTTGGAGCACAGGGGAGTGTGTTAATGAAAGTTTGAGGACGTAGAATAATCAAAATGCACATAACGTTATTATGTTATAATTACGTAGCTGAAATACCGCTCCAATACATCGGAGCTGGGGAAGATTTCAAATTGGCCAACTGTGATCGCTGTGATCATGCTAGTAATGCGACATCCATTTTTCTGCAGAAGTTTGAATACGATGGTACGTAAGCTAACGAAGTATTGATCACATTTCAAAACCATTACGAACTATGTTATTAAAAAGGATCAGATATTTAACGCGACGTCACTACGTAATGTTCTGGAAAAAAGTACTGAATCAAGTAATTTGTCGTTAGGCGATTTGAAATGGTGTAGGTGGTACATCCATTACGACTGCAGTGACACGGTGGTGCAAGGCGGTTCCGTGAGTAGCAGGGCCGATGCGTTTCAAAATAAGCTGCTTAGATTTGGCATATTTGAGAGAGACAGCAGCCAACAATTTGCCTTCAAGCTGATTGGATTCAATACCCTAGACAGGGTAGATTGGTATGACAATCTGCTCAAGGATGGAGTACTTGCATCAGGCGATGGAGCACATTTTAACGTGCGTACCCGTGTCCAGTACCATCAGTCGTGAACTGAACCTTGAATTTGTGTTATAATAATATACAAAATTTATATAGCGCCCTATATAACATGTAAGAAGAGTACTCTAAGGCGCTTGACAATAAATAATTATATGGATGTAACAGATTTACATCTTTAAAAATACATAATTCTTTCCAGCCAAATACATAATATATTCAGCTAGGAAAAGCTGAAAAAAAGGATTAGTTTTTATCTTCTTTTTGAAGGTATCAAGGGTCTTGCACTTTCTGATGGTTACTGGAAGATTATTCCATAAGGTTGCCACAGCCTTTCTGAAACACCTATTACCTTATGTCACTCCGTTATGAATATCATTCTTCATAAGACAAGGCGCCTCCATGGTCTAGCGGTAGCGTGTTGGAACACAGATCACTACCACCCGTGTTCGAATCCCGGCGTGGGCATATCTGAAGGTTGTTTCGGCTTTCACTTCGTCTCATTACCTTTGGAGGTCGCTCGGCCCATTTAGCCTACCTTGTGCACAAAAGTGGCCGTAAAACATCAATCATCATCATCATCATCATCTTCATAAGACAAAACAAATTTGATGGTCCCAGACAAATCTTCTGAGAATTTATCTTTGTAACTTGGCAGCGGTTCATTTGTTTGTTTCTTATTATTTCAGTACACGTTTACGCTCAAGGACAAGAAAGCCATGAAAGTTGACGGCGGTAGCCTCAACGGAAAGTACATCGGATTCTCGTGGTCGATAGGTGGCGCTGTCTGCTACCAGAAGCCGCTGCCTTCCTTCAGCAGCGGACCGGAAATGATGGCCATCTTCGATCAGCCGACGGAGTTTGGTAACTGGGACCAGATCGACTTCAGCACTCACACCTACGTCAGCACCACGGTCAGGCCGAAACAACTAAGACGATACTACAATATGAGGTGTGCCTACAAACCTTTCACCATGTAACTGAATGCAGTTGGAAGTTTAGCTTCGAAGACGTCGACCAACTCGCTGCGGTTTAATTAAATGTAACGTGCCACATCCAGAATAAAGTTGTACACAATTGGCATATAAATCTATTGGTATTTGTCAGAATTAGTAGCCGTTCGTCACATCACAATCTCGGTTGTTTACACTACAACAGCGCTCACTAATTACACCGTTTGTTGAAATTAAAGTACTACAAACGATTGAAAACAAGCCATTGCCACGCAATTCAGGTAAAGGTCGAACTATACTCTTAATTGGATAGTTTTATTACTATTAAAATGATAGCAACGCAAACCGGACCCATCATTCTGTCTTTAATAAAAAACGTCTATAACATTTAAGGTAAGAACACCCATCTAGTAGTAGCTTCACAAAATATTCAGACGAAACATTTACTGAGCAACATTCATAGTCGGGTTATTTTTCTTATCTGATACAGTTTTATAAAGCAAACAATTACATCAAGAGCTATTTATAACGAAAATCTTGGGCAACTAGAAATCGGTTCGTTATAGCGGTACTTCGTAATATCCAAGCTTAAAATCTAGTTGTCAGTTATCCGATGCCAGCAATGCTATATGGTGACAATGGGTAAAAATGAAAACAATAACCAGGTAGAACAGTAGGTAACATACATTGCTATAAGGTAGAGTTACAGGTCAATCAGAACTGGTGCTCTAAGGAACTGGTATACTTATCGACTCATTTGCTTGAGCAAAGTCATAAAACCAGTAAGGCTATCATTGATTCACAGATACAAGCTATACCCAAACTCTATTTTGTAGAATATAAGTGTACAGAAAGAGGGGAAGGATGAGAAAAGACAAATAACAGAGCTACATCTGATTCTCATGAAGACTTCTCCAAGAGACAAATTTCGAGCGAAGTCCTTCATTCTTATAATGGAAGTCATTGGAACAAACTTGATCAGAAGTGTAATAGTCTACAAGTATGCCGAGGAACAGCGGTGTGAAGCGATAGAAACTTTGATGAAAGAATATCCATCTGTCACATATATATGCACCAATCATCTTCCAAAACAAGATTCATTTAGTACTCCACGATGTGAAGCAATACAACAACTATTCTTATGTCTGATGGCAAAAAAACCCCTAAAAATAAAAATAAATAACTGAAAGCAACCATGTCTCAATACAAACTTTCTGCACTTAGCATCATGTACGCAGAAAGTGATAAGCTGCGTAGCATATCATTTCAGGACAGAATTCATGATTTTACTTTTGACTAATCAGTAAAGAAAATGTTTTAGGTGGTAGCTGATATCAGTTTTCTGTTTTCGCAAGCGAATACATTATTACTTATATTATTGAAAGTGATCTAAAATTCTTATTTTATCAACGTTTGCTATACACATTAATATAACTTTTAAACTATTTAAAAATACATTTAGGAGTTATTTCGAGGGTAAGCCATATTATAATCTATGAGAGAATTTAAGCCGGCTAGATTAGTAAAATATATTCATATGAAAATAATTTGTATTATTTCATTTTAAGTACATTGCTATAAATAATTAAAAGGCAAATACTGTATATGTTCTCAAATCCTTATTTTTGGTGCGCGTCATTGTGAGATCTTTCAGTGTATCGTTTTAAACGTTTTATCAAGGCGTCTTCAAGAATTATATCGCATAGAGTATCACCAAGCCTAAACCCGGGAATTGTTATATCAGAAATCAGTTTCTATGGAAGTAAATTAAGCTATTAATAACCCAGTTTTTTATAGCGAACATTGACTGTGTAGCACCTATCTACGTATTTATTTTCTTTTGATTACGGAAATCTTTGGTCTGCAAAATACAATTTACATTGTTCAACAAACTCCAGACTCCGCCGACTACGATATCATGCCAAAATTAAATCCATTAAAGTGTAGGTTACTACTTATTATGTAGATAAAGAAGTTGTGTTTATTTGTTATCCTTTGTGTAAGTAAGTGTGTTGCTATTTAACATGGATAATTCTATCTCAATTCCAAATAATGTATAGCTAATGTATAGGGGGAAAGCGACCCATGCATGTGTTTGTGGGATGTTTCCTAAAATAGTTTAACAGGTCGGCCATATGCCATAGGAATGAGCCAGGTTGCATTTAGTAGATGTATTTATCATAGCGTCCAGCTGTGAAATTATTTTTACCAGGTGAACGTGTAAGCAAACACCAAGGAATGAACTAGGTTGCATGTAGTAGATGTATTTATCATAGCGTCCAGCTGTGAAATTATTTTTACCAGGAGAACGTGTAAGTAAACACCAAGGAATGAACTAGGTTGCATTTAGTAGATGTATTTATCATAGCGTCCAGCTGTGAAATTATTTTTACCAGGAGAACGTGTAAGCAAACACCAAGGAATGAACTAGGTTGCATGTAGTAGATGTATTTATCATAGCGTCCAGCTGTGAAATTATTTTTACCAGGAGAACGTGTAAGTAAACACCAAGGAATGAACTAGGTTGCATGTAGTAGATGTATTTATCATAGCGTCCAGCTGTGAAATTATTTTTACCAGGAGAACGTGTAAGTAAACACCAAGGAATGAACTAGGTTGCATGTAGTAGATGTATTTATTATAGCGTCCAGCTGTGAAATTATTTTTACCCGAAGAACGTGTAAGTAAACACCAAGGAATGAACTAGATTGCATGTAGTAGATGTATTTATCATAGCGTCCAGCTGTGAAATTATTTTTACCAGAAGAACGTGTAAGCAAACACCAAGGAATGAACTAGGTTGCATGTAGTAGATGTATTTATTATAGCGTCCAGCTGTGAAATATTTTTACCAGGAGAAGGCGTAGGCAAACATACAGGAATGAACTAGGTTGCATGTAGTAGATGTATTTATTATAGCGTCCAGCTGTGGAATTATGTTTACTAGCGGAAAGCTTAAGCCTCTGTATAGGATACTTGCATGCTGTATCTTCTGGCACGACGCTTCGGTTTCGGATCTATCGTACGATAAACATGTTGGTTGACCTGATCGGTAAAGGAGCCGAACTCCATCCCCATACACATCGTTTTGTCGTTGATCCAGGAATTGTCCCATTTCTGGTAGCAGACGCAGCCAGCCGAGGACCACTGGAAGCCAAAATGCAGGCCTTCGATGGCAAAGTCTCCCACTCCCAGGGTCGTCAGGTCAGCATCCGTGAACATATACTAAAATAATAATAATAATAATAATAATAATAATAATAATGATAATAATTATGTGTGCATTAAAAAACGCCTAATTGTGTATAAGATGTCATAAACGGAAATGGAAATATGAACAAATACAAATTTGAAAAACATCATAAATGCAAACCTTCACTAGAGTTATGTATATGGGTTATCAACTTGAATTTAAAGGTCAATTGTGTTATACTGAGTAACATCCTCTGGTAAAGCATGCCTAAGTTTTGATTCACAAAATTAAACGAAAGTTATTTCTTCCGAAGCCGGAAAACACTTGAATCTTGCCAGGAAACTGGTCACAGCATACACCGGGTGAGGATAACGTTAATGCCATCAGTAACTTACCTGGAAGGCCATTGTCTTCGCTGGATTGGCGATCGAGGGATCGGGTGCCGTCTTTAGAAAGTTATCCCAATCTGGAAAGTTAGCTCTCTTCAGCTCGATGTATCCCTTCAGCGCGAACGTACAGCTGCCTGCTAGGCCGCTCCTAGTAAACACTCCTAGCCTGAGGAGAACGTTCTCAGTGGCACTCAGTGTACTCTTCTGAACTGAGTCATCACCACAATCCTCACATATAAGGAATTCTACCTTGGTAATCCTGCCTGTTAGATTGTACGCCAACCATTATATATATATATATATATATATATATATATATATATATATATATATATATATATATATATATATATATATATATATATATATATATATATATATATGACCATCTGATATAAGTTGGATGATATTCGGATTAAATATTAAATGTCCTTTTCCCACAATATGCTGACGTCGCTATACTATTTGTTCTAATGTTCAAATACTCACCTTAATTACAACATTTTCGGCTGAAGGATTATACTATTTTAGGTAAACTTACCGTTGAATTGGAAGGGCTTCTGGTAAACAGTGGTCCAGTTTGGCATCATATCGCATAACTTAGAATTTGTCGGCTGAAAAGTGGGCCCAAATCCGATGGTGTCTTTCTGGACTAAACGATGGGAGAAGGAAACCGAATTAAAGATGTCATGTACGTATAGGTCGATCAAATGTGCTTAAAGATTCCGATTTTAGTTAGACAGGAAAAACCAGATGATAGTTTAATTTAAATGACTTAAGTTAATCTTCTAACACACACACACACACACACACACACACCTACTTGCACGCCCATCTTACCTGTTTCTATCCACGCAGCAAGATAAGTACAGAAACATTTGATTAAACAAACCGTGATTATGGTGTTTAAAAAGATAGTCGATCGATTCGATGAGCAAATTTATAACTGAAACCTTTGATCGAAACCGTTGATCGAAATCGGTTACAAGTTATGTTTATATTTTGTCTACTTTACAACAATATAATGTATAAGTTTACCATTTTTTATATAATCTACTTGTTTCTCTTGTAGCAGAGTTTTGTTACAGCAGCCATCTTTGCAGCCACATTCGTCCCCACATCCTCCCAGAGTACTGCGGGAGAGAAAACAGAATACGAAAAACACTAAGAACATCGCCGTTTTAAATAGGTTTGCTAACATATATGTCTCTAATCGCATGGATCAGTAAGGGAGTAGTTTATATGTGTGATATAAGATATTGGAATCAGTAAAAACGTTTAATACTATTCTATTTATGACATTATTCCATATTTTTGGCACAACGTAATCCGTTTCGTTTACAGAAGCCACTGAAATATGTTCATACTTACAACACATAGGTATTGCCGGCAACGTTCGGATCTTCTTGAAGTACTCCGGGGGTTAGTTGACCGTGAAGAGTAGGAACCAAGAGCAGTAAAAACAGACAGAGTAACCCCGTCATCTTCTTCAACAGCGTTATCTGTCAAATGGAATGAGACAGAATTCCTAACAATACAAATATCCTCTAACTGCGCACCTGTTGTTTAAGTATCCGAACAGAATGCCACAGGTCAGATACGTGATAACGTGTCAAAACGTCTCATCTCGAGAAAATAGTAAAATATCCATTGTTTACATTAAAAAACAACAACAGATGATGCAGGTAAGGGAAAAGGAGATCGTGATTCGGATGTAGAAACTAGCACGCCATAGAACGTGAATTTTATTTGATATTTTAAAATGCAATATTTAATACAATATTCAATATTTAAAACATGACTAATAAGAATTAAGCCTATTTTGCAACAATTTAGCCTTCGATCGAGTTTCGTAGCGGAGAGGCAAAACTAATCGGATGGATTTACAAAGGTACAAAGAAAAACTGAAATCATTGTATCATATTGTCCTGACACGCCCGATATCGCTACTAGTCATTATATTAAACTTGATATTTATTTCAAAGCCTTTACTGATGATGTAAACTTCAGTTTTTATCAATAAATTCCAGATGTTGTATGAATGATCGTACAAACATTTAATTAAATGTTTCTTTGCAAACAATACTAAACATAACATACCCGACCCCTGGCCAAGGGCCATCTTTCTGGATAAAGATAATTTATGGATAATAGATTTTATTCAAATATTAACAAGAACCAATTAATACATAGTAGAGGTGTAACTTATAGGAGTACTTTGCCCAGGTTTGGCTATGTATACTGATTGCTTTAACGTGTATGGGTTTCTCTACCGATTACAACTGGCATTTATTTGGCATTTAGCAACGAGAAAGCATATTTTATAGTAAAATTACACCACATTTATGAGCATTATTTGGTGCTATTAATCTTCAGCTCCAAGATTTGTCAGCCAATCAGCGAGCGATACGTCACCAGTGCTTAGCGTACCGACTTCCGGTTATGGTTCCAACATATAAATATATCGGATTCTTGTGTTGGATTACTATGTATATTGCCATAATTACCCAGTCATAGCCTCAACTATTCCACTTTATGATTTTGAACCAGTATATTATAATTCTGAATTATCAATTACTGAACGTACTGAGAGTGACACAGAAACAGAGTTCATAAATACCGAGAACAATCAACATCGAGTCGGAGCTGTCAGCTGTCATTTCAGAATGGTGTTC